>CM069903.1:92049635-92599635 GCA_036172215.1 Camellia granthamiana | reverse complement strand
ATTTGAAAGGTGTAACGAAAAGTTAGGAGGTTATGGTTGGTTGGAATTATAGGAAGTGTAAATAGAAAACAAAAATTTTGAATTTTAAAAGAAATGTTTATAAATATATTTTTCACATCTCTAATCATGGGGATTGTCTATAGTCCCTATTTAATAGTGATTTTGGTTCCTAACCAGAATCTCTATTCAACCAGACTATAGACAATAGGGATTCCAGCCCCCTCTTTCTTTTTCTGGTTTGGTTGGGAAAGTGAGAAGAAATTCAATATACAAAAAAATGGTGAATGAGCTAGATGAAGATGATTTATCTGCTACCATGGGTTGTTTACTAGCAATGCCTCATTTAGCAATTGGGTTTATAAAACATTGAAGGAAGTAACACAAATTTTGAAAATATTAAACGTGCACCCAAGGTTCTAAATCGCGGTATCGGGTAACGTAACAGTATCGATCGTAGAGTATCGGTATCGGTAGTATCGATCTGTTCGTATTGGGAATCGGGTATTGATTGGTACGTATCGGGAATCGGGTATCGATCGGTACGTACCGGTGAGTATTGGCCCGTCGCGGTTTGTGCAACGGCTTGTGTAACGGTTACAGACTGATACGTACCGGGACTCGGCCGATACTCTTGTGATTTTCAATCTCAGCGGTATACCGGTCTGTATCCATCGCGATATCCTATTTTTTCGATATGTATCGGCCGGTTTTTAGAACTATGCTAGCACCTCACCTTAAGCTAGAAGGGACTAACATAGTATTCATATTAATGACAGTTAGGCCCTGCGTGGATGGATGAATTTCAAATGAAGGAATTTGAGGATGAATGTCATAAAAATATACAAGATTAATTTGATGATAGAAGAGAAGGGAATGACTAGAATCCTTACAGAAAGAACTCCTAGTATTTAAGGATTTCAGAGAACCACATTATATTGTTATTTGAACTCTATCATGACACAACTCTCAAATTCAATCTTGAAAAAACTATCTAAACTATCAAATCTAAATTTGAACTATTCTCTGTGAACGAATTGTGCCAAATCATTTCGTCTTGAACTCAATAAAAAATAGCCTACTTTTCCAATAATTCTTGTTTGGCATACAGACATCTCTTGAAAAGTTATGTAGAAGTCTCATCTTCCACATAAAGTGTTTATATTAAACGGTCTAAAATCACACTCCCTTGGCTGCCTAGCTACTCTGTCAAAATGCAGACCAACCACATTTCAATATAGTCAATGATAGTCTACAGAGAATTCGTGTAATAGTTTAATCATGAATTACCTAAACAATGAAGTTAGAGTCATCAGAAAAACACACATCAAAAAAGTACTAAGCCTATAATTTGAGTTTTGTCCCAGACGCATGGATTCATGTGGTTAATGATCAGTTGGGAAAAAGGCTTTGTGGAGTTGAGTTTTGCCAACTGGGAAATCTACATGCCCAGAAAAAAATGCCCAGATGGTGTGGGCCACATTCAAAACAAATCTAGTCCACACATTTCGTGTGTGTCACATTCAGAACAAATCTAATTCACACATTTCATTTCTTAAGCACTTTTTCTGAATGCATAGCATTGCTGTTTATCATCACATTCAACATTTGAACTAGATATCACCTAATAGAGGCATGAACCTTTATAACAAACAAACTAGTTTAAACTAAATCATTAAAAGCTATAGATATTGTATTAAATTTGTTTTGTTCATGAAGAAATAAACTAGTTGAAGAACTACTCTAGTAACTATAATTGCAGCAGACCCTTCTGTTGAAGCACTTGGTCCATGGCTGTCCAAGCTTCCAAAACCTTCTTCCTTGATGTGTATTGTTTTCCAGATGGGGCATAGAAGAGCTGCACAACAGTGAAAATATTAGAAATTACTTGTTTTCATCTGGTGGACTCTAGGAGTGTGTTTGGAGAGACAAAAAAATCAAAGGGAAAAGAGAAATAAATGAAGTATATATATATTTTTCTTTTTCCTTACAAACCGCTCCAATAATTCAACATCCTAACACAGCCTAACGATTTGCATCTATTGTAGATACTTATTAGTTAGTCTATTTATGTTTAGTACTCTCTCGTAGTTTGGAACTGGAGCACTTTACTTTTTTATCATTTAAATACAATTAGAAAGTTCCCATATGATTTTAGACTACAACAATGATTGAGAATTCTTTTTTTGGGACCCCACAATCTCCTTTGGATCTCAACCATTGATAGTGTGAGCTCCACACATACATGAGTGGATTTCACACATACGTCAATGGTTGAGATCCAAAGAGGGTTGTGGGATTTTCAAAAAAAGGGGGTCTCAAGCATTTTTCTTTGGACTAAAATGTTACGGTTAGTTTTTTTCATCCAAAGTAATGGAAGGTGTATTACGCTTACCATATTTTAGAGTGGCTTTTGTTTTTTGAAAAATTAGAATGAAAATTATAATACAATAAAAGGACAATTTACCCCCATTTTTTCCAAACCTAAAATTGGATTAATATGTTAATTAAAATAAAACAAAAAACTTAAATTATAATTAAGAATTGATCTAAAATATAAAATATAATTAAGAATTGATTTAAAATATAAAATAATAAAATATGAAATAAACAATAATTAAGAATTGATCTAAAATAATTAAAATTAAAATTAGATTAACATGTTAGAAATTATAATAAGAATTTAGAATTAATTGTGATCTAAAATATAATTAAATTAAAACTAGATTAAATAGTATTAGTTAAATATTTAGGATTAATTGTGATCTAAAATATAATTAAATTAGAATTAGAATAAAAATTAAGAATTACAAAAAATAATTAAGAATTTAAGATTAATTGTGATTTAATTAAATTAATACTAGACATTATATGTATGAGAAATGAGAGAGAGAAAAAATAACAAAAAATATAGGATTTGAGGGTATTATAGTCACTTCACATTTTTAGTTAACGGTGTTAATGGTTTTTAGTCCAAAACCACATGGGGGCCATATGACTATTATTAAAGAGGAAAATTTAGCCAAAACCCCTCCATTAGACTATTGTTTGGTGAAAATGGCAACCTAATTTATTTTGCTTCATAAACAACCTAAGGAGGAGGTGCATAATTGAACAAGGATAGAGTAAAATTTCTTTTTTTTTGGGACAATATTGCCCATGCATATATATATATATATATTAGATAACTCTTTTGACAAGGAACATTTTTATTTTATTTTATGCAAGTTTAAAAAATGTAGTGTATGTCTATTTTTGGTTAGTTTATCTAGTATGTACTCTATTTTTTGTAATAATAAAATGTTATTGTGAACCAGAATAATATGTTACCGTTAAACAAAGTAACAGGTTTTTATTTATATCAATTTCGACGGCATTTTTTTGTTTTTTTAATTTCATAGTCAATATGGATCATATTATGTTGATGAGAAGATTCTAATAATACTAATTTTCTTAAAAATCGACTTCTAAATAAAAAGTTATATTATTTTAAAGTTTAAAATATTAAATTACTCACTAAGTATATTTTGGTAATAGTGGAATGTGTTGAACTTTTTAAGAAAAATTTTTTGTACTTATTTTTAATGTATTAAAGTTTTATTATGAGGAAATTTTGGCAAAGTCTCTTTTTAAAGACATTGGAGTAAAGCGTTATGAAACCACACCACATGGAAATAAAATAAATTTTGCCCTTATGTTTAACAATATACCATACACTAATTACATGTAATACCATATCAAATCAAACTTTAAGTAAATACGTAGTGTAAATTTATGATAAAAAATTACCAATTGTCAATTTTTAGCGACGTATGCAAAAAGTCGTCACAAAAAATTATTTTTAGCAAATTTTTTATTAAGACTAACTTTCAATAGGACTAAATTCAATTATTTGAATCTATTTGTAGTTTACCCTTTGCTTTTTTGAATCGCATCACCTCTCTAATTTTTTTCACGTTTGTTAAAATAAAGACCCAAAAAAAAAAAAAAATCAAAAAAATTAACTTTTAACACATTTATCAAAATAAGTCTTAATTTGCATGGTCATACAATTAATTAATTTATCTCGAATGGATTTGTGTGGTTGAGATTAAATTGATAAAATGTGAATTTATGAGTCAAATGAATTTTAATTATTAATTTTTTTTTTCTAAATAAATTTTAAATTAATAAGGATGAATTTGTAATATTGTTGATTTTAATCCTCGTACCACCGAATCCAAGTTTATCTTTTTTTATTATTATTTTTTATTTTTTATAACAGAATCTCTAGTAATTCGTATTCTCTCTGCTCCCTCTTTCCAATCCAATCCAATCCAATCCAAATTCATGTATAAGTCCCTAGCATTATAGACTCTATCTCTGCCCACATTCATTCATTCAATCACCATTATACATTCTATCTATCTATGAAAACTACATACACTCGTAAGAGAGTCTAGAATTATAGTGTATTTAGATTTAGACTTTGTTTCATCATCATTCATGGCGGAGATACATGAAGATGTGGCGGTTTCCGACACCTGTTCGATCAAACAAGTAGACGTGACGGTGCCCAAAACCGACGATCCGACGCTGCCGGTGCTGACATTTAGAATGTGGGTTTTGGGATTGGGTTCTTGTATTCTTTTATCATTCATCAACCAGTTCTTCTGGTACCGTAAGGAGCCATTGTCTGTCACCTCAATTTCTGCTCAGATTGCTGTGGTGCCTCTGGGCCACTTGATGGCCCGGATCATCACGGATCGGGTCTTCTTTCAGGGTACCCGTTGGGAGTTTACTCTGAATCCAGGACCGTTCAATGTGAAAGAACATGTTTTGATCACAATCTTTGCTAATTCTGGTGCTGGTAGTGTTTATGCCACTCATATATTGAGTGCTGTCAAGCTTTTTTACAAGAAAAAACTCACCTTTTTTCCTGCCTTAATTGTCATGGTTACCACCCAGGTACTTCTATCTCACGCCGCGCAAACTTCATATTTTTAAACTTTGTTTGCATCTTGGATTTCTTTATTGATTTGCAGAAAGAAATAAAAAGAGAAAGAAATTGTTTAATGTTGCGTATAGCTTCTCTGCATGATATTTATCTTTTGTACTTAAATTGTAGGTTTTGGGGTTTGGCTGGGCGGGGCTTTTCCGCAAATATCTAGTTGAACCCGGAGAGATGTGGTGGCCGAGTAATCTGGTTCAAGTCTCATTATTTAGGTACTGATGTAAATCCAATTGTTTTTTTTTTTTTTTGATCGGCAAAAAGAAGGAACCTTTATAGATGGAAAATCATACAAGATATGAGATTACATCAAATAAAGGGAAGGAATTTGGTGAGGAACCAAACCCGAAAGGAAAAAAAAACAGAAGAGCAAATCACAGACAAGGAGAACCAAAAACAGAACAAAAAACTAAACAAAACAAGCTCACAAACAGACCAACAGAACAGCAGATTCATCCAAAACAGATTAGCAAACCTTATACCACCAACAGACCAACAAACATACCACCAGCCCACAAATTTCCAGCTCAAATCAGATTAACAGCCCACATAGCAGAGCACCAACGACCCAAATTAACAACCCACTAGCACTCCACCTTATATCAGTTCAGCCTGTACTTTTGCAACCATTAGCAAATGACCACAGCAGTTCTGCACTCCCCATTACAGCAATTCAGCCTATACTTTTGCAGCCAATATCAAGTCAGATTACAAATACACCAAGAGACCAGCAAACTATTAACTTGATCCTCCCCACAAAAACAAATACACAAATACACTGATGATCCTTCCCACAAAACAAATACACAGATACCCTGATGATCCTTCCCACTACTAGACTCTTCTCATATCACAACCTCAATAGCTTGATCCTTCTCATTCTGCAGACTCAGAAAAGTCATTGAACTTCTGTTTTGAACTCCAGACAATAACCCAGCCCATTTATGAGGCCAAAATGCACCAGACTAGAACTAGAACCTTCACCCTCCATTCCTGATACAATATTTCACCTGAGGCAGATTAAAGACCAAATCGTTGATGGAGAAATCAACCTGAAGTTTCGATGCTTTGAACCACATAGCAACTCTAACCTTCACTAATTCACACAAAGCTTCCAGATTTGGTTGAGAACCATTAAAAACACAATCATTTCTGTGCTTCCATGTGGACCAGAGAGTGGCCAAAGGGATTGCCATCCAGATTTTCTTCTCCAGTTTCTGCATTACACACCCGGACCACCATTCCAGCAAACCATGCACAGATCCTGGAATCACCCACTGCAATCCCCACCAGTGGATAATATCTGACCAAAGCAACCACACAAAAGGGCAGTGAAGCAAAATATGTTCCACAGATTCAACCTCAATATGACAGAAAACACAGCCAAGACTTGCATTACCTGTGAGAATTCCAATTCTATGAAGGAAAGAAGATGTTTTAACCTTACCAAGCCAAGCTAACCACCCGAAAAATTGCACTTTTGGGGGCGCAAAGTTGTTCCAAATTGAGGCAGCCACTGGAATTACAGTTCCCAGAGAAGATTCAGTCCATTTATAAACAGAGGAAATAGAAAAGAGCTTCGAGGTGTCTGCACACCAAATAAGCTCATCAGGTTTGGTATTACGCAGTGTTGGTGCAGTGCAAAGCAGACAGTATAATCTATAAGCTTCTTCCTCCTCCCAAACCATCAAAGATCTTCTAAATCCTAGGTTCCATCCACCATCCTCTGCCCTTCTTTCAAAAAACACTCTAACCACACCATCTTTATCATTAGATAATAAGAAGAGCCTAGGAAATTCATCCATTAAGCAAACATTACCCACCCATCTATCCCTCCAAAAAAGAGCTCTTCTCCCATCCCCAGAACTAGCTTAGAATTATTCATATAGAACTGATGCAGCTCTGAATTGGAATGAACAACATGAATTATATCAGTCCAAAGTTTTGAACCTCTACCAAGCAGTTTTGGGAACCATCTACCATCTACTGGCACATATTTTGCACAAATCACTTCCTTCCAAAGCAATTGATTCTCCGCACCAAATCTCCACCACCATTTTAATAATTGTTATACGTGCAAAGAAAATTGCACACGACTTTGTTTGATTTAGATTTTCAGAAACTATTTTTAAACAGATTTTCCTTTGTTTTTATTGAACTTTTTATTTATATTTTAGTTAATTTTTTTTTTTAAAGATATGTATGCATCTAAAAAGTAAACAAGTTTTAACAGAATGCGAAAAAAAATCACTAACAACAAATGAAAATTCGAATAAAAATGCACACAGATTTTTGTTTTTGTTTATTTTTAATATTTTAGCCAATTTGTTTTACTAAAACAAACGAAAATTCGAATAAAAATGCACACAAATTTTTGTTTGAGTTTCCGTTTATTTTTAATATTTTAGCCAATTTGTTTTACTTTTTAGATATATTTGGGTGAATCCCAAAAAAAAATATATAAAAAAATTAATAAAAATAAATGAAAACTCATCTAAAAACCGTTTTTGAAAAATCAAACCAAACAGGCATTATTTAGTATTTTTATTTGAATTTTCTTTAGAAATATTTTACTTACTAAAATATGAAAAAATTCATTAAAGACTAAAAACTGAAAAACAGTTTTTTGAGTTTGAATACCAAACAAGATAATGTGTTGGGTACAGTTTTCTGATTTTTACCGTCTGAGTTTCATTGCTTTTGTGAACTTCTGATGATCCAAGTTCGAAATTTTATGTATTAACTATTGCAGGGCTTTACATGAGAAGGAGCATAGACCCAAAGGCGGCACAACGAGGACACAGTTCTTCCTCATAACCTTCATCTGTGGCTTCGCTTACTACATCTTTCCGGGCTTTCTTTACCAAATGTTGACATCGATCTCTTGGGTCTGCTGGCTTGCTCCCAAGTCTGTCCTAGTGCAGCAACTAGGTTCGGGCCTACAAGGCCTTGGAATCGGTAGCTTGGGATTTGACTGGTCTACGATTGCTTCATATCTTGGGAGTCCATTGGCTAGCCCATGGTTTGCCACGGCCAATGTTGCCGTTGGATTCTTCTTTGTAATGTACGTGTTGACGCCTGTCAGTTACTGGCTCAACGTCTACCAAGCCAAGAACTTCCCCATATATTCCAGTCATCTCTTCATGTCAAATGGTTCACTCTATGATATATCAAAGATCGTTGATTCCAAATTCCATCTCGATGAGAATGCTTATGGGAAATATGGGCCTTTACATATGAGCACTTTCTTTGCCATGACATACGGTCTTGGATTCGCCACTCTTTCTGCAACTATAGTGCACATCCTACTCTTCCATGGAAGGTAAACAATGCAACATTCACATTTTGAATCTAGTCCTTGTGGGGAAAAACAAAAAAAAAAATGAAAAGAAAACTTAAGAATATACCGTACATGCCCTATTATTTAGGTGGTTGTTTTAGTTTCTGATTCAAAGAACTATTGTTGTAGTTTAAAATTTTGTTGTTTAGGTAACGGCTATCCTATAAATACTACATGGGTGATGAAGGATCCCTTATTGTCTACTTAATAAGTACAAATGTGAACACGAGACAAATGATACAAACAAACATGACATTTTTTTTCCAAAAAAAAGATAAAAGACGACATGGACATGACAACAAATAAATGACTTTTTGTATGTGTACATACGAATAATTACTCTCTGTTCATGTTTTACATTCTGAATGTATTCATATTTTATTATAAAGAAATCATTTTCACATTCCATACATTGGGAAACAAGTGTGACCAAAAGTCTTAATAATTTTTTTTTTTAGAAAGTGGAAACTTTGTGCAATAATTTTTAAATTTAAATTTATTTTTAATTTTAAAAAAGCTTTACTCATAAACAAATTAGAATTTATAGATTTTAGAATTGTTCAAATTAAAAAATCTAATGTATAAGTGATGTTAAGTATATATAAAACATATGCTATAACTGGATTCTAATTTATTTGATTCAAACTTGCAATGGTTCTAAAACATTTAAAAAAAAAAATGCTGTTCATTAACCCCCCTTGACACATGCAGTGATCTATGGAAGTATAGCAAAGGGGCTTTTGGAGGAAGTAAGAAAATGGATATACACAGTAGGCTTATGAAGGTATACAAACAGGTGCCTACGTGGTGGTTTCTACTCATTCTAGTAGTAAACATCGCCACAATTATCTTTGCATGCACCTATTACAACGCCACGCTTCAATTGCCTTGGTGGGGTGTCATGCTCGCTTGTGGCATTGCCATTTTTTTCACCCTCCCAATCGGTATCATCTCTGCGACAACAAACCAGGTAAAATTCAAAGTTAATTTCTTCTTCTTTCTCCTCTTTTTTAACATAAATGCGAGTTAACTCAAAAAAGTACTAATTTTTTTGTGAGAAAAGTAAGGGATCATGAAAATTTTTTCATGAAAATGATTGTGAAAGATTTATGATTCTTAGATTACCTTGATTAGTGTGTAGTGCTTTATTCTAAGTGTAATCCAAAGGTCACAAAGCTTTCATGATTATTTTCATGAAAGATTTTTCATGATACGTAGCATTGCTGATTTTTTGTTCATTCTCTTTGTGAAACAGCAACCGGGCTTAAACATTATCACAGAGTATATTATTGGGTATTTGTACCCGGAGCGCCCTGTCGCTAATATGTGCTTTAAGGTGTACGGATACATTAGCATGAGTCAAGCTTTAACATTTCTGGCAGACTTCAAGCTTGGTCACTACATGAAGATTCCGCCTAGATCAATGTTCATGGCACAGGTCAGTTTTATCTGTGAATCGAAAACATGTAATTATTCTTCTTCAAGTAAATGAAGAAGAACATACTACTGAAAGCTAAGGCTTAGTTTGGTTATGATGGAAGTGGTGGTAGAAAGTGAAAAGATTTTTTTTTTTTTTTTTTTCAAATTTTTTAGCATGAAAGTGGTGGAAACTATGAGGAAATTAATTTCCTTGTACAATCCATATTAACATTGTAACTAAGTTTTAATTTCTTTCAAGAAAATTTAGGAGAAAATGAGAATTTAAATTTGTCCAGGATTATCCATACTCTTAAAATTTTAAAATTTCTCTCCAGCTTTTTTTTTTTTTTTTTTTGTGCAAAGTATTTATACTAGTTGAATGCCTATTTTTCTTTCTTTCTAATCAAACGAAGCCTAAAAACTGGTCATTTTTTCAGGTGGTGGGAACACTTGTATCGGTAATTGTATACCAAACAACTGCATGGTGGCTGATGGGAACCATCCCAAACCTTTGCGATACCTCCAAGTTGCCGGCTAATAGCCAGTGGACGTGCCCAATGGACAATGTTTTCTACGACGCCTCTGTCCTTTGGGGTTTAGTTGGGCCTCGCAGAATCTTTGGGAACCTTGGTACCTACTCAAAAGTAAACCTGTTCTTTATCGGTGGTGCTATTGCTCCTCTACTTGTCTGGTTGGTTCATAAAGCGTTCCCAAAAAAGCGTTGGATTCGTATGATCCACATACCGGTCTTGATTGGTGCCACAGCAATGATGCCCCCAGCTAGTGCTGTCAATTTCACCAGTTGGATTTTTGTTGGATTCATTTCTGGGTATGTTCTTTACAGGCACTACCCCAAGTGGTGGGAGCGATACAATTATGTTCTTTCTGGCGGTCTTGATGCTGGAACTGCATTCATGTCGGTGTTGATATTCATGGCCTTGCAATTGACGAAAATCGAGCTTGATTGGTGGGGTAGTATTCCAGACAGGTGTCCGTTGGCTTCTTGTCCGACTGCAAAAGGAATTGCAGTTGATGACTGCCCGGTTTTCATGTAAGAGCCATCAATTCAGACCTCCTTGTTTTAGGTTATTTAGAAAATTGTCTTCCTAATTTTTTTTTTTTGTTGGGATTTGACTCTGATAGACTAGTGTTTATTTAGATCCTGGATGCTTGATACAGAATTGCTTGTATTTACAGATCATCACATTTCTTGTTTCTTGACATTTTGATGCAATTAAGAACATTTTCATTGAAATCCAGAACTCAAAAATTTTAGTGTGTTTTTGTCGCTCTCTCAGACAGGTACTACTAGAAAACAGGTTTTCTTGAATTGCCAATTGTATGTATGATTTTGTGGAGGCATCCTGATGAGAATTTCTAATGAAAATTTAGGAATGGCACTTTTCAAATTGGAAGTCCTTCTAAATTAGTCATGTATGTTTGATGATGAGTTAAACATGGGCTTCCCAAGGAAGCCAACCCTCCTAAAAGTCCGTTTCAGGAAGGAGGTGAAGATGGCTTTTGGATGGCTTCTGGAATTGGCTTCTCGTGAAGCCAGATAATTTTAGCAGTAAAATTACATTAACAATGACATTGGTGTTTCGGAACAAAAAAATGTCATGGCTGTTTCTATTTACACTATAAAAATATCTCGTTACGCTTCTCAATTTTTTTTTTCTTTTTTTCATTTTCTTTTATTACAATGTTTTAAAACTACAAAAAATACTTGAATTCTAAAAAACAATCAAACCTTAATTTGTCCTTTCACCCACTCCTTTCCCCATCATCTCCATTGGACAACCACTACTACCCCTCCTCACAGCCACCCCTGCCATTACTTCATCAAGACCATGAACATGAGCAATATCGCCTACTTGAAGTACGGTACTAGTATTTACAATCGTTATTTCTCTATTATATTGCTCAATACGTTCACGGATAATATTACTAATTTCGTTGGCTCGAATGGTTACCATGAGTATTTCTTAATTCTTTTTTGAAAAAAATAAAAATAAATAATGCCTAAGGACTAATCAGTTATTTCTTTCATTGCCCCAAACATACCAATATTGGCACTGACAATACGTAAATGTAATTCGTTCAAAAAACTATTCAAAGTTTCTAGAGCTCCTTGTAAGGCTTGTTGGAAAACCCATTGTCGGACTTGATTAACCACCCTTTGTCCTCCCCTTCTTCTGTTTCTCTCTCTCTCTCTCTCTCTCTCTCTCTCAACCTAATCTCTCTTTCCATGAAACCTAATTTCTCTCACAGGGGTGGGGGAAGGTTGGGAGGGTTGAGGGTTACGAGGGTGAGACAACTACCAGGGTAGTGGTTGTGGGGGTGAAGGAGGCTGCAGGGGAATTGTCGGGGGTGGGGGCAGCTGCAGAGTGGTGGTTGTAGGGGTAGAGAAGGGTTGGGCGGTGGTTGTTGTGGTGGTTAGAGGCAATGGTTACAGTGGATGGGCGTGTAGTTAGGATTTGAAAGGTGTAACGAAAAGTTAGGAGGTTATGGTTGGTTGGAATTATAGGAAGTGTAAATAGAAAACAAAAATTTTGAATTTTAAAAGAAATGTTTATAAATATATTTTTCACATCTCTAATCATGGGGATTGTCTATAGTCCCTATTTAATAGTGATTTTGGTTCCTAACCAGAATCTCTATTCAACCAGACTATAGACAATAGGGATTCCAGCCCCCTCTTTCTTTTTCTGGTTTGGTTGGGAAAGTGAGAAGAAATTCAATATACAAAAAAATGGTGAATGAGCTAGATGAAGATGATTTATCTGCTACCATGGGTTGTTTACTAGCAATGCCTCATTTAGCAATTGGGTTTATAAAACATTGAAGGAAGTAACACAAATTTTGAAAATATTAAACGAGCACCCAAGGTTCTAAATCGCGGTATCGGGTAACGTAACGGTATCGATCGTAGAGTATTGGTATCGGTAGTATCGATCTGTTCGTATTGGGAATCGGGTATTGATTGGTACGTATCGGGAATCGGGTATCGATCGGTACGTACCGGTGAGTATTGGCCCGTCGCGGTTTGTGCAACGGCTTGTGTAACGGTTACAGACTGATACGTACCGGGACTCGGCCGATACTCTTGTGATTTTCAATCTCAGCGGTATACCGGTCTGTATCCGTCGCGATATCCTATTTTTTCGATATGTATCGGCCGGTTTTTAGAACTATGCTAGCACCTCACCTTAAGCTAGAAGGGACTAACATAGTATTCATATTAATGACAGTTAGGCCCTGCGTGGATGGATGAATTTCAAATGAAGGAATTTGAGGATGAATGTCATAAAAATATACAAGATTAATTTGATGATAGAAGAGAAGGGAATGACTAGAATCCTTACAGAAAGAACTCCTAGTATTTAAGGATTTCAGAGAACCACATTATATTGTTATTTGAACTCTATCATGACACAACTCTCAAATTCAATCTTGAAAAAACTATCTAAACTATCAAATCTAAATTTGAACTATTCTCTGTGAACGAATTGTGCCAAATCATTTCGTCTTGAACTCAATAAAAAATAGCCTACTTTTCCAATAATTCTTGTTTGGCATACAGACATCTTGAAAAGTTATGTAGAAGTCTCATCTTCTACATAAAGTGTTTATATTAAACGGTCTAAAATCACACTCCCTTGGCTGCCTAGCTACTCTGTCAAAATGCAGACCAACCACATTTCAATATAGTCAATGATAGTCTACAGAGAATTCGTGTAATAGTTTAATCATGAATTACCTAAACAATGAAGTTACAGTCATCAGAAAAACACACATCAAAAAAGTAGTAAGCCTATAATTTGAGTTTTGTCCCAGACGCATGGATTCATGTGGTTAATGATCAGTTGGGAAAAAGGCTTTGTGGAGTTGAGTTTTGCCAACTGGGAAATCTACATGCCCAGAAAAAAATGCCCAGATGGTGTGGGCCACATTCAAAACAAATCTAGTCCACACATTTCGTGTGTGTCACATCCAGAACAAATCTAATTCACACATTTCATTTCTTAAGCACTTTTTCTGAATGCATAGCATTGCTGTTTATCATCACATTCAACATTTGAACTAGATATCACCTAATAGAGGCATGAACCTTTATAACAAACAAACTAGTTTAAACTAAATCATTAAAAGCTATAGATATTGTAGTAAATTTGTTTTGTTCATGAAGAAATAAACTAGTTGAAGAACTACTCTAGTAACTATAATTGCAGCAGACCCTTCTGTTGAAGCACTTGGTCCATGGCTGTCCAAGCTTCCAAAACCTTCTTCCTTGATGTGTATTGTTTTCCAGATGGGCATAGAAGAGCTGCACAACAGTGAAAATGTTAGAAATTACTTGTTTTCATCTGGTGGACTCTAGGAGTGTGTTTGGAGAGACAAAAAAATCAAAGGGAAAAGAGAAATAAATGAAGTATATATATATTTTTCTTTTTCCTTACAAACCGCTCCAATAATTCAACATCCTAACACAGCCTAACGATTTGCATCTATTGTAGATACTTATTAGTTAGTCTATTTATGTTTAGTACTCTCTTGTAGTTTGGAATTGGAACACTTTACTTTTTTATCGTTTAAATACAATTAGAAAGCTCCCATATGATTTTAGACTACAACAATGATTGAGAATCCTTTTTTTGGGACCCCACAATCTCCCTTGGATCTCAACCATTGATAGTGTGGGCTCCACACATACATGGGTGGATCTCACACATACGTCAATGGTTGAGATCCAAAGAGGGTTGTGGGATTTTCAAAAGAAGGGGGTCTCAAGCATTTTTCTTTGGACTAAAATGTTACGGTTAGTTTTTTTCATCCAAAGTAATGGAAGGTGTATTACGCTTACCATATTTTAGAGTGGCTTTTGTTTTTTAAAAAATTAGAATGAAAATTATAATACAATAAAAGGACAATTTACCCCCATTTTCTCCAAACCTAAAATTGGATTAATATGTTAATTAAAATAAAACAAAAAACTTAAATTATAATTAAGAATTGATCTAAAATATAAAATATAATTAAGAATTGATTTAAAATATAAAATAATAAAATATGAAATAAACAATAATTAAGAATTGATCTAAAATAATTAAAATTAAAATTAGATTAACATGTTAGAAATTATAATAAGAATTTAGAATTAATTGTGATCTAAAATATAATTAAATTAAAACTAGATTAAATAGTATTAGTTAAATATTTAGGATTAATTGTGATCTAAAATATAATTAAATTAGAATTAGAATAAAAATTAAGAATTACAAAAAATAATTAAGAATTTAAAATTAATTGTGATTTAATTAAATTAATACTAGACATTATATGTATGAGAAATGAGAGAGAGAAAAAATAACAAAAAATATAGGATTTGAGGGTATTATAGTCACTTCACATTTATAGTTAACGGTGTTAATGGTTTTTAGTCCAAAACCACATGGGGGCCATATGACTATTATTAAAGAGGAAAATTTAGTCAAAACCCCTCCATTAGACTATTGTTTGGTGAAAATGGCAACCTAATTTATTTTGCTTCATAAACAACCTAAGGAGGAGGTGCATAATTGAACAAGGATAGAGTAAAATTTCTTTTTTTTTGGGACAATATTGCCCATGCATATATATATATATTAGATAACTCTTTTGACAAGGAACATTTTTATTTTATTTTATGCAAGTTAAAAAAATGTAGTGTATGTCTATTTTTGGTTAGTTTATCTAGTATGTACTTTATTTTTTGTAATAATAAAATGTTATTGTGAACTAGAATAACATGTTACCGTTAAACAAAGTAACAAATTTTTATTTATATCAATTTCGACGGCATTTTTTTTTTTTTTTTATTTTTAATTTCATAGTCAATATGGATCTTATTTGATATATGTTGATGAGAAGATTCTAATAATACTAATTTTCTTAAAAATCGACATCTAAATAAAAGTCATATTACTTTAAAGTTTAAAATATTAAATTACTCACTAAGTATATTTTAGTAATAGTGGTATGTGTTGTTTTAAGAAAAATTTTTTGTACTTATTTTTAATGTATTAAAGTTTTATTATGAGGAAATTTTGGAAAAATCTCTTTCTAATTTAAAGACATTGAAGTAAAGCGTTTTGAAACCACACCACATGGAAATAAAATAAATTTTGCCCTAATGTATAACAATATACCATAAACTAATTACATGTAATACCATATCAAATCAAACTTTAAGTAAATACGTAGTGTAAATTTATGATAAAAAATTACCAATTGCCAATTTTTAGCGACGTATGGAAAAAGTCATCACAAAAAATTATTTTTAGCAAATTTTTTATTAAGACTAACTTTCAATAGGAAGTTCAATTATTTGAATCTATTGGTAGTTTACCCTTTGCTTTTTTGAATCACATCACCTCTCTAATTTTTTTCACGTTTGCTAAAATAAAGACCAAAAAAAAAAAAAAAAATCAAAAAAATTAACTTTTAACACATTTATCAAAATAAGTCTTAATTTGCATGGTCATACAATTAATTAATTTATCTCGAATGGATTTGTGTGGTTGAGATTAAATTGATAAAATGTGAATTTATGAGTCAAATGAATTTTAATTATTAATTTTTTTTTTCTAAATAAATTTTAAATTAATAAGGATGAATTTGTAATATTGTTGATTTTAATCCTCGTACCACCGAATCCAAGTTTATCTTTTTTTATTATTATTTTTTATTTTTTATAACAGAATCTCTAGTAATTCGTATTCTCTCTGCTCCCTCTTTCCCAATCAGGATCCTCTAGAGTAATTTCTCTAGAGTGATCCCTGGAGTGAGTGATCCAACGGCTCAAATTGTTTTTGTTATTATCTTACCGGTAAGATAATATAATTTAATCAAAACGACGTCGTTTTGATTAATATATCTTACCGGTAAGATAATATATCTTACCGGTAAGATAATAACAAAAACGATTTGAGCCGTTGGATCACTCACTCCAGGGATCACTCCAGAGAAATTACTCCAGAGGATCCTGATTGCCTCTTTCCAATCCAATCCAAATTCATGTATAAGTCCCTAGCATTATAGACTCTATCTCTGTCCACATTCATTCATTCAATCACCATTATACATTCATTCTATCTATCTATGAAAACTACATACACTCGTAAGAGAGTCTAGAATTATAGTGTATTTAGATTTAGACTTTGTTTCATCATCATTCATGGCGGAGATACATGAAGATGTGGCGGTTTCCGACACCTGTTCGATCAAACAAGTAGACGTGACGGTGCCCAAAACCGACGATCCGACGCTGCCGGTGCTGACATTTAGAATGTGGGTTTTGGGATTGGGTTCTTGTATTCTTTTATCATTCATCAACCAGTTCTTCTGGTACCGTAAGGAGCCATTGTCTGTCACCTCAATTTCTGCTCAGATTGCTGTGGTGCCTCTGGGCCACTTGATGGCCCGGATCATCACGGATCGGGTCTTCTTTCAGGGTACCCGTTGGGAGTTTACTCTGAATCCAGGACCGTTCAATGTGAAAGAACATGTTTTGATCACAATCTTTGCTAATTCTGGCGCTGGTAGTGTTTATGCCACTCATATATTGAGTGCTGTCAAGCTTTTTTACAAGAAAAAACTCACCTTTTTTCCTGCCTTAATTGTCATGGTTACCACCCAGGTACTTCTATCTCAGGCCGCGCAAACTTCATATTTTTAAACTGTGTTTGCATCTTGGATTTCTTTATTGATTTGCAAAAAGAAACAAAAAGATAAAGAAATTGTTTAATGTTGCGTATAGCTTCTCTGCATGATATTTATCTTTTGTACTTAAATTGTAGGTTTTGGGGTTTGGCTGGGCGGGGCTTTTCCGCAAATATCTAGTTGAACCCGGAGAGATGTGGTGGCCGAGTAATCTGGTTCAAGTCTCATTATTCAGGTACTGATGTAAATCCAATTGTTTTTTTTTTTTTTTGATCGGCAAAAAGAAGGAACCTTTATAGATGGAAAATCATACAAGATATGAGATTACATCAAATAAAGGGAAGGAATTTGGTGAGGAACCAAACCCGAAAGGAAAAAAAAAACAGAAGAGCAGATCACAGACAAGGAGAACCAAAAACAGAACAAAAAACTAAACAAAACAAGCTCACAAACAGACCAACAGAACAGCAGATTCATCCAAAACAGATTAGCAAACCTTATACCACCAACAGACCAACAAACATACCACCAGCCCACAAATTTTCAGCTCAAATCAGATTAACAGCCCACATAGCAGAGCACCAACGACCCAAATTAACAACCCACCAGCACTCCACCTTATATCAGTTCAGCCTGTACTTTTGCAACCATTAGCAAATGACCACAGCAGTTCTGCACTCCCCATTACAGCAATTCAGCCTATACTTTTGCAGCCAATATCAAGTCAGA
Organism: Camellia granthamiana; assembly: GCA_036172215.1. NCBI lineage: Eukaryota > Viridiplantae > Streptophyta > Magnoliopsida > Ericales > Theaceae > Camellia > Camellia granthamiana. The sequence goes on along the minus strand of CM069903.1, from coordinate 92,581,459 downwards.
TTACAAATACACCAAGAGACCAGCAAACTATTAACTTGATCCTCCCCACAAAAACAAATACACAAATACATTGATGATCCTTCCCACAAAACAAATACACAGATACCTTGATGATCCTTCCCACTACTAGACTCTTCTCATATCACAACCTCAATAGCTTGATCCTTCTCATTCTGCAGACTCAGAAAAGTCATTGAACTTCTGTTTTGAACTCCAGACAATAACCCAGCCCATTTATGAGGCCAAAATGCACCAGACTAGAACTAGAACCTTCACCCTCCATTCCTGATACAATATTTCACCTGAGGCAGATTAAAGACCAAATCGTTGATGGAGAAATCAACCTGAAGTTTCGATGCTTTGAACCACATAGCAACTCTAACCTTCACTAATTCACACAAAGCTTCCAGATTTGGTTGAGAACCATTAAAAACACAATCATTTCTGTGCTTCCATGTGGACCAGAGAGTGGCCAAAGGGATTGGCATCCAGATTTTCTTCTCCAGTTTCTGCATTACACACTCGGACCACCATTCCAGCAAACCATGCACAGATCCTGGAATCACCCACTGCAATCCCCACCAGTGGATAATATCTGACCAAAGCAACCACACAAAAGGGCAGTGAAGCAAAATATGTTCCACAGATTCAACCTCAATATGACAGAAAACACAGCCAAGACTTGCATTACCTGTGAGAATTCCAATTCTATGAAGGAAAGAAGATGTTTTAACCTTACCAAGCCAAGCTAACCACCCGAAAAATTGCACTTTTGGGGGCACAAAGTTGTTCCAAATTGAGGCAGCCACTGGAATTACAGTTCCCAGAGAAGATTCAGTCCATTTATAAACAGGGGAAACATAAAAGAGCTTCGAGGTGTCTGCACACCAAAGAAGCTCATCAGGTTTGGTATTACGCAGTGTTGGTGCAGTGCAAAGCAGACAGTATAATCTATAAGCTTCTTCCTCCTCCCAAACCATCAAAGATCTTCTAAATCCCAGGTTCCATCCACCATCCTCTGCCCTTCTTTCAAAAAACACTCTAACTACACCATCTTTATCATTAGATAATAAGAAGAGCCTAGGAAATTCATCCATTAAGCAAACATTACCCACCCATCTATCCCTCCAAAAAAGAGCTCTTCTCCCATCCCCCAGAACTAGCTTAGAATTATTCATATAGAACTGATGCAGCTCTGAATTGGAATGAACAACATGAATTATATCAGTCCAAAGTTTTGAACCTCTACCAAGCAGTTTTGGGAACCATCTACCATCCACTGGCACATATTTTGCACAAATCACTTCCTTCCAAAGCGATTGATTCTCCGCACCAAATCTCCACCACCATTTTAATAATTGTTATACGTGCAAAGAAAATTGCACACGACTTTGTTTGATTTAGATTTTCAGAAACTATTTTTAAACAGATTTTCCTTTGTTTTTATTGAACTTTTTATTTATGTTTTAGTTAATTTTTTTTTTTAAAGATATGTATGCATCTAAAAAGTAAACAAGTTTTAACAGAATGCGAAAAAAAATCACTAACAACAAATGAAAATTCGAATAAAAATGCACATAGATTTTTGTTTTTGTTTATTTTTAATATTTTAGCCAATTTGTTTTACTAAAACAAACGAAAATTCGAATAAAAATGCACACAAATTTTTGTTTGAGTTTCCGTTTATTTTTAATATTTTAGCCAATTTGTTTTACTTTTTAGATATATTTGGGTGAATCCCCAAAAAAAAAATATATAAAAAAATTAATAAAAATAAATGAAAACTCATCTAAAAACCGTTTTTGAAAAATCAAACCAAACAGGCATTATTTAGTATTTTTATTTGAATTTTCTTTAGAAATATTTTACTTACTAAAATATGAAAAAATTCATTAAAGACTAAAAACTGAAAAACAGTTTTTTGAGTTTGAATACCAAACAAGATAATGTGTTGGGTACAGTTTTCTGATTTTTACCGTCTGAGTTTCATTGCTTTTGTGAACTTCTGATGATCCAAGTTCGAAATTTTATGCATTAACTATTGCAGGGCTTTACATGAGAAGGAGCATAGACCCAAAGGCGGCACAACGAGGACACAGTTCTTCCTCATAACCTTCATCTGTGGCTTCGCTTACTACATCTTTCCGGGCTTTCTTTACCAAATGTTGACATCGATCTCTTGGGTCTGCTGGCTTGCTCCCAAGTCTGTCCTAGTGCAGCAACTAGGTTCGGGCCTACAAGGCCTTGGAATCGGTAGCTTGGGATTTGACTGGTCTACGATTGCTTCATATCTTGGGAGTCCATTGGCTAGCCCATGGTTTGCCACGGCCAATGTTGCCGTTGGATTCTTCTTTGTAATGTACGTGTTGACGCCTGTCAGTTACTGGCTCAACGTCTACCAAGCCAAGAACTTCCCCATATATTCCAGTCATCTCTTCATGTCAAATGGTTCACTCTATGATATATCAAAGATCGTTGATTCCAAATTCCATCTCGATGAGAATGCTTATGGGAAATATGGGCCTTTACATATGAGCACTTTCTTTGCCATGACATACGGTCTTGGATTCGCCACTCTTTCTGCAACTATAGTGCACATCCTACTCTTCCATGGAAGGTAAACAATGCAACATTCACATTTTGAATCTAGTCCTTGTGGGGAAAAACAAAAAAAAAAAAAATGAAAAGAAAACTTAAGAATATACCGTACATGCCCTATTATTTAGGTTGTTGTTTTAGTTTCTGATTCAAAGAACTATTGTTGTAGTTTAAAATTTTGTTGTTTAGGTAATGGCTATCCTATAAATACTACATAGGTGATGAAGGATCCCTTATTGTCTACTTAATAAGTACAAATGTGAACACGAGACAAATGATACAAACAAACATGACATTTTTTTTCCAAAAAAAAGATAAAAGACGACATGGACATGACAACAAATAAATGACTTTTTGTATGTGTACATACGAATAATTGCTCTCTGTTCATGTTGTTCATGTTTTACATTCTGAATGTATTCATATTTTATTATAAAGAAATCATTTTCACATTCCATATATTGGGAAACAAGTGTGACCAAAAGTCTTAATAATTTTTTTTTTTAGAAAGTGGAAACTTTGTGCAATAATTTTTAAATTTAAATTTATTTTTAATTTAAAAAAAGCTTTACTCATAAACAAATTAGAATTTATAGATTTTAGAATTGTTCAAATTAAAAAATCTAATGTATAAGTGATGTTAAGTATATATAAAACATATGCTATAACTGGATTCTAATTTATTTGATTCAAACTTGCAATGGTTCTAAAACATTTAAAAAAAAAATGCTGTTCATTAACCCCCCTTGACACATGCAGTGATCTATGGAAGTATAGCAAAGGGGCTTTTGGAGGAAGTAAGAAAATGGATATACACAGTAGGCTTATGAAGGTATACAAACAGGTGCCTACGTGGTGGTTTCTAGTCATTCTAGTAGTAAACATCGCCACAATTATCTTTGCTTGCACCTATTACAACGCCACGCTTCAATTGCCTTGGTGGGGTGTCTTGCTCGCTTGTGGCATTGCCATTTTTTTCACCCTCCCAATCGGTATCATCTCCGCGACAACAAACCAGGTAAAATTCAAAGTTAATTTCTTCTTCTTTCTCCTCTTTTTTAACATAAATGCGAGTTAACTCAAAAGAGTACTAATTTTTTTGTGAGAAAAGTAAGGGATCATGAAAATTTTTTCATGAAAATGATCATGAAAGATTTATGATTCTTAGATTACCTTGATTAGTGTGTAGTGCTTTATTCTAAGTGTAATGCAAAGGTCACAAAGCTTTCATAATTATTTTCATGAAAGATTTTTCATGATACGTAGCATTGCTGATTTTTTGTTCATTCTCTTTGTGAAACAGCAACCGGGCTTAAACATTATCACAGAGTATATTATTGGGTATTTGTACCCGGAGCGCCCTGTCGCTAATATGTGCTTTAAGGTGTACGGATACATTAGCATGAGTCAAGCTTTAACATTTCTGGCAGACTTCAAGCTTGGTCACTACATGAAGATTCCGCCTAGATCAATGTTCATGGCACAGGTCAGTTTTCTCTGTGAATCGAAAACATGTAATTATTCTTCTTCAAGTAAATGAAGAAGAACATACTACTGAAAGCTAAGGCTTAGTTTGGTTATGATGGAAGTGGTGGTAGAGAGTGAAAGATAATTTTTTTTTTTTTTTTTTTTTTTTCAAATTTTTTAGCATGAAAGTGGTGGAAACTATAAGGAAATTAATTTCCTTGTACAATCCATATTAACATTGTAACTAAGTTTTAATTTCTTTCAAGAAAATTTAGGAGAAAATGAGAATTTAAATTTGTCCAGGATTATCCATACTCTTAAAATTTTAAAATTTCTCTCCAGCTTTTTTTTTTTTTTTTTTTGTGCAAAGTATTTATACTAGTTGAATGCCTATTTTTCTTTCTTTCTAATCAAACGAAGCCTAAAAACTGGTCATTTTTTCAGGTGGTGGGAACACTTGTATCGGTAATTGTATACCAAACAACTGCATGGTGGCTGATGGGAACCATCCCAAACCTTTGCGATACCTCCAAGTTGCCGGCTAATAGCCAGTGGACGTGCCCAATGGACAATGTTTTCTACGACGCCTCTGTCCTTTGGGGTTTAGTTGGGCCTCGCAGAATCTTTGGGAACCTTGGTACCTACTCAAAAGTAAACCTGTTCTTTATCGGTGGTGCTATTGCTCCTCTACTTGTCTGGTTGGTTCATAAAGCGTTCCCAAAAAAGCGTTGGATTCGTATGATCCACATACCAGTCTTGATTGGTGCCACAGCAATGATGCCCCCAGCTAGTGCTGTCAATTTCACCAGTTGGATTTTTGTTGGATTCATTTCTGGGTATGTTCTTTACAGGCACTACCCCAAGTGGTGGGAGCGATACAATTATGTTCTTTCTGGCGGTCTTGATGCTGGAACTGCATTCATGTCGGTGTTGATATTCATGGCCTTGCAATTGACGAAAATCGAGCTTGATTGGTGGGGTAGTATTCCAGACAGGTGTCCGTTGGCTTCTTGTCCGACTGCAAAAGGAATTGCTGTTGATGACTGCCCGGTTTTCATGTAAGAGCCATCAATTCAGACCTCCTTGTTTCAGGTTTTTAAGAAAATTGTCTTCCTAATTTTTTTTTTGTTGGGATTTGACTCTGATAGACTAGTGTTTATTTATCCTGGATGCTTGATTAGGGATGGCGATGGGAGTTAATGGGGTGGATATTAATTCCTCATCCCTATTGTCCTATAATAAATTTTTTCTATTCCCCATTCCCCATTCTCCATGGTACCACCCTTCCCATTTCCTAATGGGTTTGGATTTTCTCCAACCCAATTTAATTCCCATTTTTATTTTTTATATTTAATGTTAACAACCACTTTTTTTTTTTCTTTTTTTTAAAAGGTTCACAACAAAAGCTAAATATACCTTCAATATTTTTTCTTTCTTTTTTAATATATTTAATGTTTAACAACTTTTTTTTTTTTTTTTTTTTTTTTTTTTTAGGCTCACAACAAAAGCTAAATATAACTTCAATATTTTTTCTTTCTTTTTTAATATATTTAATGTTAACAACTTTTTTTTTTCTTTCTTTTTAAGGTTTTAGCTAAATATACCTTCAATCTTTTTTCTTTCTTTTTTAATATATTTAATGTTAACAACTTATTTTTTTATTTTTTTTTTAAGGTTCACAACAAAACTAAATATACATTCAATCCTATTTTATTTTATTTGGTTCAACAACAAAATCAAATACACATTAATTAATTAATTAAAAAGTTTGATTTATAATAATTAAATATATAATTTTGAGACAATCAAATAAGTTTTAGTAATTAAAAAAAATGTGGAAGAACGTGGAAGATTAAAAAAAAAATTACAATCATCTTTCTCTCTCTCACTCTCTCACTCTCACTCTCTCCCCTACATGTTATAAGAACCTGTTTACAATGTTATAAGAGCATGTTTGAAGAAATAAAATGTGAAAGAACCTGTTTGAAGAAAGTGTTATAAGACCCATATTAAATTGCATCAGGGCATAAAGAAGGAATTGTTTGTTGATCTCTTAGCTACGTATATTTTAGACATTAAACCATCTTTGTCTTAGCAAATTTGAACCATTCATTTTAATTTATCCAAAATCTAATTATACCTTTTAACAAATCTGAACCACTCATTTTAAGATATCTATGCCTTACCACACCCAATCCATCCTCCATCTTCTTCCTTTAGTCCCCCATGAATTTTGTTGTTTGTTACTTTTAAAAAACAAAAAATGCTTTTTCAATTAAATTTTTACTAATTTCACAGCACTATCACCACTATTCTCACCTTCACTATCACACTACCATCACCATAGCCACTACCATCATCACTGCCGCCATCACTCCACCACTATGTCACAATCTCTACTTTCACCTCCGTTCACCACCACCACCAAATATAAAAATATATATTTTTAATTTTTTTTTATAAAAAATATTTTTCATTAAAAAATATTTTCTATCTAAATAAATGAAGCATAACATTGGGAAACAAGCTGATTTCAGTTAAATCTGTTCATAACTAAGAAAAATTCTCTTATGTTAAAAAAAAATTATTTAGTAAGACTTTGTATCCCCTTTTTGTTTTTCCAACAAACAAATTTTTGTACCCATCATTTCTAATCAATCACGACTCATGCTTGTTTCGATTCTCTACAATTTCCTTATCCCTTTTTTGTTTTTCCAACAAACAAATCTTTGTACCCATCATTTCTAACCAATCACGACTCATGCTTGTTTCGATTATCTACAATCTCCTTATTTTCAACTACATTCATATATATATATATATATTGTATAAATTGTGTGATAACATAAAAAAAATAGATTCATACTCGTTAATTGAAATTTCAGAACAAGCAAACCATTCTGAAAATTACAATACATAACAAAATAAAATAACATAGAAAAGCAAACCGAAACCTGCACTAGACAGTATCCTTAATTTTTTTAAATAAATTTAAAAAATTCTAGATATGCATAAAATTTGACAAGAATAATTTGACAATGTTAATTAATGTGTATTTGATTTTATTGTTGAGCCAAATAAAATAAAATAAGATTAAATGTATATTTAGCTTTGGTTGTGAATCTTAAAAAAAAAAAAATGGTTGTGAACCTTAAAAAATAAAAAAAAAATAAAACAAAAGAAAAAAGATTGAATGTATATTTAGCTTTGGTTGTAAATCTTAAAAATTTTAAAAAAAAAATGGTTGTGAACCTTAAAAATAAAAATAAAAAAAATAAAAAAAAGATTGGAGGTATATTTAGCTTTGGTCGTGGATCTTAAAAAAAAAAAAAAAAAAAAAAAAAAAAAGTTGGTTGTGAACCTGAAAAAATAAATAAATAAATAAAGAAAAAAGATTGAATGCATATTTAGTTTTGGTTGTGAATCTTTAAAAAAAAAAAAAAAAAAAAGACATATGGGGAAATTAGTGGGTACCCATCCCCAACCCATCCCCTGTGGATATTTAAAGAATATCACTCACCCTACCCAATGGATAAGAAAAAAAAGGGAAAAATCGTATTTGGGTTGGGTCTCCATGGATACCCACAGGGTAGGTTATCCATTGCCATCCCTATGTGAACATTACATGCCATCTCACCAACATCAGATCGGATGTTACACGGTTTGCCACAATTGGAGCTTGATGTTTGTAATAACAATGTGGTATATGTGTTTTGATTGTATTTACTATCTATTTGTTCAGTCTCACAAGTATGTTCATTACATTGCATTAGCATTTGGGAGTAGTTCTTGATGCACGAAAATACTCGGCAACAAGTTATTGAAAAATAATTTTGAAAATCCAGATAGTGAAGAATCTACTCTTCCTGATCAAGTTTTTTGGATTTACATTGGTTGGGCTAAATTTGACATGAATGAGATCTTCAAGGTTTTGACCAGCATTGGATGGGACCGTTGTTGTACATGTAAGAGAAAAATTGTGAGTAATTTGTCCTGAACTCCCTTTCAAAGAGATCTGTTTTGAACCACTTTTTAAAGATCACTTGCATGTGTCATTTCCTTTGTTCATAGCATTTCAATGAGTCTATTTCTTTTTCCTTATAATTTGTTTACATTTTAGAAACAGAGTCAGTGACATTGAAATACCTGAAGATGACAAGTCTATAGCTCGTGCATCATTGGACTTGCCTGTATTTTTGAGATTGGATTATACTTCGTTTGTATGGAATTTCTATTGGAAATATTAATTTGATGTTAAATATGAATTTTTTTATGATTGACAATGAAATGTGTGCATGTTGTGGAATAGTTGTTAATTTTATCAGTATATGGATTATTTTATTTATATACAAGGTACAGATTGTACTAATAATGGAATAAATATAGGTGGTCGAGAATTTAATTATAAAAAAAATTATAAAATTTATGACTACTAAATATTTTGGTAGCAAAAAATGCAGGGAAATGTTTTTCATGACTAAATATGTAGTAGTAAAAAAGAAACCAGACTTTTGACAACTAAATAGTTAGTAGCCAAAATAAATCAAGACAAGGGAAGAAACTTTTGCCGACTAAATATTTTAGTCACGAAAGAACATGGCATCCTTCGGCGACTAAAATGTTCGGTAAAATACCATGAAATGAAAATAGCTAATCTTTTGGCGACTAAAATGTTTAGTTGTGAAAACTAATACGACTAAACTATTTGGTCGCTAAATTTATTACTATTAATGGCTAAAATTTTTAGTCAGTAAATGTATTAGTATTAGCGAGTAAAATGTTGTAGCGATTAAATATTTTAGTCGCTGAAAGAGAATTTCATTTTGATTTAATTACTTTCAGCGATTAAATATTTGGTCGCCAAAACGTTATGTTTGGCGATTAAGTCCGTTTTAGTAGCCGAAGATACGATAATTAGCGACCAACTTCAATTCAGTAGCCATTGACTTTCGGCGATTAAAAAACATCCTTCGGCGACTAAAAATTTGTTTGCCAAAAGTGTAATTTCTTGTAATGGCATAAGATTGCGAATTGCCAACAATTAGATCTTTAGAAATGTGACACCAAGTTTTACAAAGTGTCACATCTTCATTAATGGTGAATGATTTTTCTCTCTTTGTTTTTTATGAACCTTCCATAGTGATTATGTGAAGAAAAAAAAACTATAAATAAAAATATAATTTGGGAGGTTTGTTGTGAAATGAAATTAAGAGAAAGGATTTCAATTTATAGAATTATAAAATATGACTCTTTTTTTTTCTTTTTAAATGCAGCCGTTGAGAATTTTAAAAAAATTGGCCGTTTATTTATAACCGTTGGGGTTTTATTTCACTTGTGTTTTTATTTATTTTTTATTTTTTTTAATGAACAAAATAGCACATTTGGACTGATCTTAGGGGTTGATTACTGAACAAGATCTTAACTGTTGATTACATAACAATCCAACAGCTAAGATCATCCTCTTGAATGATCATTCATAATGTTCAAGACAGAAGCCCCTTTTTTTTTTCTCTCTCTCTCTCTCTCTCTCTCTCTCTCTCACTCACTCGCTCATGCTCCTTAAACCAGTCGGCTGAGAGATGGTGTCTTTTTCCTCTCTCTGTCTCTATCTTTGAGCTCAAGAGTATCTCTCTCTCTCTCTCTCTCTCCTTAAACCGATCACCGTACAATTTTCTCCGATCTCCAAAACCAGTATACTCTTCTTCTCTCTCTCTGTCCTCAAACCTATCAGCTAAAATGGTGTCTTCTCTCTCTCTCTGTTGCTGTCTTTGATCTCAAGAGCATCTCTCTCTCTTTCTCTATCATCAAACTAGTCACTAATCTCTGATCTCCAAAACCAGCATTCTCCTTCTCTCTCTGTCCTCAAACCAGTTGGCTGAGATGGTGTGTTCTCTCTCTCTCTCTCTTTCTCTTTGATCTCAAGAGCATCTCTCTCTGTCTCTCTCTGTCCTCAAACCGATCACCGATCTTCTCTCTCCAAAACCAGTCTTCTCTCTCTCTCTCTCTCAATGGAACTCTAGTGTTTCGCTGAACACAACTATTTGGACTTCGATGAAGCTCAATTGGTCTGAGAATGAGCCCTACAAGTCGATGAAAAAGAAGCCCTACAAGTCGATCTAGGAATTTATCATCTAAAGTCGTTTCTGAAATTTATATAAATTTGTGAAATTGATTTTGAAATTTGTGTGATCCTGAAATTGATTATGAGATTGAAATTTGTGTGATTTGTTTGTGTGATTCTAAAATTTGTATGATTGTGAAATTCTGAAATTGATCCTGAAATTTGTGAAATTGATTCTTTACTAATTTTTTTGGGTTTGATTGGTTTTAAATTGATTCTGAAATTTGTGTGATTTGTTCTAAATTTTTTCTGCTATTTGTGAATTTCACAACTCCTTTAAAATTTAGGTTTGATTCGGAAATTTGGATTTGATTATGAAATTTGGAAGGTTTTCTACTGTATGAATTCTATTTTTCCAATTGAATTTAGAGCAAAAAATCTGTTGATATTTGCTGATGTGGCACGTTTAGTACTAGTTATTCAACTTGCCAAATTTGATAACAGAAATGACATATACTATCTTTGACAAGAAGAATAGCAGGTTATTAGAGAACATTTTTTTGTTACTCTTGTCAAATTATAATTTTAACAATTTCATTGAAGATGCTGTAAAATGTAAAAAAATCATTCGTCATTTTTCAAGTTAAACATCACTTCGGGGGTTGAGTTCTATTTTTGGATTTGTCCATAGATTAGGCCGAAGATCCAGTTGAATCGTACCTATCATAGGTCGTGTTTGGCGTAGTTCTTGAAAAACGGGATAAAATAAATAATTATTGAAGATTTGATCAAAACTCTCTTATAATAAAATTTTAATGTATGAAAGATAAGTATAAAAAATTTTCTTAAAATGTTCAACATATACTACTATTACCAAAATATACATAGTGAGAAATTTAATATTTTAAATTTTAAAATAATATAACTTTTGATTTAAATGTCGATTTTTAATAAAATTTATATTTTTATAATTCTCTTATTAAGATCTATTAAAAAATATCTATATTAATTATAAAATTCTTAAAAAATATACAGTAACGTATTATTCTGATTCACAGTAACATTTTAATGTTATAAAAAATAAAATACATACTAGATGAACCAACTAAAAATATGCATACACAATATTTTTAAATATGTATAAAATAAAATAAAATATTTCTCTTCAAAATAATTCTGTAACATATATATATATATATATATGCATGGGCAATATTGTCCGTGAAAAAAAAAAGAAATTATAATCTATCCTTATTTTATTATGCGCCTCCTATTTAGAGAGTTTATGAAACAAAATAAATTAAATTATCATTTTTACTAAAAAAGAGTTTTTTTTTTTTTGAATAAAAAAAAATGATGCTCTGAGGTGTTATCATAGCATCCGTGGGCCCAAATTCAAGAATAACTAATTGTCGACCTGATTTGACCCAACCCATAAGAATGGACCACCATCGAGACATTAGTGAAGCTCATCAACCACCTCAACAAGGGCAAGATTTGATTGAAATACAGCACGAAATCTCTAAAGAGAATTACTGAAATTACTCAACATTTCACGCCTTTCAAAAAAAAAACTTGGCTCACTGCTGAAAAAGACAATACCTTCACTATTGAGCCACGACCACCAGAGTAAAAAAGAGTTTAATAGAATAATTTTGACTAAATTTCACGTAATGGCTTGGTGCATTATACTTTTACAGGTCCTTTTGCGATGAGCATGTTGTTATTGTCCTTTTAACTGTAATCAGCACATTGCGAAAAGAAACTGTAATGACTACAAGTTTTGGAAATGGATGGTCTGCAGTCGATAATTGGATTGGATAGTTCAATCTGATTTAATGGGCTAATTTTTTTTTATCTTATTTTGATAATTTAAATCATTCACATTTTAGAATTTGTCGAATATATTATTCTTGCAAAAAATCAAATTGATTAGATAACAGAAGTTACGTGTTCAAATCAATTTTGTATGAACCGTTTAATTTCTCACCATATATATATATATTTTCTGTATAAAATTGATCCAAACACATGGTTCCTTTTATCCGGTCGACTTGATTTTTTACGCACCTTAAAATATGAACGATTTAAATTATCAAACGAGACTCAAAGATAAATTCACAAGACCCAACAACACATCTCTAATTGGACGGAGGAATAGAGAGAAGCGTGGCCATTGAAACACAAAGCTATTAAAACAAAATTATAATAATAAATTCATCCAACCGAAAGAAAATTGCATTGACTAGAATTATACACATTTGCATTTAGGGTGGTGGAGATAAATCTATGATTGGATAAGACAAAAATAAAATGTGATATCTATTAGGTTCATTATAAAGTTAATTATTGAATTAATGTGTCACTCAATTTTGCAACTTATTTTATAATAGGGATTGTCTATAGGCAGAGAGGAGAAGAGGGGGTCTGGTTGGGATTCTGGTTGCATTGAAAATACAGTATTTAAGAATTAGATTTCTTTAATATTCTCATCTGAATGTGAGAGAATTTGAGGGGTTTGTAGAGTTCACCACAAGTTTCGTTTCGATGATTCAAACTTTTCACTTTTTAAGACTTGTTGAGTAGAATATTTGTGCAGAAAAAATCAAAATAATTAGATATCGGTAATTATATGTTTGAATCAATTTTGTATTACAAAAAATGAATGGTTATTCTTAAAATTATATTTGTCGTTTATTTTCGTAAGACAAATATGATAAATATATAGTTACCAATATCCAATTATCTTTATTTTTTGCATGGATATTCTATTCAATGAGTCTAAAAAAGTAAACGATTTGGATCACTAAAATCAATTTTAAAATGGGCCTACTAAATTTAAATACCATCTCAAATTGAAATGAAAACTTTAGAAAAGCCAAACCCACTATTTAACGTAAAAATGAAATAATTTGTGCATGGCTTATAAAACATTGTGTGAGTCATTCTTTGGTATAATCGCCAGGATTAGAAATTTGTTTTAGTAATTATCAACCACCCTTAAGAATTAAAATAATACGTAAGCAAAAACATTTTATCCAACATGACAAATTTTTATTTTATTTTTAAAATTTCATGTTAAATGAGAATTAAATATGTAACTATTTATTGCTGTAAATTTTTTTTTTCTTTTGCCATTTATAGAAGTCAAATAACGATGTACTTGTTTGACACCAAAATTGTACTCGTTTCTTATAGGAAAAATTATGAGACAGGGAGAAGTGAAGAAATTATTTATCAAACAAAAATGCTAGGCTTCAGGAAAATTTTTTAGGAAAAGCTTCAGGAAAATGGAGGAGGAGGAAAATGGAGGAGGAGGAGGAGGAGGCCGATCGTCGCAGCCGCCGGCGGTCGTCTGCCCAGCCCCGCCGTCGCACGCCTCCGCCTCTGACCAGCCCCGCCTCCGCCTCCTTCCATTTTGATGGCCCCCTCCAGTTCCTCCTCCTCCTCCTCCTCCATTTTCCTGAAGCTTTTCCTGAAATATTTTCCTGAAGCCTAGCATTGCTCTTTATCAAAAGGTGAAAATACAACTTTTACGCAAAGAAACTATTGCAAAATTTCCGTCCCATGTTAGGTTTGGTCATAAGAGATTTTTATATTTCTTAATTTAGGCACGATCTAAGTTCAGCCCGGTCTGGTAGACCAAAAATTTAGTGAACTTGACAAGTCATTCTTTAAGGCTGTGTTTGAATTATAAATTTAAACTAGTTTTCAACCCATGCAATGCATGGGTTTAGTTTAAAATTTAATTGTATTTAAATGTAATTTTTGTAATGTTTATGCAATCATTTTTAAGTCGCAAAATGCATGCATGTTGGAAATTTAAGCAATAAATTATCATATAAGTTTATATAAATTTTAATCAAAATTGCAAAGAAATAGTATATTTATGTTAATGTATATATGACATATATTCCTACATATATTAGGTATTGATTTCCTAGATATATTAGGTATTGTCATAGGTAGGTCTCTTAAGGGATACTCTTTCTTATAGTTAGATTTATAACAGGATAATCTTTCTCAGCCTACATATACAGGTCTTTTATTTATTATATACAATTCATTCAATACAATACGTATTTTTTTTTTCTCTCTCTCTACTATTCTAACATGGTATCAGAGCTACAGGTTAAGCTCTTAGTGTTCTTCGCCTTACCGGCGGGCGGTAGCCTTGCTTTGGCCGCCCGTCGGACCTCAACTTATTCCGCTATCATATTTTCCTGTTAGTATCAATTCGTGGTGATTTCTTCATTTGTCTACTGGTTTATTCCTATCCAAATATCTCTATTATTCATTTTTTTTTTTTATACTCGCAATCCATTTTTTTGTGCTTCTGTTCCTTCTGTTTCAACCTTAAATAGGTTTTTATATCATGGTGAGCGTAGTTATACACCATGCGAACCACCCAAGCCGCCCCCTCTGGGGCACAATCCAAGCTGCCCCCTCTGGCGTACGACCCACGTCGCCTCCTTTGGCACACAATCCAAGCTGCCCCCTGGCGCACTCAGTTATCTATTGCCATCATCATTTAGCATCACGTCATAAGTTATGTATGTGTCACGCTTGTTGGTTCAACATCTAGTTCTCTACATCGGTCCGGCATGACTCATTTAAAATGTCCTGACAATGATTTCGATTAGCTCTTACATCGGTCCGACATGACCCCTTTAAACTGTCCCGACATTGATTCCGATTAGCCAATCTCTACAACGGTCCGACATGACCCCGTAAACTGTCCCGACATTAATTTCAGTTAGCTTCTACATCAGTCCGGCATGGCCCCTTTAAACTGTCCTGGCATTAATTCCAGCCAGTTCCTACAATGGTCTGACACGACCATAAACTGTCTCTCGGCATTAGTTCCAGCCAGTTTCTATATCGGTCCAGCACAACTTTAAATTGTCCTGGTATTAGTTTCAGCCAGTTCCTACAATGGTCCGACACGACCATAAACTGTCTCCTGACTTTAGTTCCAGCCTCTAATCTATTTCAAGCGCCCTTACGCTCCCGTTCGAATTTAGCAATCTATTTGCTTTTTATTTTATTTAGTTTTATTTTATATTTTAGTTTCTCTCTCCAAACTCAAGATGGTTAACTTCCTTGAGTTTGAAAGGAGATGTTAATGTATATATGGTATATATTCCTACATATATTAGATATTGATTTCCTAGATAAATTAGGTATTACCATAGTTAGGTCTCTTATAGATACTCTTTTTCATAGTTAGATTTATAGTAGGATACTATTTTTCAGCCTATATATAAACGCATTCTATTTATTATATACAATTCATTCAATACAATACATATTATTTTCTCTCTCCCTCTTCTATCCTAACAATTTATAAGAGCACATCATTTTTTTACTTGTTTTACTAACTCACAATTAAACACAAACAAATTATGAGATTGCATTTGTCTTAATAAGATAAACGTATAAAGATACTATCTTGCATCACCGTTGTAAAATATATTTTGCACCTAAAAAGAAAATTCAATTGTGGCCCACTTACAGTCTTAATGTTACTATGGTATAAGAGAAATTAGGATATGTATTTTAGTAAGAACCAATAGAATACCAAAAAACTCTTTGGGGAAAAAAACATGATTATTGTATGATGTAATAGAGTTTAAATTTGGAATATTAAAAAATTCCAACTACCAAACATTTGCAATTTTTGTTTAAGGAGGCACAAGAATTTCTTATTTGATGAGCAATAGAAACTATATGCATTTTTAATATTTGACTTATATATGTAAATGATGATAGAATCGTAATTCATGGAAAAACAGTTGTTACTAAACGACAATTTCAAAAGAATATGAGCTTCTACTGAAGGAATGTAAGGTAATTATTCAGTAATTCCGGAGTATAGGCACATAGTATTCCATAGTATTGTGATTGGTGAAAAATATGAATAGATGGGGTATTATGTTAGTGATTGGGAAATATGAGGGGGTATATTGAATGATGATTGGTTAAGAAGTATATACATATGGTACTCCAGGAACATTGAATAATTTCCCAGAAATGTATCTACGCAAAAACCTTGTAGTGAGGTTTATAATCCAACTTTGAGTCTTTTTTTTTTTTTTTGGGGAACAAAAAATAGTTGAAAAAAAGAAAATAATCGAGTGGACGAAAGAGGAGACATCATTATATATGGCTCATTCATTCTATTACTCAAGATGACAAATAAAAGTTTTCATCTGTACTAAGACAGATTAAAAAAAAAAAGCTAACCGTTCAATAACCTTAGAAAATGATTGAAAAAACTGCAAAACAAAAGATAATCTTGATGGATAGTAGCATGGAAGAAGTAACTAATAAATGCATCGATTATCTAGGTATCATGTACATGAAATACAACTTGAAAAACATAATGTCGTGATTTATAAAATGCTAAGAAAAACACATTCTTTTAATCTTTCATATTTAAAGAATATATATAGGGTTTATTAGAGACTTTTATCTTCTCCATTGTCACATTAAAACAAAGAAAATAATGTTAAAATAAAGAAAAGGCAATGTAAGGAGAACGAAATCTAAAAGACACAAAATACAAGAAAATGCATAAAATACAATACAAATAAAAACATAATAATAATAACATGTGCTAAATTCTTAGCTTGACACATGGCATATTTTTAGACTATGCTTGTGAAAAGCATAACTTTACTTATAGGGTAAATTACACTGACCTTCCTTAAGGTTTACCTTAATTACAGGAATCTCTCTGTAGTTTCAAAAATAACACACACCTTCCCTACTTTTAAAACTAATATACAAAGATCCCCTTCTGTTATTCATCTGTCCAAATTTAAATAGATTATACTGATGTCATCTATAATTATTCTACAAATTCCGATACTACCCTTCATGGGAGGTAAGTGTAATTTACCCATATATGTATATAAACACATACATGTCTTACCCATTCTATCTCTCTTCCCTCTCACTCTCTCTTTGTGCTCTATCATTCATAATAATTTATCCATTCCATCTCTCTTCGCTCTCACTCTCTCTTTGTGTTCTGTCTACCTTCTCCCGCTGTAGACCGCCGTCTCTCTCTCTCTCTCTCTCTCTCTCTCTCCCTCTCTCTCTTTCTCTCTCTCTCTCTCTCTCTCACGCACACACACATATACACACACACATCTCAGATTAATCCAAACCATCAATAACACTGCCAACGACTCCTTCCGACTCATTGTCGCAGCCATGTCTACAAATGCCAGGTTCTATACGAGATTGAGAATCATAATCGCGTCGTGAATACACCCAATCGCTATGCCTATCCTCGATCTACTTCGTCCCTGACTTGCACACTCTCATTAACGCTTTGCGCATCATTCTCCGACTGCTGGCACGACGGAGGAACCAAGCCGTGCCACGGAGGCTCGGCAGGCGCCGAACGAACTGTCGACTCCTGAAGATTGGTTCGTGAGAAACAGTGTTGCATCGACACCATTGTTATTGTTGTTCTCGGTTAGAGAGAGAAAGAGAGAGAGAGTAGAAATTGATTAGGCTTGGTGCATCATTTGAAGAAAACGAAACCCTAGGTGGAGAGATTAGAAGTGGATGGTGTGGATTTTGATATGGTGTAATTAAATTACAGAGGATAATTTTTGTATTTATCAGTTCTATAATTTTTTTTTCTTTTTTTTTAATTTTTAGATGTTGTTGATAATGATAATGATGATGTAAATAATATATGAATGAGAGGGGTTTTTTACATTAAGAGTCAGTTGTGTCTTTTCATAATGTAGTTCAAGGGAATTATAGTCAATTCGGCTATCAAGTTAACATCGTTAATGCTCTTTTCAGTGTTATTTTTGAAACTATAGGAGAGGTCCCCGTAATTAAGGTAAATCTGAAGGAGAGGTCAGCGTAATTTACCCTTACTTATAAATTATATAATAGTATGGAGAAGTGGTTTGGAAATACTCTTGGATCCTGAAGGACGTTCCTGATCCTCTGATTGCCACCTGAAAAAGGGATTAAAACTTCGGTCCGGGGTGCCAGAATTAGCATTCTGACGGACAAGTTAGTATATGTCTCTCGTTTGCTTGTGTCTTAAGTTTTTTGGGTCTTAAGTTTCTTGGGTCTGTTCTCACATACCTCTCTTTGGTTGATGTTCCTCTATTTATATTCGCTTTTGGGCCCTAGGGTCGGGCCCACTCTTAATCCATCACATGATTGCTCATTCGGCCTTTCTGTCGTATGTCAATTTCCACTCGGCTTTTTGTTCAACTGGTTCTATGGTCGATTAATCTATTCGGCTGCGGGATCGTCCAGGACGGAGCCGAATATAATATATATCCTGATTTTCTTCAGATTCATTCGGCTTTCCTACATGTACCGATCTTCGGCTCCCAGAATTGCCCCCCAAATATCCTACTAACACCAGTTAGTCGGCATGTTTGGTTTCAAACTTGAAAAGTCAAAAAATACGGCGGTTAACCTCATTCCAACATAAGTGTCAGAACGCCTACACTTTTTAGGCATCATTACAATTTTCCACCCCTTCATATGCTTCCTTCATTTAATGCGATTTGAAGTTATGTTGTCCCTTCGAATGTATGTTTTTTAAATACACAAAGCTTCTACTTTGCCTTTCAGTATACCTCCTTCATTTCACGACCTCTGCAACTTCCTCCCGTTTTTCATTGTCTTCTCCACTTCTTGTAAGTTCTTTTCTCCTCCATTTTGAATCCCATTTCCTTGTTTGTTTTTAGTTTAGCATACTCCCTAAACTGGCTAGGATGGCAAAGCATTTGAAAGCCCTTCATTTTGCGGATCAAGTTTCTGGTTTTCGACGCCATTTTTCCATTCCTGACGACATCCATTTGTCACTCGCGGCAGAGAGCACAATTGATATGGAGAGGACTGATGAGAGTACAATCATCTTTCCTCTTCTATCAATTGTTGAGGGCGGAGTCCGTCTCCTCCCTTCACCCATTTTTAAGGGCCGTTCTTCGCTACTGGGGTCTAATCCCTTCTCAATCTAATGTAAATTTTTACTGAATCATAATGGGAATTGTAGAGTTGAACCGACGCCTTAGGATCAATCTTGGTATCCTTACTATTCGGCATTGTTATGCCTTGGCCAAATCTTCTAGCCGGCAAGGGCACTACTTTCTCAGGGCTAAGGACACCGACCATTATTTGGTGACTATGCTTGCCAGCTCTGGCAAGCGTGTTGACGATGTCATGGTCGTTGTCTGAGGCAACTGGGAATTCGGCGAGGGTGAAGATCGCCTAGATCCTGTGCCTAGATGAAAAGGTGAACCAGGTGGCCGTATAGTTCTTTATGTGTATTTGCTATATATTTACCCGGCTTACCTTCCATGCACTTATCGTTTTCTTTATGCAGGCAACAATTTAAAGAAAGTTCTAGTTTCGGCCGACGACGCTGTACTTGTGAAAATCAAAATTGCACTCCAGTTCTTTGGCCCCCCAAACCTCTAAAGGAAAGGGAGGGCAGCCCACATACTTCTGAGATATGAGCCAACTTACTCTACGTTTTCAGCCGCAGATAACATTTCGATTCCAAGGGGCGAACAGTAGCTCACGGCCTTTATTTTTCCCAACTTCAAAAACTTCAAGCAGATTGGTCTGGAAGCTTTAGATTCGGAGCAGACGGACGAACAAGTAACCGAAGAAGTCGCTGAGCAGCTGAATCAGCCCATCTTGGAAGTCAAAGAAGTTGATGAGGCTTTAAATTTGGCTTTTGAGGAAGCCAGCCTTAATCCATCCAACCCTCCATCCACTTCAAGCCAAGCGGACATCTCATTTGAAGATATTTTTACCAACTTAGGGGACCTTCCCGGCGCATATCCTGAAAACATGGCTGGGGAGTCGCTCACACAGATGGCCAGGGGGAAAAATACCGAAAGGATGACCACCCGGAGGAGAGCCGAGACCAACCCATCTGAACCTCCCCCCGTTGTCGTGACTGAGTCTTCTCTGCCTGTTACTGTGGAAGAAATGACTCAGATTGAAACGGCCGAAACGGAGCAAATTGTCGAACAGGATGATCAGGAGGCCAAGCAGAGGGGGGAAAAACGTCCAGCCAAGCACGAAGCCGACTCTGCGAAAAACCTAAATGATAAACGACCGCGCATAGAGGAGTCGAACTCGATTGTGCCGTTCATCGTTCAACCAAGAATAAAAAACGTGCTGATTACTTCTGATGCATCGGTTGTGAAAGATCCGGTTGTGGCCTTGAGCATGGCCTCTTCAATTTCCCGACCGATTGACAGAGCAACTTTTCGGGCAGAGCCAGATTTGCTGTCAATAGCATTAGCCGCTCAATCGGCCATAATGGTACATGACTTGAGCCTTATCTGCAGTCTTCTGCCTATATTTTTTATTTTTATTTTTTAACTTTAATTCCTTATTTTGCAGACGGCGGGCAGGATAGCCGAGATTGGCCGCCATTAACATGATGCTATTGAATAGATCGGCTTTCTTAAAGCCCAAGTTGAAAATGAAAAGAGCAAGGCTGTGGAGGCTTCTCTAAGAGCCGAGTCCGAGGCGGCGAAAGCGGTGGAAGAACGTGTGAGGGCTGACGCCGAGGCAGAAAAGGCCAAAAGTTCCAACCAACTCAGGTTGGCAACCGAAGAGAGGGCAAACGCGAGCGAAGATGCGCCCAAGTTAGCCAATGAGGTGATTGCCAAACTGGAGGCCGATTTGGAAGCATCGAAGACGGCAAAGGAAATAGCTGACTTCGAGATTTCCAAAGCATTCCAAGCTATGAAGGACGCCGCCTTGGAAAACTACGTGGATAAAGTACCAAAGTTCAAAAATTGAGGCTTCAAACATGGCTGGCTCAAAGCCCTTACTACCGCTAATGTGACATTTGCACAGCTGATTCCACACGAGTATGTGGACATTGAGCCACTAGAGTCTGACCCTGAAGATTGACTAGGGTGATATTTTGATTTTTGTTAAGCATCTTCCGTGCATAGTTTTTGTAGATTTTTGTTTATTTACTTCGGTTAGAAGTTAAATGTAAGGTAATTTTCATGTGTAAAATGACTACTATCTATACTCAATTTATTAATGAAAATTTTCTTTGCCTTTCTATCTGCTGCATGTGCTAGTTAACAGTTTAGTAGGATGTAAGATCATGAGATGAGTAAATTAAACATCTGATAAAATAATTGCGTATCTTTGCTATTTAGCCGAATAAATTAATGAATTTACTTTTGCCCCAACTAATGAATGAACTGGACCGCCGAATATCGGTGGTTCTTGGATTGGCTGGGGCACAACTTAGCAGCGCAAAGCCTTGAAATTTAGCCGATTAGATTAACAAATCTGCCTTTGCCCCAGCTAATGAATGAACTGGAACACCGAATATTGGTAGTTCATGGATTGGCTAGGGCACATTAACTTATCGGCGCAAGGCTTTGAAATTTAGCCGATTAGATTAACGAATTTGCCCTTGCCCCAGCTAATGAATGAACTAGAACGCCGAATATCGGTGGTTCATGGATTGGCTGGGGCACGTCAACTTATCGGCTCAAGGCCTCGAAATTTAGCTGATTAGATTAACGAATCTGCCCTTGCCCTAACTAATAAATGAACTGGAACGCCGAATATCGGTGGTTCATGGATTGGCTAAGGTACGTCAACTTATCAGCGCAAGGCTTTGAAAATTAGCCGATTAGATTAACGAATCTGCCCCTGCTCCAGCTAAGGCATGAACTGGAACGCCGAATATCGGTGCGTAGAGCATTGATGAGATCACCTCGGGAGTGCTGCACCCGTAATGAATAAATGAGGTGGGGGCTGCGTACATGGAAGTGCCATTGTTGCATTCAAATCCAACAAATTGGGAGAGGAAAAAAGCAGTGTGGACGACTGTGGATGGCAAGAAGCCTATTCTTCAATAGCAGAGGGGAGGATAGTACACTGGCGGAGTTGGATGCAGAGATGAATCGAGGTGGCGAGCCTACGCGCATGGGGAGTAGGACGTCGGGGGAGCGTGATAGGTGCCATTTCCCACGTCGTCGAAGTAGGTCACCTAGGAAGGAAAAACAGCAACGAGGTAACTCCCCTCGTTCGAGAGGAGAAAACAGTGGGACACTGCGCCTGTTAAGTTTTTCGGTCTTCGTTGGGAACAAACCGATGACGGAAGCGGATTCGATTATCCGCGACCCAAATGTAGCAGTCGAGTTCGCTCCGCAGATTTTTCCTTCATAAGTTCAACAGTCCATGGTCGGCCGGGCTGATTATGAAGTTTTTCGGGAGGGTGTCCATGGAGCAGTAAAGGGTTTGTATACCTCCTATGAAATCGGCATGCGTCTTCGTGCTGCATGAATAGGACTGCAAATGAACCGAGCTATTCATGAACAAGTTCGACTCGACTCGTTTCGTTAAGAGCTCGGCTCGGCTCGGCTCGGTTCGTTTAGTAAACGAGCCGAGCTCAAGCTCGATCATTAGGCTCGTTTAGTAAAAGAGCTGAGCTCGAGCTCGAGCTTACATAAGCTCGGCTCGTTTGCTTTTATTTAAATTATATAATAAATATATTATTTATATATGAAACAATATATAAATAATATTTTTACTTAAATATTTTTATTTAAATAATATAAATAATATTTTAAAAAAATTATTGAGCCGAGCGAGCTGAGCTCAAGTTAACGAGCCGAGCTCGAGCTCAGCAAAGCTCGGCTCAGCTCGGTTCGTTTGCAGCCCTACGCGCGAAGAGAGATAGAGCAAAAGGATGCTCGTTTTCAGAGCTTGCAAGCCCACGCGGAGAAGGCCGAAGGTGATCTGAAGAAAGCTAACACCTCTGAGACTCAGTCGGCGAATCAAATGAATCCGATTGTCACAGAATGAGTAAACTGACAAATTTTGGATCACGCAATTGCCGACCGAGAAACGGCGAGTATGTTCGCTATAGAAGCTGTGAAGACCAAGTCCTATGAAAAAGGCTTCCATGACGGCTGAAAAATTAGAATAGAGAAAATGAAGGAAAAACTAGCCGAGGAAGTCTGTCGATGCGAAAATCGCGGATTTAAGCATGGATGGATCAACGCTCTCCAAGCCGCGGGCGTTGATCCGGCGTCACCTTTATATCAGAGTTATACTTTTTCGTTCGAGGCTTTCGACGCGGAGAAGACTGATGATGAGGATAGAGCCGAATAATTTTTATGTATTTTGTTCCGTTTTAATGTAAAGCATGTACTCATGATCTATTTAATAAAACATTTTATTTTGAATGTCTATATGTTATTTTAGTCAATGCTTGTAAATTAGGTTATAACCATCTACTACTTTGCGTCGATCGCGTTAGTGCTTGTCAATCGCAATATCCATGAAAGAAGCTTCGAATTCGGAGGTTTATTCGGCCCAAACGTGTCGTTCACACATGGGGCTCCGAATTTATAGGCTTTTTGTATTGGCCCAACGCGATTTCCACGAAGGGCGCTCCGAATTCGGAGACTTATTCGGCCCTAACTTGTTGCTCACAGATAGGGCACCGAGTTCGGAGGCTTTTTTTTGTTTGGCCAATCGTGATTTCCACGAAGGGCGCTCCGAATTCGGAGGCTTATTCGGCCCAAACGTGTCGTTCACGGATGGAGCTCCGGGTTTGGAGGCTTTTTGTGTTTGGCCAATCGTAATTTCCGCGAAGGGCACTCCCAATTCGGAGGCTTATTTGGCCCAAACGTGTCATTAACGGATGGGGCTCCGAATTCGGAGGTTTTTTGTATTGGCCAAACATGATTCACGAAGGGCGCTCTAAATTCGGATTCTTATTTGACCCAAACGTGTCATTTACGGATGGGGCTTCGAATTCGGAGGCTTTTTGTGTTGGCCAATCGTGATTTCCACGAAGGGCGCTCTGAATTCAAAGGCTTATTCAGCCCAAACGTATCATTAATGGATGAGGCTCCAAATTCAGAGGCTTTTTGTGTTGGCCAATCGTGATTTCCACGAAGGGCACTCCGAATTCAGAGGCTTATTCGACCCAAACGTGTCATTCACGGATGGGGCTCTGAATTCGAAGGCTTTTTATGTTGGCCAATCGTGATTTCCACGAATGGCGCTCCGAATTCGGAGGCTTATTTGGCCCAAATGTATCATTAACCGATGGGGCTCCGAAATTTGGAGGCTTTTTGTGTTGGCTAATCGTGATTTTCACGAAGGGCGCTCTGAATTCGGAGGCTTATTCGACCCAAACGTATCATTAACGGATGGGGCTCCAAATTCAGAGGCTTTTTATATTGGCCAATCGTGATTTCCACGAAGGGCGCTTCAAATTCGGAGGCTTATTCGGCCCAAACGTGTCATTCACGGATGGGGCTCCGAATTTGGAGGCTTTTTGACAACCACAACTCACTGGGTAAAAAAGAAAAAACATTGTATTGAAAAAAGAAAGATGTACACGGCGTAAATTCAAAACAAGCTGTCGTGCCGTACAAGTTGGCTTAATGATAAAATTTGCGCAAGTGTGTGGAATTCCACGGACGCGACAAACTTCTTCCATCCATGTCTTTGAGCCGATATGCCCTTGTCCCTGCGATTGAGTCAATCTGATAGGGGCTATTCCAATTAGGACACAATTTTCCGTCAGCGGGATTCCTAGCAGTGGGAAGCACTTTCTTGAGGACCAATTCTCCTGGTGTATAATGGCATAGCTAAACACGTTGATTATACGATTTAGCGAGCTGTTGCTCGTACCGTGCCGTGGAAGCAAAGGCACAGTCTTGGCGTTCTTCAATTAGAGTCAAGTCCAAGGCCAACATCATGTCATTTCGGCCCATGTCAAAAACCTTCGATTTCAAGGTCAGAAGGCCGATCTCCAGGGGGATGATTGCCAGGGTTCTGAAGCATAGAGCAAACAGCGTTTTCCCAATGGAACACCTTGGAGTAGTGCAATGAGCCCACAGCACGCTGGATAACTCTTCGACCCATTTGCCTTTAGCTTTCTCTAGACTTTTCTTGATGCCGTCCAAAATAACCTTGTTGGTGGCCTCCGCTTGACCGTTTCTTTGGAGGTAAGCTGGTGAGAAAAAGTAGGGCCAGATACCATAAGTGTTGCACAATTCTCGATACATGCCACAATCAAACTGGGTACCGTTGTCTGAAACAAGCGCTCGTGGTGTACCGAATCTCGTTATGATGTTTTTCCATACAAAACGCTTAACGTCGGAATCTCAAATATGTGTTAGTGCCTTCACTTTGACCTATTTTGTGAAATAATCCGTCGCAACAATTAAGAATCGCCTGTTGCCTGGGGCTCGTGGTAATGGTCCAACGATATCAAGCCCCCATTAAGCGAACGGCCAGGGACTAGTGATAGAGTTTAACTCCTCGGCAGGCAGATGAGTTAAGGGGGAAAACTTCTGGCATTGCTCACATTTCTTGACATAACACTCGGCATCGGTTCGCATGGTCGACCAATAGTACCCCTGCGTTACGGCTCGATGGGCCAGAGAACGTCTGCCCGTATGGGCACCACAACTGCCTTCATGTATTTTAGACAAAAGTTCCTCGACTTTATCCAGGTGAACACATTCTAAGTACGGCCCAGAGAGAGATTTTTTGTAAAGCTTCCCCTGTAGATCCAAGTAGTGTTGGAGGGCTTTGTTTCATAGTTTGTGTGCTTCTTTCTTATCCATCGGGAGTTGCTCTGAAGATAGAAATGCGGTGATAGGGTCCATCAAACTTGGACCCGGTTCGATAACGATGATCTAAATTGATTCTGAAAAGTCAATGCTCGGCTCAAGGACGAACCCTACTTCGATTGTCCGCTTAATTTCTGAGTTGATGGCAAAGGCTAAGCAAGCCAAGGCGTTCGCATGCGTGTTCTGATCCCGGGTTATTTGATTCAGTTCGTGGTGATCAAATTTCGCGAGCAAAGAATTTGCCGTTTTCATATAGGCTGCTATGCGGTCATTTTTGGCTGCATATTTCCCTTTCAACTGGTTGATTACTAGCTTTGAGTCACAGAAAACAAGCAGATGCCGCGCACCGAGGTGAAGTGCATTCCGTAGGCCAGTTAACAGTGCTTCATATTCGGCTTCATTGTTCAATGCATCGAAGCCTAGTTTGACGGCCTGTTCGATTATTGCTCATTCGGGGGTCATGATAACTACACCAGCCCCACTGCCACACTGGTTGGATGACTCGTCGCAATACATCTACCAAATGTCGCCAACATACATTCTCCAGTTGGGCTTAGTTTGCACTTGATCATACTTAAAGTCGGCGAGGGATCCTGTGAATTCGGCTACAAAGTCGGCGAGCACTTGCCCCTTTATGGAAGTTCTAGGTAACAACTGGATATCATACTAGCCGAGTTCCAGAGCCCATTTCGAAACGCGCCCCAATGCTTCCGCGCTGCAGAGGGCTGATCGGAGGGGATAGTCCGTTAGTACCCTAATGGTATGCTCCTGAAAGTAATGCATCAGTTTTCTTGCAGCCATGACGAGAGCAAGGATAAGCTTTTCCAATGGAAGGTAATGTGTTTCGGCATCGGCCATTGCTTTGTTCACATAGTAAACTAGTCGCTGCTCCCCAAGTTTTTCCCTTAACAATACAGCGCTGACCGCCTGATCAGATACTGCCAAATTCAAAATAAGGGGATCGCCTGCCGCAGGTGTTACCAAGAGTGGTACTAATCGGAGATAAGACTTCAAGCCATCCAAAGCGGCCTGGCATTCGGGGGTCCATTCAAATGCTTTGCCTTGCCGAAGTGTGTGAAAGAATTGTTAGCAGCGATCTGTGGAACAGCTAATAAACCTGTTAAGTGCGGCAACCATTCCCATCAGCTTCTGAACCTTTTTGACTGACCGATGGGAGCCAAGCTCGAGAATTTCCATTATTTGCCTTGGGTTGGCTTCGATTCCGTGGTTGTTAACGATGTAGCCAAGGAATTTGCCAGATCTGATACCGAATGCACACTTCGAGGTGTTCAATTTCATCTTATACTTTCGAAGGATGCCAAATGTCTCTGCCAAATCGGCTAGATGAGAGTGTTTTTCCTTAGATTTGACCACCATATCATCGATGTATACTTCCATGGTACGGCCGAGTTGTTCCTTGAACATAGTAGTTACTAGTCTTTGATAAGTTGCCCCCACATTCTTCAGTCTAAAAGGCGTGACCTTGTAGCAATAGGTTCCTCTTGGGGTGAGGAACGCGGTTTTTTTTTATCCTCTGGATGTATGGCAATTTGATGATTGCCCCTGTAGGCATCCAAGAAGCTCATGCGTTGATGATGTGCCGTTGCATCTACGAGTTGGTCTATTCTGGGCAAGGGAAAACAGTCCTTGGGACAAGCTTTGTTTAAGTCCGTGAAATCTACACAAACATGCCAAGAGCCATTCTTCTTCTTTACAACCACAGTATTGGATAACCATGTAGGATAGGTTACTTCGCGAATCACCCCAGCGTCAAGTAACCGATCTACTTCTTCAACAACAGCCGAAGTATGCTCCGCGGATGACCACCGACTTCTCTAAATAATTGGCTTACATTTCGAATCAATGTTTAAGCAGTGTCAGACCACAGATGGATCCACTCCTGGCATCTCGTATGGGGACCATGCAAACACATCTATATTGCCGAGTAAGAAGGATACCAACTCCTGCCTTTCAACTTTATCCAAGGAAGCACCGATCATGAAGAACTTGTCAAGACTTCCATCAATTTAAACCCGATCCAAGGCTTCAGTTGTCTTTTCACTTGGGATCTTCCCAACGTCTTCGAGGCTCTCTCTATCCGGTACCTCAATTGAATGCACTTCTAGCTCCCTTGGTCTCTTTGTAGCAAGAAGATAGCATGCATGTGCCGATTTCTAAGAGCCGCGAATTTGTTCGATACCGTACTTAGTCGAAAAACGAAGTAGTTGATGGTAGGTGCTTGGCATGGCTTGCATTGTATGTAACCAAGTTCTGTCCATGATGAGATTATACGGCGAGGGAAGCTTGACAACCAAAAATTCTACATCTACTGATCTGGTGCCGGCCTGTACTAGTAGTGTGATTTTGCCCAAAGGATACTCTGGGTTAGCAATGAAGCCGAATAACAAGTAATCAGCCGGAGACAGGTTCGAATTGGTGAGGCCAAGTTTGACGAAAGTTTTGTAATACATTATTTCCGAAGTGATGCCCTGGTCAATGAGAACATGCTCAATGGTGAATCTGTTTACGTGTAGCTCAATGACGAGGGGATCAGTATGGGGGTGAGTTACTCCAACTAAGTCACTATCATCGAAACTAATCCTTCTAGTGTCATGGGGCAGTTTCGCTGGCATCATTGGGCTATGGGGGCTAGACTGCAACTGAATTATATGCATCTCGGATGACACCGACAAGCTGTATATCATATGAATTATACCAAGAGAAGGTGACTCTGGCCGTAGAGCTACTGTATTTGTTGAATTATTCTTTCGGACGTGTTGCGTAAAACGACTGTCTTGCACCAATTCTTCCCCTTTAATGCATAACAACTATCGATGTCGTGACCATGGTCTTTATGATACTCACACCATTTATCCTGTCTTGTCGCATTGGGAGGTCCCGTCATCTTGGGCGGCCACTTGAAGAACGAAATGTGTTGAACTTTCGACAGAATCTTATTGATTAGCTCTATTAGCTCCTTGTATTTCTTGCTTGAGCGCCTTGTGCGCCTGCTATCCACTTGATACTGTTCGTTAGCTCGTTGTGAACATTGGTCGTTTAATCGGCACGAGTCACGCCTTTTGTCTCGTTTAGCTTGATTCTGCCGCTCGGGGCTTCTTGATGGCACGACGCTAATCGGCTGAATAATTCCCGACGTGTCCGTTTCAACGGCTTTACGTCCAGCTTTGACCCACAGGGCATCGTCTTCCACTTTGCAGTATTCTTCGACCTTTTTCATTAACGCCCAAACGGTTTTGGGGGCCCGTCTAGTTAATGAACTGCGGAGGGGACTATCAGGATGTAACCCCATCTTAAAGGCGGTGATGGCCATGGAGTCATTGCAAGCATCATCTACCATATTAAACTCCCAATAGCGGACCGAATATTCACGAAGAGTTTCTCCCGGTTTAATTTACATGGCCCAGAGAGAATCGGCTTGCTTCGGCTGGACCTCATTAGTGATGAATCTTGCCCTGAATGACTTTTGGAGTTAGTGTAAGCTCTTAATCGATGCCGACTCCAGTTTATAGTACCACCTCATGGCCAGTGGTCCCAGACTGCTTGGAAATATTCGACACATGAGGGTTTCGTCGTTAGCACAGAGCATCATCGCTTGCTTATAATGACAAATGTGATCAGTGGGGTCCAATTTTCCGTCGTAGAGGGTGAATGACGGTACCTTGAACTTTTTGGGTAGCACAGCCCTTGTAATTCGTCGCACGAAAGGGTCGTTTTTATCTTCCTCATCTGAATCATCGCTTTTCTCTCGTTTATGCTGTACATATGGACTTCCTTCAGATGAGCTGAATACCTCGACGCGTCCTTGTAATTATCGCGTTTTTAAAGTCGACGTTGTTGACTATCCTTCTTTCCCAAAGATCGACCCCGGTCTTGGCATTCGGCCTGCTGAGATTTTGCCACCTCCAAGGCCAAATCTTGGCACAGGCGCTCGTTCTCAGCCATCATGTTCTCCAGCCGCTCCTCATTTTGCTTTGCTTGATCCATAATCGTTTGCATTGTCTCATGCACTGAAGTTGAGGGTGTGGTCTGAGCTACTGAGTCGAAATTTAAGACCCGTCGTGCGGCGATGTTCTCCGATCCAAGCATGTCTCTTGGTATAGTTTCGTTAGCGATTATCAGAGGATCTTCTGTTACGCCCACCATGGATGTACTTGAGTATTCCCACAAATGGCGCCAATTATGGAGAAGTGGTTTGAAAATACTCTTGGATCCTGAAAGACGTTCCTGATCCTCTGATTGCCACTTGAAAGGGGGATTAACACTCCGGTCGAGGGTGCCGGAATTAGCACTCCGACGGACAAGTTAGTATATGTGTCTCATTTGCTTATGTCTTAAGTTTCTTGGGTCTGTTCTCACATACCTCTATTTGGTTGATATTCCTCTATTTATATTCGCTTCTGGGGCCTAGGGTCGGGCCTACTCTTAATCCATCGCATGATTGCTCATTCGGCCCTTCTATTGTATGTCAATTCCCACTCGGCTTTTTGTTCAACTGGTTCTATGGCCAATTAATCTATTCAGCTTCAAGATCGTCCAGGACGGAGCCGAATATAATATATATCCTGATTTTCTTCAGATTCATTCGGCTTTCTTGCATGTACCGATATTCGGCTCCCACAGATAGATATTTTTAAATATATATATATATATATATGCATGTACCGATAAGTATATATTATTTTTATTTTTATTTATTTTTTAAAATTTTTATTTCAATTTATAATTCAGCCATCTTTACAGACAACCGTAGCAGAACTTCTAAGGAATTCTTCATTTTTTTTTTATTAATCTAAACATATTAACACATTCACAAGCATTATCCATCACATCGCATCAATTGGAGTAGGCCCATGAATATGTTAATATATTATTTGTAAGTGTTTGGTGTCTTTTAACAAATTTTTTTTTTTATTTGAATTTTGTGTAGTTACAATACATTTTAGATGGCGCAATAATCACCTTGCTTGTTTTCACTTTTTAAAAAATTCTACTTTCTTATTTTTCGTATTTTTTTTATTTTTACTGAATTTTTTTAATATTTTAAGTAATTTTTTTACTTTTTAGACACACTTAATATAAATATACTTAAAAAGTAAAAAAATTGTAAAAAAAATCTTTTAAAAATTCACAAAATACCAAAAATACAAAAAAAATATAAGAATTCAGTACATTTTTTGTATTTTTATGTATTTATTAATTTTTTAAAATATTTTTTCACAAATTTTTTACTTTTTAGATACATCTAAGTAAGGTACATCTAAAAAAATAAAAAAAATATTTAAAATTTAAAAAATATTCACTAAAAACAAAAAAAACACGAAAACTAAAAAAATCAATTTAAAAAAAACTTAACCCAAAAAATTCAAACCAAACACACTGAATTATTTTCGTTTGACCATTAAAAAAAATAAAATAATGATATATAGAATGAATTTTGATATAAAATGATGGGTAATGCAATATATATATATAACTTTAGTATTATATATATATATATAAAACTTTAGTATTATTAAACGTACAAAAGATAATGAGCAATCTAATTGGATGTTAAATTTTTAATCAATTTCAAGGGAGCGAATATATTTTTTTATCTATAGATTTCAATTCAATCTCTAAATGACGTTTTATAAAAATTCAAGAAAATAAAAAATAAAAAATAAAAAATAAAAAATTAACAATTAAAGATTACAAAACCTAAATTAACTCAAGAAACAAACTATGGTTTCGTTTGTTTGGCCGCGCGAGCGGTTGGACTGGAGTAGGATGACTGTATGTCTCACTCACAGCATGTTTTGTAATGATTTAGAAGAGCTATTTGATAGTGTGAGTGGCTTACTAATCTCACTCAGTAGGGAAATTAGCTTGGCTGAGAACAGCGTGTGATTAGGAAAGTAGTAAGGAGATTGGGTCTACCCGGTCGCCTGTCCGGACATCTTCTTGAACATCTCGGTGAACATCTCGGCTAGTTGATCGGCCGGTTGACCAGAACAATATTTTTTTTTTTTTTTTTGGTGAGGCAGGGGAGGAATTGCAACCTGTTAAAAGAAAATTTTATATTTGTTTTAGATATTTTTTAATATATAATTTTTTTTTTAGATTTAAAAAAAATAATTTAACAATCTCATCACTAACCATCTTCAACACGATATCATCAAAACAAACACACTTTCACCTAATCTCCTCACTAACAATTCACATATTAACAATCTCTTCACTAATCATTCTCTTACTAATAATCATATCCAATCTAATCCGCTAAACAAACGCGGCCTATGAGTGTAATTTCTCCAATCTTTCTATAGTTGGTTGCAATTAGAGATGTAAGAAAAATTTTAAAAATCGACTAAATCGATTAAACTAGACTGAATTGGTCATATTTGATTTGTTTTTAATAAGAATTAGTTTGTGCGGTTTTTTAATTTGATTTTTTTTTTCGAAATCTGTTCAATTACTTTGTGCATCGAACTAAATCCAAATTAACTGCTTTAACATATATGATATTTGTAATACATATATATAATCTAATAATTGGATAATATTAATAGATATAATAAATTATTAATCTTAATTACTTGATCTTATTATCTCTGTAATCTAAGTTAGTAAACTTTTATTATATATAATCTTAACTATAATTCATTATTTTTGAAGTCTTAGTATTTATTAAATTTTTTTGTTTGTATTTTTGTTAATTTAGGAATTGAAAATTATTTATTTACTTAATGAATCGATTAAATATATTTAAAGTTTTAAACAAAAGACTAATTCGATATTTTTATATAAATTTGACTATATTATTATTATAGCTTTAAAAAAAAGTGACTCAAATTTGAAAGACTTTAAACCGATTAAACTATACCGAATCAAACCGTTTCAATTAGTGCAATTTAGTGAAAGAGACAGTCAATATCGATGCTCAAAATAATAAAATTGATATTATTAATTCGATAAAAAAATTTCACCTAAATATTGACTGTCCTGAACTATAGTTGCTATGCAGTGCCACAGATTACTGTAATCTCATCATTCAATAATATGAAACTCCACATAACACCCACTCTAATAAATAGTTTAATCTCATCTTTTCTTTGGCGAGAATCCTACATGATAACCCCACAATAAATAGTGTAATCTCATCTTTTTGGCATGAATCATACATGATACCTAAGCTAATAAATAGTGTAATCTCATCTTTCATTGGTATGGGTTTCATATGAGACCACATTAACAAATAATTCAGTTATTTTACTTGCATAAAAATTAAATATAACTCTGTGACTTACAAAAAAATGAGACCGCCTCATATATATATATATATAAAGAAAAAAAAAAAGGAGGTAAAGGGTTTGGTTTCTCTCTTATTAGGGATCTAATTTAAGAGAACATTTGGGCTTAGTGGGCCCATTATAAGTCTAATCTCGGTGATTCAAACCGTTCATTTTTTAGAATTCATTGAGAAAAATATTCATATAAAAAATCAAAATGATTAGACTTCGATAGCTATATGTTTAAATCACATTTGTCTCTAAGAAATGGACAGTTATTTTTGAAATTATATTTGCCATCTTTTTTTTTTTCTTTTTTTTTTAAAGATAAATGTGATTCAAATATATACCTACCGAAATCCAATCATCTTGATTTTTTTACATGAATATTTTTTTCTACAAGTACTAAACAGTGAATGATTTGAATCATTAAGATTGGGCTCACAATGAACCCACTAAGTCCAAATACTCTCTCAAATTAGATTGTGAACAGGAGAGAAGTCAAATTCATTAATGCTAACAAGTGCTCCATGCATTGGCTCTGTTTGGTATGGCTTATTTCCAGCTTATTTCAGCTTTTAGCTTAATTTAAGCTGTTTTGATGTGTTTGGTTCAGCTTAACAATACAGCTTATAGCTTTTTGTAAGTCAAAAATCAACTTATTCTTTGAGTGGGGGAGAAGAAACTTAATTTATAAGTCAAAAATCAGTTTATGTTCACAACTATAGGTTATAAGCTGTTAGGCTATAAGTTATAATCACTTTCCCACAGCTCTACATTTTTTAATGTTGAGAAGTGTGCATAAAAGTGTCCTCAAACTATATAAAAATGTTAAAAAATATATTGATTTCAGCAACAGTGCATTGAATTTAATGAAAAAAAGTCATTTTTTAAAATTTTTTTATCATTTACTTATACCTTAGAGGAACTTGTTAAGAAGACCTTTTTATGATACTTTTTCTCATTTTAAAACACTTTTTTAAGTTTTTCACCATTTCCAAAATATTTTTTTACAGTAATCCCAACATTCAATAAGGTATGAGGGACACTTGTTAATATTTACGGAAGTGCTACAGAGCTCGAATAATACGGCTCGAATTCTGGCTCGACACCAAAACGACGTCGTTTTGGTGTCGAGTTTTTTTTTTTTTTTTCCTGTGTATTAATCAGAAATGAAGAAGCAGAGGGGAGAAGAAGAAGAACGGAGAAGAAGAAGAAGGGAAGGGAGGAGGAGGGAGGAGGGAGGAGGAGGAGGACTGGAGGGGGCCCAATTATTAGGGCTGGAGGCGGAGGCGGGGGGCGGAGGCGACGAGCTGTGGTGCTGCGACGTCGGCGGGGCTGGGCAGACGACCGGGGCTGGGCGAGGCGACGGTCTGGGGCGGCGGTGGCGGTGGCGAGGCTCTGCTCTCCCTCTTTCTTCCTTCCTCCCTTCCTCCTCTCCTCTTCCCTCTTTCGAGCCGTGTTTCGAGCCTCACTTTCGAGCTCTCGATCATTTCCGTAATATTTATCATAAAAAAATTATATTATGTTAATCTATCTCTGTGTTCTTAATTTTTTTTTTTTTCCCTCAATAATGGGATAATCCGTTACAAAGACCATTCTCACATTAATGACCCTTGCAACATTGCAAATAATATTTATTGAACCACTCAATTACTAATGCCAGCAATGCATTTATTTCTTTTTCCTTTTTCTGAGATAATGGTTATTTTTACTTTCACAATGACAAAAGAAGTGTAGATAAACAAAAATGCTAGAGATCCTAAAAATTCTATCAAAAGTTTTACCAAATGTCTCACATGGGTGTGGGACCCATATGGGACCCACATTGTGTGGGTCCCACACCCATGTGAGACATTTGGTAAAATTTTTGATAGAATTTTTGGGATCTATAGCATTACTGGTAGATAAATTTACATTAATGTTTTTTTTGCCTTTTTCCTTTCATTTTTAGTCGCTAATCTCACAATCACTTCAATAAATGATGTTACAAGTATGCTATCCATCTTCTAACCGTCCGGTCCGATCTGTGTAACGTACAAATTTAATACCCAATGGTCAAATAGGGGTGGAACGATTTGAATGTAATTAGAGGGTTAGGATTAATCATTTTCTGAATATGACACCATTCGAAAATACGAATATTAAATGAGTTCTATTTGCATTGAATATGCGAAATCCGAAATGGACACATTTGACTCGCGTAAAAATTTGTGTCGACACATTGACACGAACCTGCTATTGACTTGCCTATAACCTGAATTTAATAACCATAAGATCTTGAGTAATCAATTCTCATCCGTTAAATTAAAACTTAAATCTCTATATAGTATATATACCTAACTAGTGTTCCACCCGTGCTATGCACGGATTGTGTTTTTAATTATTTGTATATATGTGAATTGTGATTTTTAATTTTTAATTTTTTTGCACACAAAAAAAGGAATATAACAAATGCAGCATATCTTCAATTAATTATTTTATGTTTGTTTTTATTCAAACTTTAAAAATAATGTGCGGACAAAATTTATAACTAAATTAAGAAAAAATTTATTCCTAACGATATTTTTTTACTTTTATATAAATACTTAAAAAAATAAACCTGAAAAAAGTAGTCAATATAAATATTATACATTAAGTAAAAAAAATGTGGTTAGCAATTATACTTACATAAATTTACTATAGTTTTAATTTCAAATTAAATATATATATATATTAAAAACATTTTATTTAGCTAGTACCAAATAGAATTTTCTTAGCAAAAAAGAAAGCTATAAATTGTTGCAAATTTTCAAATGTCTATTGTTAAAAATTATATTCTACTTGATTGTTTGTTTGTTTGCTTGCTTGTTTGTTTTGGGAGTTTTGACCTTTGATCTTTGCTCCACATTTATCGTATTATTTTATTTGTTTTTGTTTTTCTTTATTGATTTTCGCATGATATTTCTTTCGTAGTATATCTCCGAGTGTATTAGTGAAAACTGTGACGCCCCAAATTTCTAACATAATAATAATATAACAATCACGGCTCCTTAGAGGAAAACCGGAATAACATCCCAATACTTGCATTACTAAACATATAGAACAATAAATCAAAAACAAGGGTTTACAAGTTTCCAAGGCTTAAGTTTGGTTACACAAAATGGTTATTCAAACCTACACAAGTACAGCCTTTGGCTTACAGACAGAGTCACAACAGAATGAGAGTTTTGTACTCTCAACACACACATTTTCTCGCCTTTAGTTAGACAGAATCACCACATCTTTTCCAGCACAAAAATCCCGTAGAGTGAGCATAAAGCCCAATAGGAAATTCTTAACAAAATATATACATTTTATACAAATCTCAAGAGATTAAATGCACATGCCATGCTATGTCATTTTTGAAGATAAATCACATTTTTCATCTTTTGAAAACCATTATGCTCAATGATGTCATGCAATTTCAATTGTTCAAAACTTAACAATTTATTTCAAAGGTGGTAAATACGACTCTGGTAATCCCTAGATTGGTGTTTGTAAGTAGACTATACAAGTACTACCAAATTGTCATTTTTACTGATATTAACCGGAAGGCTCGACACCTATCCACGCGGGTTTTCGGTCTTTCACCCCGGACTCTGAGGCCAACTTATTCAGTATCATCTGCACCACCTATCAAGACTTACCAACGTATTTACCCTAAAACCATTCCATGAAAACTTGTTTCTCAACATTCTTTTCTCAATGCAAGTTTTCAAATCAACTTTCAAAATTTAATGTAATCAAATAAATTAATATGCCAATTTCACAAGATGAATATAAATATTTTTATTCTAATTCATCATCTAAGAAATAACACAATTCCCTCTTTTCAAGTATCCTCAACAATTAGTCATTTCAAAACTATTTCAACGTTTTGAACAATAATTTCCAAAATGAATAACAATTCTCATATTCCATGAAATTCATCATTTATATAAATATAAATAAGAAAATTTTCAAACATCCATTTATTTTGACACACAAAATAAATATAACAATATAATTCATGGATTTTCAATCTCTTTTAAAAATCTCCAATTTCTAGGTTTTCTTACCAAAACTATACAACTCAAATCTTTTGAAAAAAAAAACTTTCCAAAATTATCTTTTCTTCAATCAACGAAGATCAAAACTTATAAGATCATTTTAAAAGAATAAGAGACAAACCCACTTTCAAAATCGCTCAACTTTTTGAATCAACAATCAATTTTCAAAAGCTATCAAATGATGATTTCGAAAATTATTTAAATCTTGCAAAAATATATATATAACTCAAAGAAAATCCCTACCTCAAGTTTTGAAGAAAAAATGAGATGAAACCCCCAAAATCAACGATGCCTAAACTCGATCTTTACTGCACACAATGAAGTCCTCGAGATGATAACCCACTTTGATGAAGAAACAATGGCAAAACTCAAATGGATCTTGAGAAATCAAGTTTTTTGATCTAGTTTGTGTAGAAAAATATAGAGAAAAGGAAGAGAAAATATTTTTAGAGAGAGATATACAAAAGTGATTTGAAATATCAGATTCATGAACTGATATAACATGGTCCGCTCGAGCGTGGAAAGCCCCGCTCAAGCGTCGAATACATCTTCCCAGTACTTTTGCAGACATGACAAACTTCTATAACCAAACATTCTCCACTCGAGCGCATAAATGGCCGTTCGAGCGGACAAGCAACTTCGAATGCATTTTGCATTTTTGCTTCGGGGGAGCTGCCCCTCGACCCCGCCAGGGCGCTGCCCTCGGACCCGCCAAGGGGTGTTGCCCCCTCGACCTCCACGAGCTGACTGGGTAGCTCGATCCCCAACATAGTCAGCGAAGTAGCAAAACATGAAAGATTCGCTACAACCCGATACAAACATGAGACATTACCTATTCCAAACACACCGCTACAACCCGATAACCAAAATAAGGGGAATACAGGGAACTAAGATACGTAACACCGTTCAAAACCATACCAACCCGAGCCCGGAACACCACAAAGAGACGGGTCAAAACCGGGATCGTTACAAAAACATCATGCACTTAAAATGCACAAAAATTACAATATATAGAAAGGAAAAAAAAAAAGTAATTGCCCAAAACTAAAATTACTTTAAGATAAAAACAAAAAATAAAAACAAAAATGAAATTGTTTGAAACAGAAAATGATTATTTATTTATTAATTGATTTTTAAAAATAAACTTTTAAAGAAAACAAAAAAAAACTATAAATAAATAAAAAAGTACAGAAGCTAAATATAAAATATAATACAAAAAATAAATGAATTATAGGATTTTCAAGAAAGTAAAACTCACAAACAAATGTTGTAAATTCTTGTCTATTTATTTATTTTTTGTATATATTTTTTGTACTTCTAATTCTGATAATGACATTGAAATAATTTACACTTCTTGCATTAGATTCATCTAATAGCTTTAGCAAGAACATATGTAATAAATTTCATAACACAAAACACCAACAATTGTGAGACAAAATATCTAAAAAAAATGAAAGCAACGTTAGAAGCACACCTGACGTTTGAATTGGAGTTATAACTAGATAAATCGCCATAGAAGAGGAAGACAACCTTTATTTTTCATTACAACAATTACATAACTCAATATATAATTTTAATGTCTCTCACTCTTTTATACGTCCAATTCTCTATCAATATTAGAATAAATGCATGAAAAAAAAAAAAAAAACCGAATAGTTGAGAAGATAAAGAGATATGGTTTGAGACCTTTCAATAGCTGAATTCTATTAATTAATAGTTATAGGTTTCAGTGGTCGGACTTTTAATATTTGTTAGTCATTAAAGTTAAATTCTTTAGTTTAATCTATATTCACTTGATAATTTGATAGTGGACACATGTCAAGTCTTTACACAAATACTTGACATATTTTTTGAGCATTATTAATGAAATGTACAATGTAATTTTTTTTTTTTTGCAATTGCAAGTTGTTATTTTTTAATAAGAATTTATATTTGTTTTTGATATTTTTTTAATATAGAATTTATTTTTTTTAAGATTTTAATGAAATGCACAGTGTAATTTTTTTTTTCCGCAATTGCAACATATTATTTTTTAATAAAAATTTATATTTGTTTTAGATATTTTTTTAATATACAAATTATTTTTTTACAGTGTAATTTTTTTTTTTTTTGCATTTCATTTTTTTAATAATAATTTATATTTACTTTAGATATTTTTTTAATATGCAAATTATTATTTTTAGATTTTTTATAAAAATAATTTAACAATCACATTACTAATCATAATGCATAGAAGAAGTTGAAAATTGTACGACAATAAATGCTAAGTTTTTTTTTTTTTTAAATCAAAAAATTAAAAAATTAAGATTGGGATATTGAAACTCCCATAAGACTTGTGGGTTAAAAATCTCATTTCCTTTATATAATATATAGATATAGATGAAATGCAAACCTAAATAAATAATAAATCGGTTGTCAACTGTAATTTGATAAATTGTTTGTCTCTCTTGTAATTGTGAAGAACTTTTCAATCAAGCAAAAGCCATAAAACTATTTATTATTATTATTATTGGATTACAAGTTATAACTTTCCACTGATAGTCAACGCGATTAACAATTATAATATATTTTTTTTAGTTTATTAATGTTTTTGTATTAAAATTTTTATTCACTTTGTTTGATTTGGTTAGTTTATTCGCATTTTTGTGTTATACTTATTATTCACTCTGTTTGATTTAGTTTCTAAAATATGTTCTCTCAATTTTTTTACAAACTATAAATCAAAAAATTATACACCTCAAAAAAGAAAAATTAATATAAAAATAATGAATATTTTTATTTTTTTTCCCCAGCAAACTAGTTTTTATGTTTAACTATTTTTTTTCAAAAGAAAACATATTTTAAAAAAGTTATTCTTATACATGTGATGTGAAATAAATTTGTTTTTTTTAATAGGCAGTACAATTTGCTTATAATTTGAAACATGAACTATTACTAATCGTATTAAGCATGTCATGTTAGGTTAACACGATTATAAATAGGTCAGGTCAGTGCCAAGATAATTGACACATTTAATTAAATGGGCTGTGTTAGTGTTGGATTATTTTGAACATGAAACCCGATATGAAATGGCATGAAAACAATACGACACGGCACAATTCTCACTCCTATGGTCAAAACTTAAATAAATGTAAAAATTAAAAAAAATGAATTAATATAAATTATTTTTATTTTCTTATTTTTCTTACTTTTTCTTTTTTCTTATTTTTTTTTTTTTTTTTTTCAAATCTCTACTTAAATTTATGATCTAAATGCAAAACAATGTGAACTCAATTATTACACCTAATTAATATATATATTTTTTCATTATCAATATGTTTTTAAGTTGTCTTGCTAGCAGGTACGCCAAGTAAAAAATTTAAAATTACAAATTCAAGACACTACATAATAATTTTATAACACCTTTTACTTATTTTAATAGTTTTCTTAATTTTTCGTCAATTTTAGAACACCTTTTACAAACTATATATTAGATAAGAGCATCTCCAATGGTTGTTGCTATAATACAATAACTATTGCTATAATTTGACAATGAATAGTGCTATTTTGTCAAATTATAGCAATGGTGTTCCAATGGTCACTTGCTATTTTAGCAATTCTCAACCAACTTTCCCTCCAAGTTTGTAGGTGTTGTTTGGATATAGATTTTTTTGTGATTTTAGTTTTGTATATTTTTTTTTGTCTTTTATGACCTTTTTTAACTATTTGTAAAAAAAAAAATTTATATATTTATATTATTCCCAACTAGACAAATATAAAAAATGAAAAAAATAGAAAAATTAGAAAAAAAATAATAAATATAATTCAATTTGTAAAATTAAATAGAAAAATTAAATTTGAAAAATTACTTTGTTTTCTACTGTTTCAATTCTGTTTTTTCAATTGAATTTGGAGCCACAAATATGTTCATATTTGCTGATGTGGCATGTTTGGCAATTGCTATTTTACTTGCCAAATTTGAGAACAGATATGGCATATACCATTTTTGACAAGTAAAATAGCAAGCATTGGAGACCCACTTTTTATCACTATTATTAAATTATAGCTTTGACAAGTGTTTTGAGAGCTCCATTGGAGATGCTCTAATGTCCACGGACACTTGTTAGCATTTGCCTATTTGTCTGTTAAGTCGGCAAATGCTAAAAGGTGCTTTTAGGGCATTGTTTAACATTGTGATGATAAAAGTAAAAAAATCTCTGGAAAATAGTTAAAAATATTTAAAAAGTATATCAATTTTAATAAAAATACATTTAATTAATAAAAAATGTTTCGTGTTTTTCAATTGTTTTTATCTTTTTCTTGTACCTAACACTGGTTAAAAAGACCCTATCAAGAGGTGTTTGGAATTTGATTTTTTTCAATGACTTTTTAATTTTTTATAAAAAGAGATGCAAAAAGAATAAAAAAAATAAAAAATAAAGGGTGATTTACAGGTAAGTCCTGTTTTAGCAAATAATGGTACATTAAGTCATAGTTCAAAAACTTTTAACTAGTAAGTCCCATAATCCATTGAAATGACGAAACTACCCTTACCAAATCAAAACACAAAACAAAAATCGCAGATTCACGATTTCATTCACAGTTCATCCCCCCATTTCTCACTCTCGCAGATTTCATTCTCACTTTCATCAATTTCGCCTCACATTTCGTCTTCTTTCATTAATCTCGTCTCAGATTTCACAAAAACAAACTAGATTATCAAACATTCAAACATCTGAACAACCAAAAATGGTGAAAACAAGTAAGATTCAAGTATCTTAAACCCTAGTTTTTGCGAAATCTGTCATTTTTGGAGCTTTTGTTTTTAATTTCCATTTCAGCTTGAATGTTGAGTTCAAAACTTTCATTTTCGAACCTTTTGTTTTTTATTTCCATTTCAGCTTGAATGTTGAGTTCGAAACTTTTGTTTTCAAAACTTTTGTTTTTGTTTTTGTTTGTGAATCTGAGAACATTCATTGTAATGCCACAAAAATCATGTTCTTATTCTTTCAGTTTAGGTTTCATTGTTGATTTTGGTACGATTACTGTGAATATTCTCAAATTCTTAGTGAATTTGAGTGAAAAACCCTAGTTAATCATGTACTCTTGCTTTCTATTTAGGTTTCATTGTTGATTTTGGTGCGCTTGCTGTAAATATTCTCTAATTCTTAGTGAATTTGAGTGAAAAACCCTAGTTAATCTTGTTCTCTTGCTTTCTATTTAAGTTTCAATATTGATTTTGGTGCGATTACTGTTAATATTCTCAGATTCTGAGTGAATTTGAGTGAAAAACCCTAGTTAATCATGTTCTCTTACTTTCAATTTAGTTTTCAATGTTGATTTTAGTACCATTGTTGTTAATGTTTTTAGATTCATATTGAATTTGAGTGAAAAACCCTAATTAATCATCTTCTCTTACTTTCAATTTAGGATTCAATGTTGATTTGGCTACTATCACTGTTAATGTTCTCAGATTCTTATTGAAATTAAGTGAAAAACCCTAGTTAACCATGTTCTCTTCCTTTCAATTTAAGTTTCAATGTTGATTTTGCTATGTTTGCTTTGAATGTTCTTATATTCTGAATCAATTTGAGTGAAAAGCCCTACTTAATCATATCATATTCCTTTCAATTTAGGTTTCAATGTGGAGTGTTGTACCATTGCTGTCAATGTTCTCATATTTTCAATCAATTTCAG
This sequence comes from Camellia granthamiana, assembly GCA_036172215.1. Lineage (NCBI taxonomy): Eukaryota > Viridiplantae > Streptophyta > Magnoliopsida > Ericales > Theaceae > Camellia > Camellia granthamiana. The sequence continues at coordinate 92,538,654 of CM069903.1, read as the reverse complement.
TGAAAAACCTTAGTTAATCATATTCTATTGGTTTCAATTTAGCTTTCATTGTTGATTTTGGTACGATTCCTGTGAATGTTCTCAGATTCTTAGACAATTTGAGTAAAAAAACCTTAGTGAATCATATTCTCTTGGTTTCAATATAAATCAATTTGAATAAAAAAACCCTAGTTAATCATATCCTATTGCTTTCAATTTAGGTTTCAATGTTCGGTGTGGTACCATTGCTGTCAATGTTCTGATATTTTCAATCAATTTGAGTGAAAAACCTTAGTTAATCATATTCTCTTGGTTTCAATATAGCTTTCATTGTTGATTTTGGCACGATTCCTGTGAATGTTCTCAAATTCTTAGACAATTTGAGTAAAAAACCTTAGTGAATCATATTCTCTGGTTTCAACTTAGCTTTCAATGTTGATTTTTGTACAATTACTGTGAATGTTCTCAGATTCTTAGACAATTTGAGTAAAAAACCTTAGTGAATTATATTCTCTTGGTTTCAATTTGGGTTTCAATGTTGATTTTCATATGATTATTGTTAATGTTCTCAGATAGTTAGTGAATTTGAGTGAAAACCCGGACTTAATCATATTCTCTTCATTTCAATTTAGGTTTCAATATTGAGTTTGACATGATTGTTGTGAATTTTCTCAAGTTTTCAATCAATTTGATTGAAAACCCTAGTTAATCAGGTTCTCTTGTTTCCAATTTAAGTTTCAATGTTGATTTTGCTGCGATTTCTGTGAATGTTCTCATATTCTGAATCAATTTGAGTGAGAAACCCTACTTAATCATATCCTATTCCTTTCAACTTAGGTTTCAATGTTGAGTGTGGTACCATTGCTGTCAATGTTCTCATATTTTCAATCAATTTCAGTGAAAAACCTTAGTTAATCACATTCTATTGGTTTCAATTTAGCTTTCATTGTTGATTTTGGTACGATTCCTGTGAATGTTTTCAGATTCTTAGACAATTTGAGTAAAACAACCTTAGTGAATCATATTCTCTTGGTTTTAATTTGGGTTTCAATCTGAATCAATTTGAATAAAAAACCCTAGTTAATCATATCCTATTGCTTTCAATTTAGGTTTTAATGTTCAGTGTGGTACCATTGCTGTCAATGTTCTAATATTTTCAATCAATTTGAGTGAAAAACCTTAGTTAATCATATTCTCTTGGTTTCAATTTAGCTTTCATTGTTGATTTTGGCATGATTCGTGTGAATGTTCTCAAATTCTTAGACAATTTGAGCAAAAAAAACCTTAGTGAATCATATTCTCTGGTTTCAATTTAGCTTTCAATGTTGATTTTGGTACAATTCTTGTGAATGTTCTCAGATTCTTAGACAATTTGAATAAAAAACCTTAGTGAATCATATTCTCTTGGTTTTAATTTGGGTTTCAATGTTGATTTTCGTACGATTATTGTTAATGTTCTCAGATAGTTAGTGAATTTGAGTGAAAACCCGGACTTAATCATATTCTCTTGATTTCAATTTAGGTTTCAATATTGAGTTTGGCATGATTGTTGTGAATTTTCTCAAGTTTTTAATCAATTTGACTGAAAACCTTAGTTAATCATGTTCTCTTACTTCCAATTTAAGTTTCAATGTTGATTTTGCTGCGATTTCTGTGAATGTTCTCATATTCTGAATCAATTTGAGTGAAAAACCCTACTTAATCGTATCATATTCCTTTCAATTTAGGTTTCAATGTTGAGTGTGGTACCATTGCTGTCAATGTTCTCATATTTTCAATCAATTTCAGTGAAAAATCTTAGTTAATCATATTCTATTGGTTTCAATTTAGCTTTTATTGTTGATTTTGGTACGATTCCTGTGAATGTTCTCAGATTCTTAGACAATTTGAGTAAAAAAACCTTAGTGAATCATATTCTCTTGGTTTTAATTTGGGTTTCGATCTGAATCAATTTGAATAAAAAACCCTAGTTAATCATATCCTATTGCTTTCAATTTAGGTTTCAATGTTCAGTGTGGTACCATTGTTGTCAATGTTCTCATATATTCTATCAATTTGAGTGAAAAACCTTAGTTAATCATATTCTCTTGGTTTCAATTTAGCTTTCGTTGTTGATTTTGGCACGATTCCTGTGAATGTTCTCAAATTGTTAGACAATTTGAGTAAAAAACCTTAGTGAATCATATTCTCTGGTTTCAATTTAGCTTTCAATGTTGATTTTGGTACAATTCTTGTGAATGTTCTCAGATTCCTAGACAATTTGAGTAAAAAACCTTAGTGAATTATATTCTCTTGGTTTCAATTTGGGTTTCAACGTTGATTTTCGTACGATTGTTGTTAATGTTCTCAGATACTTAGTCAATTTGAGTGAAAACCCGGACTTAGTCATATTCTCTTGATTTCAATTTAGGTTTCAATATTGAGTTTGACATGATTGTTGTGAATTTTCTCAAGTTTTCAATCAATTTGATTGAAAACCCTAGTTAATCAGGTTCTCTTGTTTCCAATTTAAGTTTCAATGTTGATTTTGCTGCGATTTCTGTGAATGTTCTCATATTCTGAATCAATTTGAGTGAGAAACCCTACTTAATCATATCCTATTCCTTTCAATTTAGGTTTCAATGTTGAGTGTGGTACCATTGCTGTCAATGTTCTCATATTTTCAATCAATTTCAGTGAAAAACCTTAATTAATCATATTCTATTGGTTTCAATTTAGCTTTCATTGTTGATTTTGGTACGATTCCTGTGAATGTTCTCAGATTCTTAGACAATTTGAGTAAAACAACTTTAGTGAATCATATTCTCTTGGTTTTAATTTGGGTTTCAATCTGAATCAATTTGAATAAAAAACCCTAGTTAATCATATCCTATTGCTTTCAATTTAGGTTTTAATGTTCAGTGTGGTACCATTGCTGTCAATGTTCTGATATTTTCAATCAATTTGAGTGAAAAACCTTAGTTAATCATATTCTCTTGGTTTCAATTTAGCTTTCATTGTTGATTTTGGCATGATTCGTGTGAATGTTCTCAAATTCTTAGACAATTTGAGCAAAAAAACCTTAGTGAATCATATTCTCTGGTTTCAATTTAGCTTTCAATGTTGATTTTGGTACAATTCTTGTGAATGTTCTCAGATTCTTAGACAATTTGAATAAAAAACCTTAGTGAATCATATTCTCTTGGTTTTAATTTGGGTTTCAATGTTGATTTTCGTACGATTATTGTTAATGTTCTCAGATACTTAGTCAATTTGAGTGAAAAACCCGGACTTAATCATATTCTCTTGATTTCAATTTAGGTTTCAATATTGAGTTTGACATGATTGTTGTGAATTTTCTCAAGTTTTTAATCAATTTGACTGAAAACCTTAGTTAATCATGTTCTCTTACTTCCAATTTAAGTTTCAATGTTGATTTTGCTGCAATTTCTGTGAATGTTCTCATATTCTGAATCAATTTGAGTGAAAAACCCTACTTAATCGTATCATATTCCTTTCAATTTAGGTTTCAATGTTGAGTGTGGTACCATTGCTGTCAATGTTCTCATATTTTCAATCAATTTCAGTGAAAAATCTTAGTTAATCATATTTTATTGGTTTCAATTTAGCTTTCATTGTTGATTTTGGTACGATTCCTGTGAATGTTCTCAGATTCTTAGACAATTTGAGTAAAAAAACCTTAGTGAATCATATTCTCTTGGTTTTAATTTGGGTTTCGATCTGAATCAATTTGAATAAAAAACCCTAGTTAATCATATGCTATTGTTTTCAATTTAGGTTTCAATGTTCAGTGTGGTACCATTGTTGTCAATGTTCTCATATTTTCAATCAATTTGAGTGAAAAATCTTAGTTAATCATATTCTCTTGGTTTCAATTTAGCTTTCATTGTTGATTTTGGCACGATTCCTGTGAATGTTCTCAAATTGTTAGACAATTTCAGTAAAAAACCTTAGTGAATCATATTCTCTGGTTTCAATTTAGCTTTCAATGTTGATTTTGGTACAATTCTTGTGAATGTTTTCAGATTCTTAGACAATTTAAATAAAAAACCTTAGTGAATCATATTCTCTTGGTTTCAATTTGGGTTTCAATGTTGATTTTCGTACGATTGTTGTTAATGTTCTCAGATACTTAGTCAATTTGAGTGAAAACCCGGACTTAGTCATATTCTCTTGATTTCAATTTAGGTTTCAATATTGAGTTTGACATGATTGTTGTGAATTTTCTCAAGTTTTCAATCAATTTGATTGAAAACCCTAGTTAATCAGGTTCTCTTGTTTCCAATTTAAGTTTCAATGTTGATTTTGCTGCGATTTCTATGAATGTTCTCATATTCTGAATCAATTTGAGTGAGAAACCCTACTTAATCATATCCTATTCCTTTCAATTTAGGTTTCAATGTTGAGTGTGGTACCATTGCTGTCAATGTTCTCATATTTTCAATCAATTTCAGTGAAAAACCTTAGTTAATCATATTCTATTGGTTTCAATTTAGCTTTCATTGTTGATTTTGGTACGATTTCTGTGAATGTTCTTAGATTCTTAGACAATTTGAGTAAAACAACCTTAGTGAATCATATTCTCTTGGTTTTAATTTGGGTTTCAATCTGAATCAATTTGAATAAAAAACCCTAGTTAATCATATCCTATTGCTTTCAATTTAGGTTTTAATGTTCAGTGTGGTACCATTGCTGTCAATGTTCTCATATTTTCAATCAATTTGAGTGAAAAACCTTAGTTAATCATATTCTCGTGGTTTCAATTTAGCTTTCATTGTTGATTTTGGCATGATTCCTGTGAATGTTCTCAAATTGTTAGACAATTTGAGTAAAAAACCTTAGTGAATCATATTCTCTGGTTTCAATTTAGCTTTCAATGTTGATTTTGGTACAATTCCTGTGAATGTTCTCAGATTCTTAGACAATTTGAGTAAAAAACCTTAGTGAATCATATTCTCTTGGTTTCAATTTGGGTTTCAATGTTGATTTTCGTACGATTTTTGTTAATGTTCTCAGATACTTAGTCAATTTGAGTGAAAATGCGGACTTAATCATATTCTCTTGATGTCAATTTAGGTTTCAATATTGAGTTTGACATGATTGTTGTGAATTTTCTCAAGTTTTCAATCAATTTGACTGAAAACCCTAGTTAATCATGTTCTCTTACTTCCAATTTAAGTTTCAATGTTGATTTTGCTGCGATTACTGTGAATGTTCTCATATTCTGAATAAATTTGAGTGAAAAACCCTACTTAATCATATCCTATTCCTTTCAATTTAGGTTTCAATGTTGATTTTGTTTTTATAGCCATGAATGTTATCAAATTTAGGCTTCATGAGAATGACATTGGATTGATTCTTTTAGGACACATTCTCAGTGTTTTGTCTATGTTGATTTTCCGTGCAGGAAAGCAACTCATGAAAACCCCAAGACTAAAAAGTAATGCAAAGAAAATGATGAGAAAGCATAAAAAATCAACTTCAACGGATAAAAAGCAAAAGGGACACCATAGAGAATGGAGATTAACTTTCAGATCAAACATGGTGACAATAGTGAAGCTATTACAGCACATCAAACTCAGGAATGAACATATTAATGGGTTGAAGAAAACCCCATTTTGGTTATTGTTTGATGCAATATTGAAAAACAAGATGAATTATAAACAATGTAGAAAATATGATGACATTGCATTGAAAATAATTCAAACATACCAGCCAGGCAGCAGTGGTTCTTTCCAGTTAGGACCAGAAACTGTAAAGCTAACAACAGAAGGCATCAAGTCCATCTTCGGTATATCTTGTGGAGATGAGCCGATGTGTCTTGGTTATGGAAATAAAAGTATATCATCATTTCTGACAAGAAGATCCATACAAACTGAAAGGATATCGAGCACAACCATCATAGACTTGTTGCAAAAGGCATTGAAAGGCAAGAAGAAAGAAGACATTGAAGATGTGATAAGGTTGCTGTGTATGTATACTTGTTTGAAGCTTTTTTTCTCTACATCAGGAACAACAGTTGGATGGGTATTTCTTAATTACATGGAAGACATAAACTCAATGAGAAAATACAATTGGGCAGAACAATAAGGAACACACTAATGTCTTCAATTGAAAAATACCACAAAAATCCAGCAAGAGTCACAGGATGTGTTATGGCTCTCTTAGTAAGTACATCTTTACTCTATTCTATTAGTTTGTTATTAATAACAGATAGTATTATTTCTTATTCAAATAACAAAAATTCTTTACATTTGCTTTGTAGTATTGGTTGTGTGAGCACACACTGATCATCCACCCTGAAGTTAGCGAAGCATGCCCAAGGGTGATCAAGTAGAATCTTATCAAATTACATAAACATATGAAAGTCATATCACTACATCAGCTGACAACAAGACAGATCACATCCTCATCTCATTTGAATTTCAATTCAAGTTAGGAAAAATCTCTATTTTTATACACTGAATTATTACTGGGAAACTTTTTAGTTTCTTAAACTTCAATTATTTCAAAAACTAATATCTATTGTATGTTGACCTACAGGTAACTAGTGCTCAATTGAGTGAGGAAAGTGATGAAGAACTTGATGACACTGAAGAAGAAGAAAAAGAAGATGCTAAAAATACTGAAGACGAAGAACAAGAAGATGCTGAAGAAGAAGAACAAGAAGTACAAGAACAAGAACAACAAATACAAGATGCTGAAAATACTGAAGAAGAAGAAGAAGAAGATTTTGAAGAAGAAGATTCTGAAGAAGAAGAAGAAGATTTTGAAGAAGAAGATTCTGAAGAAGAAGAAGAAGATGGTCAATATGCTGAAGAATGCCACCAAGAACAAAAGCCAGCAAATGAAGACTTTAATGGCTTCTACAACATTATACTCAATGATGCACCTGAGGGAGAAGAACAAATTCATCAACAAACACTTGAGAAACTTCAAACTGAGAACAATAATTTGCAACTTGATAACACAGTGAAGACCATCTACATAAATAAACTTGAAGAGGATAACTCACAGCACAAATACAATAATTGAAAGATGAAAATTCTCGATTGCATAACCAATTGGTTAAAAAAGAGGTCCATGAGATAACCCAAGAAGTTTATGGAGTAAAACATTTTGGGACAGATGCAAAGAATGAAGGTCATACAATAAATGATGAAAATTCTCAAGTGCTGCAGAAAGAGGTCCATGAGATAACGCAACAACCTTTTGCAACAAAACATTGTGAGACAAATACAAATGTGAAAGATTGTCAAAATTCTCAATTGCAGAATCAGTTAGTGGAGGAAGAAGTCCATGACTTAACCCAACAAGTTTGTGCAATAAAAGCCGATGATCTGATAGAATCAAGACAAACAAATCTACAGAATTCCATGATTAAAAATATCAAAGCTAAAGCAAGGAAGACTATTGAGATATCAGATTATGAGTATAGAGGCAAGAAAGTTAAAGTTGAGAAAGAGAAGGAACACAAAGATGAGACAATTTCTAACAAGTATGCTGTGGCTCAATTGCTACCTCCTGAAGATAAATATAAACTACAAATTCTTTGGAAAGAAAAGCAAACAGAATCAAGGTATAATCTTACATAAATCTTGCAATTTTTCATGTAGTACTAACATATGAAATGAAACTGAGAAATAGCTCTGTTTTCTAAAAATATTTTGACTTAATTATTAACACATTTTTTATTGTTTTGTAGTGCTTGTATATGGTTTGGCACAAGATATGACAATTGTGTGTTTATTAATGATATCAAGAACTTGGCAAAAGGGACAGACATATCCAGCTGTGTACGTATAATATTTGTAATATTTTAACACTGAAAAACTTCTCATTAATTTGTTAACATCACTTTTGTGTTTCGATTTGATAGATAATTGATGCATATGCTGAGATTCTTGAAAGAGAACCACAAGCACAGAATTCTGGTGATGGAGCAGAGCACAATGGCAAGTCTTTCATACTGTCAAGTCTATATTGGGTAAGGAATAAATGTGCATGTGTCAATTCTATACTTTATCTTCCGTTCAATTTTGGTTTCAAAGTAGATTTTTTGTGTTTGTTATCATTGTTGTGAATGTTCTCAAATTTTGATTTTGGTATCATTGCTGGGAATATCCTCAGATTTCAAAACAATTTAAGTGATAAATCGTAATTAATCATGTTTTGTTGCTTTTCATCGACATTTGAATATTGAGTTCGTACCATTACTGTGAATATTCACATATTTTTTTGTAAAAAACAGCCAATGTTGAAGAAGAAAACTTCAGAATAAAGAAAAAAGATTTTGAAAAATACTTTGCAAGAATCCCTCCCATGTAGATACATCCATATCCCCATCCACAATTTCAATCATTGGACATTACTTGTTATCGACAAACACTTGGGGACTTGGAAACATTTCAACTCTTTGAGACCAAGAAAAGGAAAGGACAAGCACTACAACGTTGCAAATCAACTGGTAAGAACAATTTCAGATTACCATTATAATAATCAGATGTAAATCATTACTTACTTTATATTGATGTTTTTTACAGCAAAAAATCATCCATGAATACATGAAGGATACACCTTGTCAAGCAGAAAAAAGCATGGAATCCTGATGTCAAGATTGAATCAGTCAAAGACAGCCCTTAACAAGAAGCAATGACGTATGTTATTTTATTCTAACTAACAAATTTTAATATCTTTTTCAAAAAAGTTTTGTTTTTTCCCTAACTGTGTCAAAAATGATTTCTGTAGGAATGACTGTGGAATTATTGTTTGCAACATCATAAGACAATACATGAGGCATCAACCAATTCCAAACACATTACCACTAGACACATCCACAAGACTTAGAGCAGACATGGTATATGAGTTCCTCAGTGATCCACAAAGATCAATCAGAGTCAAGTAGAGTCAAGATTGCAACATTCAATGAAATCTTTTTTGATGTGTAACTCAATGAACTCTTTTTTGTAACACTCTAATATAATGACTAATGTTTTTGTTAATAGTTCCAAGCATATTGCCTAACAAATATATTACAATTTCTATGATGTGTAATGGAATATTTTGTCATACTCTCAAAGATATATGCACCCGAGCTTTGTTGATGTTTTTGTCCATATTCTCAGTTTCTATTATCCTGTTTCTCACACTACTATATGAGAAAAGTGAAAATAGTATTACATGTGAAAATAGTGGACACAAGACTTTACCATATCACAATCAGTGCTTTGTTAATGTTTTTGTTTATATTTTTAGTTTTTATGCAGTGTTTTGTTGCCTCACAATATTATCACAATCACTTATTTTCAAACTCAGAAACTTTAAAACTGAGAATATTTTCAGTTTTATATAGATCACTCAATTTTCAAACAACAATATTATCACAATAATTTATTTGCTGCCTCACAATATTATGACAGTTTGAAAAACTAAAATTTGAAACAAAGAATATTTTCACTTTCAGTCCACTATTACTTTAATCAAAACATAGAGCATTGACCACATCTATTTAGAATATTAATTCACATTCATTCAATTGATCACAATTTATATTAGTTCCAATTCATAACAAGAGCTTCACACTATTATCAAAAAATCAGCTATTTTGAACTAAAAACTTAAACTGAGAATATGTTCACTTTTTATACAGTATTTACATAATCTTCAAATCAACAGTCAAGTTTATTTACGAAAACCAACCAAACAATATTATCACAAACAATTTCAAAATTAAAATTTGAAACTAAGAATATTTTCACTTTCAATTCAATGTCACTTTATTCAAAACAAAAAAGATTATTACTCAGCGCTCAACAGTACAAACTGCTACTTCAAGAAATTTATGAATACGAAATTTTTACAATCACAAAGCAGCTACAAAAAATCACAAAGCTTCCTTACACGATTTCTTATTGTGATTGCCAACCTTCCCACATCTACTACAAGTAATTTGCCTTACTTTCTCACCATTCGAACGAATCCTCTTCTTATTTGGCCTTTCTGGTTGCTTCCTAGACAAAGGAGGAAGAACAACTTCACTACCACCATCAACATTACAATCTGGTTTCCAAATTGAAGGAACAGAATATATGGGAAAAGAATAGGACTCTCGATAACTTTGAACATAGAAGTATTGATCAACAAATAAACTCAAATCATGTCCACTCTTTTGTATAGCACCAACTGCATGTGAACATGGAAACCCTTTCAACTGCCACTCACCACAAGAACATATTTGTCTACTAATGTCAACTGAAACAGATGGATGTGAATGCACCTCATAGACATCATTTCCAGATGAACTAACAATCTATAGCCTCGAAGTATTAAAACCATCATGCAACTTGGACTCCATTTTAGGGTATATCAAACCATTCCATTTATTAACAAGTTCCCTTCTCTTAGCAATTTTCCTCATCAACTTAATTCTTACACTATCAATAAACTTTGTGATAGGCAAATGGCATTCCTCTCATATCCATGAATTGAAAGATTCAGCTACATTTGACCATATCTCTCCAAAGCGTTGCCCTCGAAAATATGCATTACTCCAATGATCATATGGTATGTCATCTAAAAACTTTTTAACTCTTGACCCACCTTCAGTCTTTAACTCAACCAAACATTGATGAAATGTTTCTTCAGTTGGAGCATATGCACATTTCCCAAACAGAGTGATCAACTTTTCTTTCAATCCATGAAACATACCACGCAAATGGTGCCTCAAGTTCATCTTCAAATGATATAAACAATAAGCATGGAAAGCCATTAGGAAAACCTTTGGCAACACTTCAACTAATCCAAAGTTACGATCTGACACAAATGTAATATTTCGTTATGGTGAAACAATTCTACTCAAATGCTCCAAAAACCAACGCTAGTCATCTTAATTCTCTGAGCCAGCAACTGCAAAACAAACATGAAAGAACCCTACATGTACAAAACAGAAAAAATGAAAATATTCTATTATTCTTAGAAAATGGTAACATTTTAACATTCAAAATGTCAAACACTAAAATGAATAACTGAAAAAATAAAAAATGCATATACAACAACAATATTATATAAAATTTAAAACATTCAATCATATTTCTAAACTGAGACCTTTCTCAATTTCATAACAGAGAAAACATATTTCTTATGTACCTTGATTTCCATCTTTTCCTGTAGCATCAAGTAAATTTCCTCTAAATCTTCCCTTAAAAAATGTGCCATCAAGGAATAAGAGAGGTCGACAATAATCAAATCCACTAATGGAAACATGAAAAGAAACAAATAATCTCTTAAACCGTTTAGTATCATCGTCACACTCAAACTCAATGTAACTCCCTAGATTGCAACTCTTTGCAACATCAACATACCATCTTAACTGGTCAAATGACATTAAGTAGTCTCCAAAAATCTCACATTTTGCTTTCTCTACCTCCAACCAAGCTTGACAATAACTAACTCTTAGCCCATACCCCAACTTAAAATCCCGAACAACATGAACTGGACATGTCAATGGATTATCACGAACACCTTCAACAATCAAATCAGCAACTAAATCAGAACTCATACGAGAATGATTCATCGTACGTACTTCAGCACCACATGTGTGGACATTGTTCAACTTCCTTATATAAAAGAACCCATTAGCATTCTCCACTCTACCATGAACATTCCACATACAACCTTTTGTCTCTCTAAACAAACATTGTGCGGTAACACGAACTTTATCATTCTTAACAAATATGAACTCAAATCCACACTCAATGGAAAACTTTGACAATGCATTACGAAATTCAACAATTCCACCTTCAAATTTCTGTCATACATGTGTAATACTAACTGCCCAATCAGCAAACAATAATACTTTTTCCTTGTGTCGACAAAATGATGATAACATATCAACCTCTTCTTCAACCTCCAACCTCGAATTCTTTTTGGAGGATGTAGATGCTCTGTTTGACAAGTTCACAGACTTACTGCTATTATGAGACAATGCAATATCACAAACTTTAAGATCCAACATTGACTCTCTTTCTCCATAATCCGATCTTTTGTTGAGATAACCATAGTCAATGGTTGAGTCTTTTACTCTCACAACAACATCAATACACTTTGAATCAAAATGCACAACTAATGCCAACAACAAATCTAACTCCTCATTGTTGTCCAACGTACAATTAGGATGTCCAGACAATGAGTAAGATAGACAAATATTATCAGATTACAAATTATCCCATTTCAAACATAGCTTCCCAACCAACTGATCATATGTAACATTTTGATCAATCTTAATTGCAAATGTGCAACCATTATACTTGCACAACAAAAAAATAGGCGCACTCGTACAACCTTCACTCATCTTTCAATCTAAACAAGAAAAAAAGATCACATCAATAAAAACCAGAACAAATACTTCATAACAATAATAAGAACTTTCTCAGTTTTCACAAATACTTCATAACAATAAACACCAGAACAAAAAACTTCATAACAACAAAAATACTTCACAAATCACGTTTTCAATTCATAAAATAAATAACCAAACCGAGAAATCATCCAGCAAATCACGTCTTCAATTCGTAAAAACAAAATTATTCAACATATTCTCATAAATAAATTCAATCAAAACTAAAGAAAATTCTAAAAAAACATAATATACAAAATCGAAACAATACATACCTATAAACCAGATCAAATATCCAGCAAATCAATTCTTCAATTTATAAATCGAAATCGCACATAACAAACTCCAACATATTTCAACTCCAAAAGCGAACCAAACTAAGAAATCCTTCAAGATCCTTTCCTATTCAAATCAAAATCGAGAAATCAATTACGTATAATAGTGAACCAAAGCAATAAATCCTTCAAGATCGTTCACGATTCGAATCTTCAGCTACTTCCATAATTGATTTGTTTACTGATTTCTTTTTTCTTTCTAGTAAATAACGTGAATGTAATTTTATATACAGTTGTTTATGTTAAAGGGCAAACACGTCTTTTTACCTACAAATGGGACTTATTGGTTCAAAAAGTTTTTGATAGGACCTAAGCTACAACCAAACATGTTGATAGGACTTTTAGGTAATTATCTCAAAAATAAATTTTTGATAACTTATAATAATTTTTTACTAAAATCCTAAATTTCCAAGTGACGCTCAAGTTTGTCTAATAGAATAGGCAATCATCAATCACATATTTGAATGTCAATTAATGTTTCCTCCTCTTGATATTAACAAAATCTAAAAGTGATTCACAAAATCTCCAATCTTAGTGTTGTAATTAATATAGCATTTTGAGTAAATTATATTTGCATCCCTATAATTAGATCCAAATATTAGTTTAGTTCTTATTATTTTAATTTGAGCAATGTACATTATAAACTTTCAGTTCAGTTTTAGTTTGACCCTTTTGTCTAAATAATTGTCAATTTTTTTTTCTTGCGTGTACTTGTCACAGGACTGACACATGTTAAAATATCATGAAATTTAATATCCAATTTGAACAGAAAGATCAAATTAAAAATGGACATAAAGTTTTAAGTTAATATTGTTTAAATTAAAATAAAATTTAGATTAAGCTAATTTGCCTAAATAATTGTCAATTTTTTTTTTCTGCACGTACTTGCCACATGACTGGCATCTGTTAAAATATCATGAAATTTAATATCCAAAGAAAGTATTTATAATTTAACAATGAATGGCTACAAAGAAAGCATCATTTTCATAACATTCTCTAGCATTGAATCCCTAGTTCCAATTATGGCTCCCTCCACATCTAACACAATTCAAGCATTCACCTTTTAGATAGTTATATATAAAGCCTTCACAAGAAATTGCCACAAAGAAAACATCATTTTTATAACATTTCTCTAGTATTGAATACCTAGTTCCAACCATGGCTCCCCACATATCTAACACAATTTGAGCATCCGATGCAAGTTCCTCAAACATTTCTTTGACTAGGCAACCTTATAGATCCATTCAAATGCAAGACTCTAATTCAGGACCTCAAATCTCTTTTCGATGCATCATTTTTGAATTCAAGTGTCCAATGCAGGTCCCTCAACCCATTCTTCAACTAGCCACGCTTATCGATCCAGTCAAATTTGAGAATCTACTGTGAATGAAGAGCCTTAAATGTCTACATTGCCACCACCATCAGCACCTTTGCCACCTTTACCATCATGCTTTATATACTATGCTACTCCAAATAATGAAAGAATCTCTATAGCCATAGAGGAAGACATGCAAAGGGGACATGAGTGTGTCCCTCGACATACAAAGCAAACAATCATTTTGATTCATCAAAAAATCAAATAGCGTAAAAAGGGAGGTAACGTCACCTCCATTTTTCATGACCACTACTCTCCTTGCTATAGTTGGCTTCTTGAGGGATGGGTTGTTGAGGAGAGATATAGTCCAAACAAATGATGCCTAAAAGTAAATTTACTTTCATCCCGTTGTTGTTAGGTTTTTTCATGTGTATATATGCCATATGCATTTTCATTTTTAATAGCTTGTGTGTTAATTAAATAGCTTTTGTGTTCTTTAAGATATCTCACTTTTGCTATTATTTTAATTTGGCTGAAGAAAATCCTCTTTGACATTTGTGAATTCTAGTCTTATAATTGCTTTTAATTAGCCCTAAACTACTAGCCCACTTCATTAGTACAGTCCAATATATTGCACTTAAATCCATTTTATTGTTGGCATTTACATTTTTGTTTGTTTGTTTGTTTGTTTTGAAAATTGTCACGCCCCGACTTTTATTAACCGAATCCATTACCAACTCCATTATAAAAATTCCATTTATTTGAGAACATGAACAAGAATTAAATAACAATATTCTCTCACGACAACAATGATGATATAAATAAGACATGGTACAATGCCCTCAGGCTTACATTGAATGACAATAAATAAAACAAAAGGGATTTACCCTCATACAATACATGGCACACGGCCAACAAGTAAAGGGCCCCGTGGCCAACAATTCAAAGACTTCAAGTCATACACGATTCCTCCAGCCTTGTACCTGAAAAAGTTCATCAACATATGGAATGAGCACTAAGCCTAGTAGGGATCCCAAAGATCCTAACCAATCACAACATATAGATAAAATAATCGTGAATGCATCAAGATATACCATATAAGTAATGTGACATTTAATATCCAAAATATACTCATATAACTGTGTTCTTCTCAAAACTGTAGACACCCCATTTTTGACCGACCTTAAGACTCAGACGTCACCGGTTGAGCGTTCGGTGATATTGCATGTCGTGCTCGTTCAGAAGTCTCAGAGTCGCGGCCGTGCGCCCTGCCTCCGGACTTCCGAACTCTCTTCTGTGCCTTGTCTCGGTTTGCGAACCAGACTCGGTTTTCTCTGTTTTCTTTCCTGAGGGGAGGGAGTGGTCCCGTAGACTATCTCTCAGTGGCC
Source organism: Camellia granthamiana (assembly GCA_036172215.1). NCBI lineage: Eukaryota > Viridiplantae > Streptophyta > Magnoliopsida > Ericales > Theaceae > Camellia > Camellia granthamiana. Next base: position 92,523,243 of record CM069903.1, on the reverse strand, counting down.
GTGAGCTACTTTTCGTGGCCGTAGGCCATTTTGCCCATTTCGGAGCTCGGTTCCCGGTTTTCGGAGCCGTCAGGCCGTGTGCCTCGGTTCGGGACCGCCCAACCTTCTCCGATTTCTCTGGTTTTTGGAAAGTACCTCTGTTTTATCATTCCGAGGAACACTGGGGCCTTTGATGCCCACTTCGTGGCCGTACGCCACTTTCGATGCCTGCAGCCCATTTTCGGGACCCCGAACCGCGCGGTTTAGGCCCCGAGCATTCATTTCGCATCGGTTTTCGTTCATTTTCGGCGGGGACCTCTGTTTTATCATTCTGAGGAACACTGGGGCTTCTGATGCCCACTTCGTGGCCGTATGCCACTTCCGGTGCCTGCAGCCGGTTTTCGGGACCCCGAACTGCGCGGTTTTGGTCCCGAGCATTCATTTTGCATCAGTTTCTGTTCAATTTTGGCAGGTACCTCTGTTTCAATACCAGGAAGATCACTGGGGGGTGGGAGGCCAGCAATTATCCCAGATAACCAGTTTCGCTTCTCCGGCGCCCGTTTTGCTCACTTCCGGGCCAATGTTGAACACCCTGGGGATATTTTCTTCCAACCAAAGCTACATATTTGTGATCAGGGGACATGGGAGGACCCTAAAAGTGCATGGTCGGCCAGCAATTGTGAGTTTCATTTTTGAGCCTCTCCTTCAAATGCAATGTTGTGACTCCTGCTTCAGAGTTGCCAATTTTCAACCTTGGAATCTTGTTCTACACACATGGGAGGACACCAAAAAGTGGTGGTCGGCCAGTAATTGTCACTTTCATTTTTGAGCCTCTCTTTCAAGTTCAATGTTGTGACTCCTGCTTCAAAGTTGCCAGATTCCAACCTTGGAACCTTGTTCTACACACTTGGGAGGACCCTAACACATGGTGGTCGCCCAGAAATTTTTCACCTCATTTTTGGGCCATGGCCGGCCGGCCAGGGTGAGTGGCTGGCCGACCAGTTGGGGTGGCCGGCCGGCCACCTTCCAGAAATCTACCTGGCCGGCCAGCTTTCTGCTTTCCAGCCCTTTACAGCTGTCCGGATATTTTTTTTAAAATATCTCCCCTTCCGGGGGATATTTTGGGAGGGAAAGCTTCGATGCATTCCCTCCCCTTTTACACCCTTTTCTTGCCTATTTAAAGGGCTGACCTCCTCCTTCCCTAGGGTTACAAAAAATTGCCTCAAGAACCTCTCTTCAAAAACCTCCATTTTCTATCTCTAAAACTCAAAAAACCTTCAAGCATCTAGGCCAATCCTTCATCAACCCTAAGCACCACCATCAACATCTCCATTCCAGCAGCAAAGGGGTGTTTTCCAGTGGCCAAGAAGCATCAAATTGAAGTCAAGAAGCCACAAAAGACTTGTCTCCAAGGGTAAGCCTCTAATTCCCTTTTCTTATCATTTTCTTGAGTCAATTCTTTACCCTATTTCCTTTTTGTTTTGGGTTCCAACCCTTACTGGTTTTAGGCTTATTTTGAGCCCCTCTACAATATTGTAGAAGGGCTCAACCTCATTTGGTACCTCTACCATATACTTCTTTCAATATCACCCTTTATGCCAATTATTTGCATGCTTTGTTTGGCTTTTGATTGATCTGATTTCGAGCCTCATATATAGTGTTAGTGGACTTATTTTGAGCCCCTCTTCAACATTGAAGAAGGGCTCAACCATGTTTGGTGGTTCTAGCATGCACTTCCTTTGTAATTCCTCCATTTTACCGTAAAATTGTATGCTTTTTTTAGCCTATTTGTGATCTGAGTTGGGAGCATGAAACATACTGATATTGTGCTTATTTTGAGCCCCTCTTCACATGAAGAAGGGCTCAACCTGGTTTTCATTCTCTACTTGCCACTTGCCTTGAATTCTCGTTCTACTCCCATTTTGCATGCTTCTTTAAGCTTATCATGCTTCTGTTTTGAGTCTCCATCAGGCTTGTAAAGTTCCTTATTTTGGTCCATTCTTTGTGTTTTGTTAAGGGTCTTAGGCCATTTGATGTTTGGTTTTGGTACTTCCTGTTATATCCATCTTATTTTCCGTAAAATTGCATGCTTTGTTAGGTTGGCTTAGCTTCTATTTTCAGCCTCCATCAGGCTTAGAAAATGTCTTGTTTTGGTCTATTCTTCATGTTTTATCAAGGGTCTTGAGTTGTTTGGTCATTGCTTATGATACCTCATGTTATATCCCTTGTTGGCCCATTATTTTGCATGCTGTGTTTAGTATCTCTACACACTGAACTTGGGAGATGCCATCTGTTGTAAATATGCATATTTTTGGTCCCTCTTTAATGTTGTAGAACTGATTTTTTTGGTTTGAGCATTGTATATGTTACTTGCTTTATAAATCCCCTCTTTTCCCCCATTTTGCATGCCATTGTTGCCATATCTATGCTCACAATTTGGCCATGTTTTGTACTGAAAAGATGCTATTTTTGGGGCTGCCTTGCTACTGTTTTTGCTGTCATGTGCCAATTTTGCGTGTTTAGCATAGCCGTAGGCCATTTCGGGTACTTAAAATCACATTTCGGGATGATTTCATGCATTGATTGTCATTTCGTATCATTTCGGGGCTGTTTTCCCCTTCATTTAGCTGCTGAAATTTGGTTTGCATGCTTGCATATCATTTTCCATGTCATTTCATGCCTTAGTGCATTACCTCGGTTTGCGTGCCCGTGGGCACGCACTTCGAGGCACTCCGTTTTCATTCATTGGCAGCCTATGTGGGTGTGGCTGAGGCTCTCTCATGTCGGCGTAAGCCCAATTCGCATTCCGTATGCCATTTCATATCTGTATGTCACTGTCTCGGTTTACGCGCCTGCGGGCACGCATTTCAAGGCACCTTCTTTTTTTATCCGACGGCCTCCTATGTGAGTGTGGCTGAGGCTCTCTCATGTCGGCGTAAGCCCAATTCGCATTCCGTATGACATTTCATATCTGTATGTCACTGTCTCGGTTTGCGCGCCTGCGGGCACGCATTTCGAGGCACCTTCTTTTTTTATCCGACGGCCTCCTATGTGAGTGTGGCTGAGGCCCTCTCATGTTAGTGTAAGCCCAATTCGCATTCCGTATGCCATTTCATTCCATTTCATCATCGCCTCGGTTTGCGTGCCCGCGTACACGCATTTCGAGGCACTTCGGTTTTATCCGATTTGCATTTCATATCATCGCCTCGGTTTGCGTGGCCACGTACACGTATTTCGAGGCACTTCGGTTTTATCCGATTTGCATTTCGTATCATCGCCTCGGTTTGCGTGCCCGCGTACACGCATTTTGAGGCACTTCGGTTTTATCCAATTTGCATTTCGTATCATCGCCTCGGTTTGCGTGCCAGCGTACACGCATTTCGAGGCACCTCGATTTTATCCGATTTGCATTTCATATCATCGCCTCGGTTTGCGTGCCCGCGTACACGCATTTCGAGGCACTTCGGTTTTATCCGATTTGCATTTCATATCATCGCCTCGGTTTGCGTGCCCGCGTACACGCATTTCAAGGCACTTCAGTTTTATCCGATTTGCATTTCGTATCATCGCCTCGGTTTGCGTGCCCGTGTGCACGCATTTCGAGACACTTCAGTTTTATCCGGTTTGCATTTCATGCCATCGCCTCGTTTTGCGTGCCCGCGTGCACGCTTTTCGAGGCGTCTCATTTTCATCTTATTTTCATCTCATTCGCATCAGCATTGTGCATACTAGGCTGTATCTTAGTTGCATTCCATGCATATCATGCATATTGCATTGTGTTCGGAATAGGCGTTAGCCCGGGCACGGGAAACGAGATACGTTTCGTACTCCGAGTGACGGAACGGGTCTCAATTCCCAAGTCACCGACGCTCCGGATTACCCATGATGGAGTTAGGTTTTATAGCATTCATCTGCATGCATCCGATATTGAGTTGTGCAATCCGACTCCTCGGCCATCATGCATCGATATGCGTGATTGGTGGCACGAGGATCGAGGCATGCATATATTTGTGAAATACATTGCTATGCCCTTTTCCTGCTCTCTGTTACAGCAAAATCGAGGATCAGCAACTTTTCGGGACTTGGCACGTATTTCAAAAAATTGCAAACAGAGGCTAATTGGGGCATCCCAGTGGATTTCCGCGCCAGGCAGCCCAACATGTATCATCCGTCAGAAGCGAGGCAGCCCCTGGCTTGCATGCCAGTTTACAGCTTTTCTGTATTTAATTTATCAATTATTTCGGACTGTATTTATTCGAATCTGTATTATTCTTTTATTTCGGACTGTATTATTATTTATTCGGACCCTCTGCGCGAGGGGATAATTGTAATAAGGGTGTGTGAGTGCGATGTATGTCTTCCAACCCCCATTTCTTTCTCCCTTTTATTTACCTGCTTACGATGGTTAGATATAGGGCATATTTCAATTAGCATACAGTATGACAGCATGTTTGCATCATTCATCTGTTTTGCATGCACCGGGCTCGGCGTATCATACAAACTGCATCTGTATTTCAATTCCAAATTGAATACTTGATAGCTGTAGCATTTCATATGCCATCTTTAGAATAGCCGAGCCTGCTATAGTTTGCATCTTTGCATGTGTTGCATTAGACATGTCAGTATGCTTAGGTCCATGCATGGATTTCTAATCAGTTTCCTGTTTTGGCTCGGAGTACTCGGTGAGTTTTATGCTTTAGCATCCTTGCATACGTGTGAGTGTTGCCATGAAAGCATGCTTACCATGAGGCTAAATGCTTATGTGATATAACTGCCTTGAATGCCTGTGGGTGGAGGTTGAGTTACCTGAATTGGGACAATTCGTTGACTGTTTGTTTTAAGCCCACTAGACAGTGGCAAAATCATCTCGTTTTCTAAGCCCACCTGAGGGTGGCAAATCCACGTTTTAGCCTACCTGCGGGTAGCACCATCAAACCATTTTCAAGCAAACAAACACGAAGTGTTTTGGTTCCAATTCGGGCGATTCGGTCTATACTTATTTGCTGTGCGAATCACATAGTAACCTAGGCTAATAACCGGAATAAGAACTCGCAATGTTTTCAAAAACAGATATCATGGTTAGTAGAGGCCGGTCTTTGACCGGGCGAGCGGGGGTGCTTACGATGTGACATTCCCCAATCGTACCCAAGTTCCCGAGCCAACTTTGGTGATGACGGACACGTGGCCTTTTGGCACTGAGTCAGGGTTTCCTAAATTTCCCATTTTAAAATATTTAGGTGGCGACTCTGTTATCTGGCAAAGCAGTCCATGTTTGGCACTTCTTTCAAAAAAATCTGTTTTTCTCAAAAACGATTTGCCGGATTTGGACTCTTTGGTTCAAGATTGAGAACCGTGGCACAAAAATCGAGTCCGAACTGTAGCGAGGTCCCTCGCGGGCTTGTTACAGTTTCTGGCGACTCTACTGGGGATTTAGAGAGCTTGACTCGAATTCATGATATCTGGTTTTGACTACACCTGTGTGTTTCTTTGCATTGCATTTGCATTGGTGCGCCTAGGACACCGTGTTTGCCATCTGCTATTCCTGAGCGGTTTGCCGGAGGCTTGTCTTGTCAAGGCATGTCCATAAGGCTGATCGGTTACGGGCTCTGCCAGTATGGGAACACAAACCCTGGTTTTACCGGGGCACCCTTTTTGACCAATCGACCTAGTGCATATTCGGATCCATAGTGACCATTCCAAACTAGGACAGGTTGCTTACCCGTTTATAGGTTGTTTGAAACCGCTGTGTGCGTAGTGAAACCCTAGCTCCTGACAAAATAGGACAGGGAAACCCTACCCCAACATAGGGGTGTTTTGGCTCTCACTTATCTGCTATGTGCTTGTTAGAGTGCGTCTCTACAGGGAATGCATGTATCAGTTGAGTTTGGGCATCAGGCCTGCGGGCATCAAACAGTATCTGAGAATCAATTGTCCGCGGATATCAGATTCAGTTTAGAGGAACAGTGATACAGGAACAGTGATCAGTGGTTGAGGACAGTGTATTTCCAGCTTATCCAACTGCGTGTTGTATGCCCGACTGTGTGTTGTGTGTATTTAAATTAAGCTGTTATGCTGCCCGTTTTTCTGGTCATTTATTTCCTTTTTGCTTTATTATCTTTTTGCTAGGGCAGTTTGTAGCACGATTGCTTCTGAACCAGTCGATACTCCCCAAGCAATTTGGACACGAGGTCGCCGACTCAATCGATCCGAGGATCTAGTTGACGGACATCCAGTGTTCCACTCTCTACCCCCGGTTGTTAGAAAAAGGCCGAGGAGGCGCAGTCCGTCAGAACAGAGATTACCGGGACAGCAGTCTGTTTTAGTAGCAAACAGTCAGGTTGAGATTTCCGTGTCTGCCATAGAGATACATTTACCAGTTATTCAGATGGAGCCACAGAATACATCAGGGATGGAGGCGATGATGCGCCAGATGCATGAGAGCATGAAACAGATGCAAGATGATGCTATCCGCCAGGCGGAGTTTTCTAAACAACAGGCTGCGGTCATGGCCCAGCAGTCTGAGCTGATCACCAGATTACAACAGCAGAACGCAGCGTCTGCTTCACAACAGGTCCCTCCTCCGCCAGGGGCCCCATTACCTGAACAGATACCTGCTGGCCAGAATGCCCCTCCAAATCCCCAGAACGCCCAAAATATCTAGAATACCCTCCCAAATCTACAGAACATTCTGCCAAACTTGCAAAACACTCAAGAGGACACGGGTCTTCCAACGGGGTTGGCTCCGCCCCCGCTTCTGCCGCAACTGTCCAAGAATCTCACACCCAATCACCCGGACTCTCCATTCGAGTTCGAGGTAGATCAGACAGCTCTGAAGCTGAGTAAGCTGGAAAAGCTTTTTAAGAAATCGCAAGGGGTGAAGGCCATCCCAGACATTGAAGATGGCTACACTGATGTGGCCGTGACATTGCCGGACAGATTTAAGATGCCCCAAATCGATCGCTTTGATGGATCCGGGGACCCCATGGTTCACCTCCGGCTATTTTCAGACATCCTGAGACCAATGGGCCTAACCCGACCGCAAAAGCTTTCCCTGTTCGGTCGAACTTTATCGGGTGTGGCATCCACTTGGTACGCAAAACTGGAAGATGATGTGAAAACAAACTGGGATGAGATGGCTGAGGCCTTCCTTGCACAATATTCGTACAACACGCAAATCGAGGTCACAACTCGTGATCTCGAGACAACGAGGCAGGAACAGAAAGAGACCTTCTCTGATTTTGTAACCCGGTGGAGAGCCAAGGCATCGATGATGACCTTGAGGCCAACTGATAAAGACCAGATTCGGATGATTGTGCGCAATCTCCAACCAAGGCTTATGCAGAAAATGATTGTCGTTCCCTTCCCCACCTTCGCAGACTTACATGATATGGGGGTGCAGATTGAGGACGCAATGAAGCAGGGTCTAATTGACCAAGATCGGGAGCAGCCCTGAAGAACATTCAATCGTAATAACAATGCGGGCCCGAGTGGCTCCGCCAATACAAGAGCTTCAGAGGTCGGTATGGTCACCACCACTCCCCCTCCCCAACCAAGGCCCGCAGCGGCCACACCTTTTTCTGATGCATCTGGGAGCAGTAACCAAGCTCCAAGATACCAATCCAGGGGTCAACGAACCTTCTCCCCACTACATATGCCTTTGTCCAAAGTCCTCGGGGTTCTAGTCAGAAAGGGGCATCTGAAACCCTTGGAACCGAGGCCCCCTCCAAATCCACTCCCCCCTTCCCACAACCCAGCCAAATATTGCAAATACCACCAGCAGCATGGTCATGATACCGACCAATGTTACAGGCTGCGTCATGAGATTCAAGACCTCATTGACAAAAACATCATTCTACCTCCCGAGAGACCCAACGTCACAACCAACCCACTCCCAGCACATAACCAAGATCCACCCAAAAGAATCAATCTCATCCAAACTGGGGACGTGTCTTACGACCCTAGTATCTACATTACTCCCTCCCACCTACCCAAGCCGAAGGTGATCCTTCCTGATAGCACTGACTTGTGCATGATGGACACCTCCACAATCCAACCTGAGCCAAAGGTGGTGACCACCGAAAATGGAACGGGGCAGGCTTCCGAGGAGAGCAAAACTATTGAGTCTGGGGAGGAGCAGTCTGAGAATTTAGCTGGCAGAGCTTATGATCCGAGTGGATATATCTTGTCAATGGGCCAGCCTAAGCTGAGTATGGGGTTACTAGAGAAGACTGAATTGTGTATGATCCGGGGGGACAAACTTGAATCAGCGGGGGATGATCTGACAACGGTGGAAGAGGACTTCGCCAACCTCCAGTTTTTCAACGACCAAGAATCAGGGGATGCATCAATCAACTGGTTCGAATACGAGGAGTCAGCAGAAGTCGTCGGGTGGTTGGATGATCAGCCAGATATTCTACCATTTGTGGCCGGAAGGGCCGAGAGTCAGATTGAATTGCCGGAGAGCGCCGGTACGAAGAATTTCGCTCAAGACCAAGACATTTTGAAAACCGAACAATTAACACTAGAGGAACAAGAAAAGAAATGGGATTCTGAGAGGATCCGAAAAGCAAAGAACCATGAGGAGGTTGAGAGTGCTGCGAGCACGAAAACTGAACATGTTGTGAGCGTGTGGGATGAAGGTACCAAGAGTACAACCATGCCAGAGCCGGATAGATGCCTGTTAGATGCTAATGGGATGTGGTGGGAAGATGACGACTTGTATCTCGCCCACACAGATGAAGACTGGGCGGGTGGCCAACCAGACAGCACCTGGTACCTCGAAGAGGTAGACCATATGACTAGAAGTGGGCGGTATTTCAAGCCCCCACACCTTGATCAACCCGAGGCATCGGGGAAAGATAAAGAGGCGGAGAAACAAAGAGAGAAGCAAGTTGAAGAAGAGGCTGTACTGAAGCAGTTAAAGAAAATACAAGCAGACATCTCCATTTGGGGACTGCTTATGGCTTCCAGGGTACACAGACAGGCTGTCCTATCTGCTATGGACAAAGCCAAGCTCTCCATCGAAACTACACCAGAACAACTGGTTGGGCTGGTTTTTCCGGGAGGAGGTTCCCCGGCATTAACCTTTTCAGACAAGGAACTGCCGCCTGAGGGCGTGGATCATAACAGACCCCTCTACATCTCTGTAGAATGCAGGGACAAATGGATTCCGGTGGTACTTGTTGATACCGGGTCCGCTATAAATGTCTGTCCAGCCAGAACGGCGTATGCAATTGGGTTGAAACCCGCAGACTTTTTACCAACCACTCAAGTAATCAGAGCCTACGACAATACAAGTAGGGATGTCCTAGGGACAGTAAAAATCCAAACCAAGATTGGGCCTGGACAACACGAGGTAGATTTTCATGTCTTGGAGGTCCCTGCATCCTTCAACATGCTTTTGGGGCGACCTTGGTTGCATCAGGTGAAGGCTGTATCATCCACTCTACATCAAATGGTGAAATACCCCTATGGAAAGGGAGTAGCCATTGTTTTTGGGAATTCATCAATCCATCCTCCTCCGGAGGTATCTACGCCAGTCCTGGAGATTGAACACGGCATGGAGGACATGTTCATATCAGGATTTACATTGGCTGAGGCCCGGGTAGTACAGAATATCATGGCTGTGAATGAAGGTATGTACATCAGTGCTCAATCCGTCTACCTCATGAACAAGCTACAACATATCCCCGGGATGGGATTGGGAAGAAGCGGCAGGAAAGGAGTCGCAGCGTTGGCCGAAGTGCCACACAATCCACATACATTTGGACTGGGTTATCTGCCCACCAAAGAAGATTGGGTGAGAAAGGGGAAAGAAATGGCCGGCAGAGCCAGAGCAAAGCAGGCTGGGAAGCCTTTCGATCTAATGCATAGGCCCATCCAGGGTACCCTGAACGGACGCTTCGTCCGGGAGGGGGAAGACTTTCCATTTTGCGGCTTCCCAGAGCCATGGATTAACGCGGAGAGGAAGCGCGTACCAGGTTTCGAAATCTTCTTCGACTTGCAACTATCCGGGGATGACGTTGCCACAGAGCAGACAGACCCAACAACTGAGGTTGAGCAGAATAAGGCAGTGGATCCTGAGAGCACAGAATTGGAAATGGGGGTAGCACTGGCATGTCTCCTCTCTGATCCTCCGATCGACCAAGATTGCTTGGGGAATAACTTCATGGTTTCCATGATTGGGAATGAAACGGCTGCGAGCCGACCAGCAGCTATCTTGGATGCATCAATCGCACCCTCTCTCACTTGGCAGTACGAGGAGGGATTCTTATCCAGCAGCACCGGTTCAGGTAGTGAGCCGGAGTCTGATTCCACCGAGTCCTGTGAGTCGGAATCAGGTTCCAGCTCGACTGAGTCTGAGTCTGGTACTCCTGGGGATGTTAACCCGGATGCCACAGTCCTGTCCAGGTCGTCTTTTTCCTTTTCATTTGAGTCTGTTGTAACCGAGGAATTGGATGATCTGGCTGTGCCTAATGAGAATGAACTGTCTGTGGTTTCCGAGTACTTTTCTGTGCCCCTAATTTATTGCATTAATTCAGACTTTCAAAATTTTGATCAAAACGACGAGGACGAAGTTCCTCCGGTTTTACAACGTTTAATTGAGCAAGAGCAAGAGAGATTTGTTAAACCATTAATGGATGAAATCATTACCGTGAACATTAGTACTGAGGAGGACCCACGGCTGGTCCAGATCGGGTCCACGTTGTCTTCGGAGGAACGCGAGCGCTTAGTCGCTTTATTAAAAGATTTCAAAGATGTTTTCGCGTGGTCCTACGAAGACATGCCTGGAATCGATCCTGAGATTGTACAGCATCGGATCCCCCTTGACCCCGAGGCCCGACCTGTCAAGCAGAAGCTCAGAAGGATCCGCCCAGACTGGGCTCTCAAGATTAAGGAAGAGGTCACCAAGCAAATCGACGCAGGCTTCCTGCTGGTATCTGAGTACCCAACTTGGTTGGCCAACATAGTTCCGGTGCCGAAGAAAGATGGCAGGATCCGGGTGTGTGTAGACTTCACGGATTTGAACAGAGCTAGTCCGAAGGACGACTTTCCCTTACCACACATTGATGAGTTAGTGGATTTCACAGCAGGGCATGCATTGCTCTCATTTATGGATGGCTTTTTAGGTTATAACCAGATAGTGATGGCACCAGAAGACAGAGAAAAAACTGCATTCACCACCCCGTGGGGGACATACTGCTACCGGGTAATGCCGTTTGGGTTGAAGAACGCTGGGGCTACTTATCAACGGGCCGCGACCACAATACTACATGATATGATCCACAAAGAGGTTGAGGTGTACGTGGACGACATGATTGTCAAGTCCAAAAATAGAGAGGGCCACTACACCGCCTTGCAAAAGTTCTTTCAGAGGATCAAGGAATTCAGGTTGCGGCTGAACCCTCAAAAATGTACATTCGGTGTTACAGTGGGAAAAATGCTGGGGTTTCTGATTACACAAAGGGGCATCGAAGTCGATCCTTCCAAAATCAAGGCCATCTTAGAAATGCCACCACCAAGGACTGAAAAGGAGGTGCGAGGCTTTCTGGGTAAAGTGCAATTCATAAGACGGTTTATTTCAAAATTAACCTTGACTTGTGAACCACTTTTTGGTCTCCTGAAGAAAGGCAAGAAATTTCAATGGGACGGCCGATGTCAAGCTGCATTCGAACAGATTAAAGAATATCTACAGAACCCGCCCGTTTTATCGCCACCAGAACCGGGGAAACCGTTGATTTTGTATCTGTCAGTGACGGAAACCACGATGGGCTGCATGCTTGCACAAGAATCAGAAGATAAGGTGGAGAAAGCCATCTATTATTTGAGCAAGAAAATGCTGGAGTATGAGACCCGATATACACCGCTGGAAAAGGCTTGCTTAGCTCTGGTATGGGCTACCAGGAAGCTGCGGCACTACCTATTAGCTCACTCTGTAATGTTGGTTTCACGACTCGATCCCATCAAATATCTTTTCGAGAAACCAGCGCTTACGGGTAGGCTAGCTCGTTGGTTGCTGTTGCTCTCCGAATTTGATCTCACATATGTGACGCGCAAGTCAGTGAAAGGAAGAGCAGTGGCAGAGTTCCTTGCCGACCACCCGGTTGAGGGGGATGAAGCAGTTGAGTATCTGTTCCTAGATGAAGCAATTTTGCAGATCGACAACGAAATTTGGACGATGTACTTTGACGGAGCATCAAATCAACATGGGTATGGGATAGGAGTGTTGCTGATAGCACCCGACAATTCCCGTATCCCTCTAGCCTTCAAACTCCGATTCAAAGTCTCGAACAATGAAGCTGAATATGAAGCGTGCATCGCTGGCCTAGAAGCAGCCTTGGAACTAGGGGCAAGACGGCTGGACGTCATTGGGGACTCGAACCTTGTTGTGTCTCAAGCTAAAGGAGACTGGAAAGTAAAAGAAGAAAATATGATGATGTATCACCAAACCTTGGATCTGCTCCTTCCTCGGTTTGAGAAGCTAAGTTTCACTCATCTACTAAGAGAGAACAACAAGTTCGCAGATTCGCTAGCAACTCTATCATCAATGATAGACATCCCGTGTGGAGTCCGGATGCGTCCAGTCATCATCGATCAGAAATTTGCGCCTGCCTATGAGTCGATTGCAGCCATAGATAAAGTTCAGGACGAAAACCCTTGGTATTACGACATTTGGAATTTCTTGGAGAAGGAAGCATACCCGCCAGGGGTAAATGCCAAGGACAAAAGGGCAATAAGAAGATTGGCCGTTCAGTTCATCATCTGTGGGGATAAGCTATACAGAAGAGGTCATCTGGGAATGCATAAACTGTGTGTGGATGCAGAAGAGTCAAAGCGTCTAATGGAAGCCATCCATGGGGGAGAATGTGGGGCACATATGAATGGGGTAATGCTGGCACGGAAGATCCTCAGACAGGGTTATTACTGGTCTACCATGGAGGAGGATTGTATTGGTTTTGTTCGGCGATGCCACAAATGTCAGATCCATGCAAATCGCATGAACATCCCGCCATCAAAGCTGTACAATATGACTTCGCCATGGCCATTTTCAGTTTGGGGAATTGATGTAATCGGAGCCGTTACGCCGAAGGGGTCGAATGGGCATGAGTTCATCCTCGTAGCGATAGATTATTTCACAAAGTGGGTTGAGGCCCAATCTTATGCGGTGTTGAAGGCTTCTCACGTCGCAAAATTTATCAGAAACAACATCATCTGTCGCTACGGAGTCCCAAATGAAATAGTTTCTGACAATGGTTCCCACTTCAAGAAGGAAGTGATAGACTTGTTGGAGAAATACAACGTGGCTTTTCACAAGTCATCTACCTACCGGCCGCAAACCAATGGAGCAGTTGAGGCCGCCAACAAGAATATCAAGTGTATATTGCAGAAGATGGTGGAAACCTATCGGGACTGGCCAGATAAGCTGCCGTTTGCTCTGTGGGGCTACCGGACTTCAATCAGAACTTCAACTGGGGCGACTCCGTATTCGTTAGTTTATGGGATGGAGGCCGTTCTACCTATTGAGATTGAGGTTCCGTCTTTGCGAATATTAGCTGAGTGCCAGATAGCCGAAGCGGATTGGCAGCAAAATAGATTTGAGGAACTCATGCTTTTCGATGAAAGAAGGCTGAAAGCACTGTACCACGTCCAAGGTTATCAACGCAGAATCGCCCGGGCTTTTAACAAGAAGGTTAAGTCCAGGAATTTAAAGGAAGGAGATTTGGTGCTCAAGGACAACCGAGCTCCCATCCACGACCCAAGGGGCAAGTTCAGACCCAATTGGACTGGCCCCTACATCATCAAGTCAATCTGGTCTGGTGGAGCTGTGGTTCTGATGGATTTAGATGGCTTGGAGTTTTCACAACCGATCAACATGGACAAGTTGAAGAAATACTACCCCTGAGAGGCTCGCTAGGCCGAAAACCCGAAAGGGCGACCTAGGCAAAACTCAGAGCATAGAAAATTTGAAATTATAAAAACTGAGCTCGCAAGGTTGAAAACCCGCAAAGGGCGGTCTTGGCAAAAGTTAGAGCGCAAAAGGAGAGTAAAAATACCCGAGCGAACCTAAGCCTGAACTACGTAAGACTTGATTCCCATCTTTGGGATACGTAGGCAGCTTCATCTTGAAGTTCAGTCACAACATTTTCCTCGATCAACTTTGTCCATTTTGATCATCTCAGGCATCCTTGTCCATCAGCATTCATCGTAATCTCCGGTGCAGTGCTATTCAGACTAGGGGCAACTTTCCGTTGCCAGGAGGTGCTGTGGTGCCATTCAAACTAGGGGCAACTTTCCAGTTGCTAGGATCCGGGGTTGTGCATCTCAGTGACAGATCTCAGGCGTGTCCAGTTCTGATCCATATCGAAAATAGTTTTGAAAAGTTTTAATAAAAGTTGACTTTGTTCAAATTAATCTTTTCACAACTAACACCATTTTTGGACCAAAAGTGGAGAATTTTCAGTACCACAACCTTCAATTTCATTGATTTCAAAACAGAGTTCTTTTGCTCTTGCATACAATTGAAGTTGCTTTTTATTACACTCATAAAGAAAACTTGAAAGTACTAATAAAGCAATAAATCTGGGGCATAGTCAAGTCAGGTGTCCCTGCGCCCCCTTCCAGAGCTGGTTGAAGCCTCTGATGCTAACCTAGGCCCAACCTGTGCCTCCTCGTTGAGCCAATCCCAGCACTCATCAGACAAAGTGCAACTGAAAACAGGGGCAGGGGACAGGAGCTCTCTGGTCCTCCAAGCTGTAATATGCCGGGCAAGATGTACACCTCGGACTGGGAATGTAGCCGGATACTCTATCCCCTCCGGAGGGCAAGTCTGATCATGGCCGAACTGGCGCAAAATACGGAATGGGAAATAGAATACACAATGAGTTAAGCCAATCAAACGGATCCCAGTACCCTGGAACATGCTATAGCTCATCGCCGGGAGATTGAGCCAGGGGCAGCGCCACGCAATGCGATCTGCCGACAAGTTGCACATCCATTCAAACCACCAGCTCTCATCAGGAGCATTGACTAGGCGTTGCCGAAAGAAGTAGCCACGGGCTGAGTAAGCAGGGCAAGAGTCCACAACTTGCAATTTATCCATCAGCCATATCTGGGGAGGGATGAAAAATGAGAGAATAAAGAACAGAGAGATGTGCGATGAAAGAAAAGTAAGATAAGGGTTTTGTGAGAAAAAAACGAGCCCGAGGGCCGAGTGATGTGAGATAGTACATATGTGAGCTTGGGTGGGAAACATTACCTGCAGCAGTAGTGGACTCCCTGCAAACCTGGTTGTCTCCTGGCGGTAGAAGGCATCCAGACCCATCAGTGTCTCGGCTAAAGTCATGGCGATGCAACTCTTTCCTTCCCTCAAGCCTTGAGCGACTTCAATCAAACGGATGTTAGCTCCTCCGGAGCCCGAGACAAACAGAAAATGGGATAGCATGCACAAGCAGAGGGCATGTTGCCGGAAACCTTGCCAATGATGGTTGCTGCGGTCACCGGCATCAGAGAATCGGTAAATCAGGCTCGGGATATCCAACATGCCATTACCAATCAGAGATCGAGCATCATGCGCGTTGAGACTGCACATCCGCCCTAAAGCTTGGGCATGCCCAAAGCGAGACTGGGGCAAGATCTCTTCCGAGCGTTCAGACTCCATCAAGACTTGAAAATCTTCAAAAGTAGGACATACCTCTTGCCCTCCGAAGCTGAAGACATGCGTCACCGGATTCCAAAACTTTGCCGCGGCATGGAGGAAAGGAAGATGCAGTGGAGTCCGGCCCAACGTGAATAGTGCATTCAAGCCAAAACCCCGGAAATTCAATTTCTCCGAGCCATCTAAAGAAGAAATCCAAGATGTGAGATTTTCTGCGAGAAATGCCTCCATTTTTGCGAGGAAAGGTGATGAAATGAATAAGTTCCAAGGATGGGGCTTTTATAGAGGAGCGAAACACTATTCAAAGGACACGTGTCAAATTTCTGGAGGTTGTGGGAGGGGTGGCCGGCTGGCCACCTATCCTAGTAGGCCGGCCACCTTTTAGTCTTCAAATGCGAAATGTTTTCGGCCTCGCATTGGTCCTATTTTGCCCGCCGGAAGAAAGTTTGAAGCATTTTCATGCATCGGGAATGTCGAAGGCCTCCATTTCTCTCGGTTTCGGGCACGTTCCATCATCTGGATTGTCCGTCCGAAGTACGTTTTGTTGTGTTTTGCTTATCGAGTTGTTGTTTTGTTTATCGAGTTGTAAGTTTTGTCGAGCTATCGCATTTTGTGTTTCGAATTGTTACTTTTTTGATTACACAATTTTGTTAAGTCTTGTCTATTGAGTCATTAACATTGTTGTATTTTGTTTATCGAGTTGTAAACTTGCTAAGATTCTGTTATTTCTTAGTGAGTCGAGTTGTTTTGATTTGTTGCGTCGGTTCACTACCTGACCCGATAAATACATGAAGCACATTTTCATTCAATTCCATTTTGTGCAAACTGATGCGATGCGATGCTAAGAATTTCAAATACAAACATCTTTTCAAAAGCTGTTTCATTCCATCATGTTTTACAAACAAAATAAAGGTACAAGTTTTACAGAAAATAAAACTGCCTAACAATGTGCAAAGTGCTACAAACTACTAGCCAAAAGGTAAAATAAAGCAGGAAATAACATCAGTATCCTCGGGAACGGGAATGAGGAGATCCTCTCATCCTCTTCTGCGGGATAATCTCTGCACCATCATCACCATCTGGATCAGAGCTGTCATCCTCCGGATCCCCCTCAGGCTCGCCTCCGCTCCCGGAACCAAGACCGGAGCCTCCCTCCCCAGGAGATGTCTCTGACACACGGTCTGCGACCTCCTCCTCCTTATCCTCGACAATGGGTGCCCTGCGTCTGCGAGACGACCCTGCTCCTCGAGCTCCTTGATAAGGCCTGGATGGCCCAGCTCCTCGAGTCCCTGTACCTCGAGCAGGTCTAGCACCTCGACCTCTCTGAGAAGGCCCGGGTGGCCCGCCCCGTGTCGAAGCATATACGGGGGGCATCTGAAAATGAAAAGTGCAATACATCAGTTCAAACATAAAAAGCAGATGCAAATGCAGTATGTGAGTGGGGTGTGTGCCAGATGTGTTCTACACAGTCTATCAATACAGCAGAATGTTTAAAGCCAGAGCATTAACAGAAATATGATAAATGCAAGAGAGATGAAGGGTACCTAGAAGCCCATGACGGACATCTGTGCCTCTCTACGCAGGACCATCCCCTCAAGCGAGGCCACCATCCCGAGCATCTGATCTATGTACTCAACTAGAGGCTACAGACACAAATGCAAAACTATCAGTAAAGGAATGGATATCCAAATGTCCGACTGATAAATCAAAGCTATAAAGCATACCGGTGGTGAGTCAGGGTCTCTGACATATCTGTGACCAGGCGTCGGAGGCTCTATAGGGATCGGAATCGGAGAAGTAGTCCCATACTGCCAACTCATCAACTCGGTCGGCATATCTGGCCATCCAGGATGATCGAGAGTCGGAGGAATCGGAGGAATCGAACTACCTCTACCTCTAGATGCACCAGCCCTGCTAGAAGAGGGGATGTCTGTAGCACGGGCGCGACTCGAAGATGGTGCACCAGTAGGCCTCAGTGGCGGAGCCCGCACTCCCGTCAGGGGAGGCATCAGATATATACGGCGATAGGTGGCATAGTCCCCATCTACGAGATGTAATAAAGCATCGGTGCCCTGCATGTCCCTAGTCACCTCCTCAGTAGATAGCCTGTCGGCAGTCCGCATAGTGGGTGGAGGCACAGCAGGAGGGTCCTGAGACTCATACCCCCACACCTGACGCTGAAAGCGTTCCCCCAGGAACCAGGCCCTACCGACTGGTCCCTCGAGCAGGAACCTATACTGGGAACTAGTCGACCCTCAGGGGTACTGATTCTCGAGATCATCGCCGAAGACTGCCCAGGGCTGCCAAGTGATCTGCGGATAACCGGTGCATAAATCAATCAGAAATCAGAATATATAGAGCAGATCAAAGATGAAAATGAAAAGAACTGAGAGTTCTGAAATACCTCTGTCGCCCGAACAGTGTCGAAGTACTGTCGCAGAGAGAAGAGAGTCTCTCGAGGTCTCGACAGGTGCTCGCCCTCAAACATCAATGAAAACGGAGTCATAGGAGGTCCTGCCACCTCCATCTCCGGAGCTAATGTGGGGAAATATGCATATACCCATAGCTGAGAAAAGCAGTGCGGAATGTGAATGCAAAGTGCTAAAAAGCAAAATGCAGAATGCAAAGTGCGCCGTGTGTGCAGTGAACAAGTAATGAGGAGCAAAAATGTAAATCAAGAGGACAGAATGTACCTCCCAGGCTCTCCAGTAGCCGCCGAGTAAGTCCCCCCGCGTGCGAGAGACTGCGCTCATGTAACAATAAAGGGTAGCCAGGCCAGCGCCGCCCCAATCATACTGATTGACCTGTGATAGGTCTACTAGAGCGCTCAGTAGATACAACCCTACCATGTTCCCTCTATCGGCGAACAGGGTGGTGCCAAAGAGGTACATGAGGAAGCCGCGGGTATACTGCTCGACCTCCTCGGGAGACTCAGGCTCCATCTGTGGCCGCCGGAAATGGGAAGAGAACCAAGTATACCGAACCCTCCCGGAAGCTCTGTCTACAGGCGGGAGTGCCCCCAATAGATGCATCCAAGCAGCCTCCCACTGACCCATATCTTCGTCATAGGGAATGGGTCCACCGCCTATGTCTAGGCCGGTGAGTACAGCAAAGTCCAGTGGGGTCATGGTCATATCCCCGGTCGCAGAAAAATGGAAAGAATTGGTGGTGTCCCACCATCTCTCCGCCAGAGCAGCAAATAATGTCCTACTGATAAGACAGTGAGATAACCCCTTGCAGAATGGCCCGAATCCTGCAAAGTTAACCAAGTCCCGGACAGCTTCCGGAAGCTCAGCATACCACTCCCTTGCGGCAGTGGAGCCATATCCTCGTACTGTGCGAGAGCCAGCCTGCATTTAGAATGAATGCGTGTATCAACAAATGAAGTGAAAATGAGCTGTGTGCAAATGAAGTGAAAATGAGCTGTGTGCAAATGAAGTGAAAATGAGCCGTGTGCAAATGAAGTGAAAATGAGCTGTGTGCAAATGAAGTGTTTTGGGCTGTGTGTTCAGTAAAATTTGGTATTTGGGCTGCGTGTTCAAATTTCAGAAAATTAGTGGGCTGTGTGTTCACCTCAAATCTGGGCTGCGTGTTCAGTAAAATTTGGTATTTGGGCTGCGTGTTCAAATTTCAGAAAATTAGTGGGCTGTGTGTTCACCTCAAATCTGGGCTGTGTGTTCAGTAAATCAGAGTTTTGGGCTGCGTGTTCAATTCTTAATTAGTGGGCTGTGTGTTCACTTCAAATCTGGGCTGCGTGTTCAGTAAATCAGAGTTTAGGGCTGTGTGTTCTACTCTTAATCAGTGGGCTGTGTGTTCACTTCAAATCTGGGCTGCGTGTTCAGTAAATCAGAGTTTGGGACTGTGTGTTCTACTCTTAATCAGTGGGCTGTGCGTTCACTTCAAATCTGGGCTGCGTGTTCAGTAAATCAGAGTTTTGGGCTGCGTGTTCTACTCTTAATCAGTGGGCTGTGTGTTCACTTCAAATCTGGGCTGCGTGTTCAGTAAATCAGAGTTTGGGACTGTGTGTTCTACTCTTAATCAGTGGCTGGGCTGTGTGTTCAGTAACTCTGAGTTTAGGACTGTGTGTTATACTCTTAATCAGTGGGCTGTGTGTTCGCTTTACATCTGGGCTGTGCGTTCAGAAAATCTGAGTTTTGGGACTGTGTGTTCTACTCTTAGTCAGTATGTGCTGTGTGCTCATTTTCAACTTCGGGCTGCGTGTTCGGTGAATCAATGTTTGAGCCGTGTGCTCAATTCCTAACTAATGTGTACTGTGCGTTCACAATTAGTCAATGAACCGTGTGTTCACGAAATTCAAGTGGCTAAGTCACATGCTCAGGATGCAAGTACTATGTCGTAAGCTAAACTGTGTGTCTAAGCATGGCAGGGGAATGAAATGCACGAAAAAGCAGAAAATGAAGTAAAATACCTCTGCATCGTGGGAGAGGTGCTGCTCCGGCTCCCGCAGAAGAAGATCCCCTGGTACCCGATCGTTGAATTCGGTGAAATGACGAAAAGTGGCTCGCGGAAGCCTATGTACCGCTGGAGCATATCGATCGGGGACAAAAGGGCGGACCCTCGGAGGCAATGTCATAATATCAAAATCATCTCCGGCACCGGGAGGACCTCCACCGTGAGGGAAATGACCTGCCATGTCAAGAAATCTGCAAAGAGAAGCAAAAATGAGCAAAATGGGCCAAAATCGGAAAAAGTCAACAAAAGTCAACTCTCGGGAAATGAAAAGTCAACAAAAGTCAACTCCCGGGAAAATTTTCCAAATATTGAGACAAACTTACCTCAAGTGGTGAAAATGACAAGAGAAGCCCCGGAATCAAAATTTAGTCGGCTCAAAGTGCTTAACGCTGGAAGATTTCGCGAAAACAACTTGCGTGGAAGGCCGGGGGACGCGTATAAAATGCAGATTTGAAGAAGAAAATGGTTTGGGGAGCAAGAGGAGGAAGTTTTGCAACTTTGGGTGTGATTTCGGATTGAATGGAGGTGTGTATATATAGAAATGGGAAAAATGACCAAAATGCCCCTGCTTTGGGCAGGTGGCCGGCCGGCCACCTTTTCTGGCTGGCCGGCCCCTCTACTTTTTTGCCCTGGCCGATGGCCTCTCCTAGGGAAATGGGTTGGCCGTTGGTGGTCCCCACCCCCTCCCCTACCTCTCTGCAAATTTTGAGGAAAATCGGAGTTCCCGGGGCCTGAAAAAGTTCAAGAAAAGTGCACTTTCTGGCGCCGAATTGCTCCACCGGAACTCTAGCTGCAATTTCTGACCTGTGTCTCCTCATTATTCATCAAAATCAGAGTGTATCCTTTTTAAACATGTTGTGACCTCTCCGAGAGGTGAATCAGAGGCCGCGATTGAGTTGCCGTCGCCGAAATGCGCGTTTTCCGGCTCATCATTTCATGTCAAACGGGCACCCTAATTTATACTCGTTTTGCGTTGTTTGGCTTATAATTTGCATTCTCATAAACATTTTGCATTGTCATACATCATTTCTTGGTGTGCCATACTTCTATGCTTGAGCATGCATTGTCACACATTATCTTTTCTCGCATTGTGTTGCATTCACTCATCGACACTGCGTGTGTCAAACTTTTGGAATCACAGGAATCACATTGAATATATGTTGTTAGCATATTGTTCTTGTTGAATTTCTCTATTTTGCAGGCACGATATTGTATGTACGGTTCATTTGAGGCTGGTGCGACCAGACGAATCACGCAGGTATCGTATCTTCTCCGTGTGAGACGCGACGAGAATTGAATAATTCTCCGCATTCCTAACTGCATGAAATGTAGTTGTTGCTTTGCATCCTTGCTTAGAACTGTTGCATCTATTTGTCAATACTTGCTTCATTACAGCTTGCTGCACTTGCATGATCACCTGGCTCCGTGCCTGTCATTTGCATTTTGCCCCCTTTGCCTGCGGGCACGCCTGCGGGCACATCTCTATTTACCTTGCATGATTGTCTAAGTCTTCGGCCTTGTCAAAAATGGGTTGTCTCTGGGCTTTGACATTCACTCTCGTCATTTCTTGACTTCCGAGTTCTGTCAAAGAGGGGCAACTGTAGACACCCCATTTTTGACCGACCTTAAGACTCAGACGTCACCGGTTGAGCGTTCGGTGATGTTGCATGTCGTGCTCATTCAGAAGTCTCAGAGTCGCGGCCGTGCGCCCTGCCTCCGGACTTCCGAACTCTCTTCTGTGCCTTGTCTCGGTTTGCGAACCAGACTCAGTTTTCTCTGTTTTCTTTCCTGAGGGGAGGGAGTGGTCCCGTAGACTATCTCTCAGTGGCCGTGAGCTACTTTTCGTGGCCGTAGGCCATTTTGCCCATTTCGGAGTCCGGTTCCCGGTTTTCGGAGCCGTCAGGCCGTGTGCCTCGGTTCGGGACCGCCCAACCATCTCCGATTTCTCCGGTTTTTGGCAAGTACCTCTGTTTTATCATTCCGAGGAACACTGGGGCCTTTGATGCCCACTTCGTGGCCGTACGCCACTTTCGATGCCTGCAGCCCATTTTCGGGACCCCGAACCGCGCGGTTTAGGCCCCGAGCATTCATTTCGCATCGGTTTTCGTTCATTTTCGGCGGGGACCTCTGTTTTATCATTCTGAGGAACACTGGGGCTTCTGATGCCCACTTCGTGGCCGTATGCCACTTCCGGTGCCTGCAGCCGGTTTTTGGGACCCCGAACTGCGCGGTTTTGGTCCCGAGCATTCATTTTGCATCAGTTTCTGTTCAATTTTGGCAGGTACCTCTGTTTCAATACCAGGAAGATCACTGGGGGGTGGGAGGCCAGCAATTATCCCAGATAACCAATTTCGCTCCTCCGGCGCCCGTTTTGCTCACTTCCGGGCCAATGTTGAACACCCTGGGGATATTTTCTTCCAACCAAAGCTACATATTTGTGATCAGGGGACATGGGAGGACCCTAAAAGTGCATGGTCGGCCAGCAATTGTGAGTTTCATTTTTGAGCCTCTCCTTCAAATGCAATGTTGTGACTCCTGCTTCAGAGTTGCCAATTTTCAACCTTGGAATCTTGTTCTACACACATGGGAGGACACCAAAAAGTGGTGGTCGGCCAGTAATTGTCACTTTCATTTTTGAGCCTCTCTTTCAAGTTCAATGTTGTGACTCCTGCTTCAAAGTTGCCAGATTCCAACCTTGGAACATTGTTCTACACACTTGGGAGGACCCTAACACATGGTGGTCGCCCAGAAATTTTTCACCTCATTTTTGGGCCATGGCCAGCCGGCCAGGGTGAGTGGCTGGCCGACCAGTTGGGGTGGCCGGCCGGCCACCTTCCAGAAATCTACCTGGCCGGCCAGCTTTCTGCTTTCCAGCCCTTTACAGCTGTCCGGATATTTTTTTTAAAATATCTCCCCTTCTGGGGGATATTTTGGGAGGGAAAGCTTCGATGCATTCCCTCCCCTTTTACACCCTTTTCTTGCCTATTTAAAGGGCTGACCTCCTCCTTCCCTAGGGTTACAAAAAATTGCCTCAAGAACCTCTCTTCAAAAACCTCCATTTTCTATCTCTAAAACTCAAAAAACCTTCAAGCATCTAGGCCAATCCTTCATCAACCCTAAGCACCACCATCAACATCTCCATTCCAGCAGCAAAGGGGTGTTTTCCAGTGGCCAAGAAGCATCAAATTGAAGTCAAGAAGCCACAAAAGACTTGTCTCCAAGGGTAAGCCTCTAATTCCCTTTTCTTATCATTTTCTTGAGTCAATTCTTTACCCTATTTCCTTTTTGTTTTGGGTTCCGAACCTTACTTGTTTTAGGCTTATTTTGAGCCCCTCTACAATATTGTAGAAGGGCTCAACCTCATTTGGTACCTCTACCATACACTTCTTTCAATATCACCCTTTATGCCAATTATTTGCATGCTTTGTTTGGCTTTTGAGTGATCTGATTTCGAGCCTCATATATAGTGTTAGTGGGCTTATTTTGAGCCCCTATTCAACATTGAAGAAGGGCTCAACCATGTTTGGTGGTTCTAGCATGCACTTCCTTTGTAATTCCTCCATTTTACCGTAAAATTGCATGCTTTTTTTAGCCTATTTGTGATCTGAGTTGGAGCATGCAACATACTGATATTGTGCTTATTTTGAGCCCCTCTTCAACATTGAAGAAGGGCTCAACCTGGTTTTCATTCTCTACTTGCCACTTGCCTTGAATTCTCGTTCTACTCCCATTTTGCATGCTTCTTTAAGCTTATCATGCTTCTGTTTTGAGTCTCCATCAGGCTTGTAAAGTGCCTTATTTTGGTCCATTCTTTGTGTTTTGTTAAGGGTATTAGGCCATTTGATGTTTGGTTTTGGTACTTCCTGTTATATCCATCTTATTTTCCGTAAAATTGCATGCTTTGTTAGGTTGGCTTAGCTTCTGTTTTCAGCCTCCATCAGGCTTAGAAAGTGTCTTGTTTTGGTCTATTCTTCATGTTTTATCAAGAGTCTTGAGTTGTTTGGTCATTGCTTATGATACCTCATGTTATATCCCTTGTTGGCCCATTATTTTGCATGCTGTGTTTAGTATCTCTACACACTGAATTGGGGGATGCCATCTTTTGTAAATATTCATATTTTTGGTCCCTATTTAATGTTGTAGAACTGATTTTTTTGGTTTGAGCATTGTATATGTTACTTGCTTTATAAATCCCCTCTTTTCCCCCATTTTTGCATGCCATTGTTGCCATATCTATGCTCACAATTTGGCCATGTTTTGTACTGAAAAGATGCTATTTTTGGGGCTGCCTTGCTACTGTTTTTTCTTTCATGTGCCAATTTTGCGTGTTTAGCATAGCCGTAGGCCATTTCGGGTACTTAAAATCACATTTCGGGATGATTTCATGCATTGATTGTCATTTCGTATCATTTCGGGGCTGTTTTCCCCTTCATTTAGCTGCTGAAATTTGGTTTGCATGCTTGCATATCATTTTCCATGTCATTTCATGCCTTAGTGCATTACCTCGGTTTGCGTGCCCGTGGACACGCACTTCGAGGCACTCCGTTTTCATTCATTGGCAGCCTATGTGGGTGTGGCTGAGGCTCTCTCATGTCGGCGTAAGCCCAATTCGCATTCCGTATGCCATTTCATATCTGTATGTCACTGTCTCGGTTTACGCGCCTGCGGGCACGCATTTCAAGGCACCTTCTTTTTTTATCCGACGGCCTCCTATGTGAGTGTGGCTGAGGCTCTCTCATGTCGGCGTAAGCCCAATTCGCATTCCGTATGACATTTCATATCTGTATGTCACTGTCTCGGTTTGCGCGCCTGCGGGCACGCATTTCGAGGCACCTTCTTTTTTTATCCGACGGCCTCCTATGTGAGTGTGGCTGAGGCCCTCTCATGTTAGTGTAAGCCCAATTCGCATTCCGTATGCCATTTCATTCCATTTCATCATCGCCTCGGTTTGCGTGCCCGCGTACACGCATTTCGAGGCACTTCGGTTTTATCCGATTTGCATTTCATATCATCGCCTCGGTTTGCGTGGCCACGTACACGTATTTCGAGGCACTTCGGTTTTATCCGATTTGCATTTCGTATCATCGCCTCGGTTTGCGTGCCCGCGTACACGCATTTTGAGGCACTTCGGTTTTATCCAATTTGCATTTCGTATCATCGCCTCGGTTTGCGTGCCAGCGTACACGCATTTCGAGGCACCTCGATTTTATCCGATTTGCATTTCATATCATCGCCTCGGTTTGCGTGCCCGCGTACACGCATTTCGAGGCACTTCGGTTTTATCCGATTTGCATTTCATATCATCACCTCGGTTTGCGTGCCCGCGTATACGCATTTCGAGGCACTTCGGTTTCATCCGATTTGCACTTCGTATCATCGCCTCGATTTGCGTGCCCGCGTACACGCATCTCGAGGCACTTCGGTTTTATTCGATTTGCATTTCGTATCATCGCCTCGGTTTGCGTGCCCGTGTGCACGCATTTCGAGACACTTCGGTTTTATTCGGTTTGCATTTCATGCCATCGCCTCGGTTTGCGTGCCCGCATGCACGCTTTTCGAGGCGTCTCATTTTCATCTTATTTTCATCTGATTCGCATCAGCATTGTGCATACTAGGCTGTATCTTAGTTGCATTCCGTGCATATCATGCATATTGCATTGTGTTCGGAATAGGCGTTAGCCCGGGCACGGGAAACGAGATACGTTTCGTACTCCGAGTGACGGAACGGGTCTCAATTCCCAAGTCACCGACGCTCCGGATTACCCATGATGGAGTTAGGTTTTATAGCATTCATCTGCATTCATCCGATATTGAGTTGTGCAATCCGACTCCTCGGCCATCATGCATCGATATGCGTGATTGGTGGCACGAGGATCGAGGCATGCATATATTTGTGAAATACATTGCTATGCCCTTTTCCTGCTCTCTGTTACAGCAAAATCGAGGATCAGCAACTTTTCGGGACTTGGCACGTATTTCAAAAAATTGCAAACAGAGGCTAATTGGGGCATCCCAGTGGATTTCCGCGCCAGGCAGCCCAACATGTATCATCCGTCAGAAGCGAGGCAGCCCCTGGCTTGCATGCCAGTTTACAGCTTTTCTGTATTTAATTTATCAATTATTTCGGACTGTATTTATTCGAATCTGTATTATTCTTTTATTTCGGACTGTATTATTATTTATTCGGACCCTCTGCGCGAGGGGATAATTGTAATAAGGGTGTGTGAGTGCGATGTATGTCTTCCAACCCCCATTTCTTTCTCCCTTTTATTTACCTGCTTACGATGGTTAGATATAGGGCATATTTCAATTAGCATACAGTATGACAGCATGTTTGCATCATTCATCTGTTTTGCATGCACCGGGCTCGGCGTATCATACAAACTGCATCTGTATTTCAATTCCAAATTGAATACTTGATAGCTGTAGCATTTCATATGCCATCTTTAGAATAGCCGAAGCCTGCTATAGTTTGCATCTTTGCATGTGTTGCATTAGACATGTCAGTATGCTTAGGTCCATGCATGGATTTCTAATCAGTTTCCTGTTTTGGCTCGGAGTACTCGGTGAGTTTTATGCTTTAGCATCCTTGCATGCGTGTGAGTGTTGCCATGAAAGCATGCTTACCATGAGGCTAAATGCTTATGTGATATAACTGCCTTGAATGCCTGTGGGTGGAGGTTGAGTTACCTGAATTGGGACAATTCGTTGACTGTTTGTTTTAAGCCCACTAGATAGTGGCAAAATCATCTCGTTTTCTAAGCCCACCTGAGGGTGGCAAATCCACGTTTTAGCCTACCTGCGGGTAGCACCATCAAACCATTTTCAAGCAAACAAACACGAAGTGTTTTGGTTCCAATTCGGGCGATTCGGTCTATACTTATTTGCTGTGCGCATCACATAGTAACCTAGGCTAATAACCGGAATAAGAACTCGCAATGTTTTCAAAAACAGATATCATGGTTAGTAGAGGCCGGTCTTTGACCGGGCGAGCGGGGGTGCTTACGATGTGACCTTCCCCAATCGTACCCAAGTTCCCGAGCCAACTTTGGTGATGACGGACACGTGGCCTTTTGGCACTGAGTCAGGGTTTCCTAAATTTCCCATTTTAAAATATTTAGGTGGCGACTCTGTTATCTGGCAAAGCAGTCCATGTTTGGCACTTCTTTCAAAAAAATCTGTTTTTCTCAAAAACGATTTGCCGGATTTGGACTCTTTGGTTCAAGATTGAGAACCGTGGCACAAAAATCGAGTCCGAACTGTAGCGAGGTCCCTCGCGGGCTTGTTACAAAAACGTTCCTCTTGATACATTTCAGTATGAAATCAATTCTTCTCTTTTACATTCCCATCATTATTTCCAAAAATATTTTAAAACCTCATTCTTTCTTTGATAAAACTTCTCACGTTAACATAAAAGAATCTCACTTAAACCACTGTTCTGAAAATATAATCCCACATACAAATCATAAACCCCATCCTACCTCTCAATACACCGCAAACATTTACATCCTAACATATATATCTACAACCATCCCTGACCATAGGCCCAAGGACTTAAAAAGGTGACCGGTGTGAAACCGTTAACATCGATATACATTTAAACAAGATAACCGAAGCAATACATGCTACCAATCTCATCTCCACAATATGAAAACTGACAACACGTATATATATATCCACAATGAAATAATTGAAGTAATACATACTACTAATCTCATCTCCACCGGACTACAGCACGGATGACAGATCAAACAATACCAATACCACATAACACTTTACCGGCCTCACCCAGAAGGAGGTGCTCCTCAGGTTGTACTTTACTGGGTGCAAACTAGAAAGGAACGAAGAACCTATCACAAGGTGCCACACTTTGCCGACTAAGATACGATGGGAAACGGATCCCCTTTTCACACTTTACCAAGCGCAAACTGTAAGAGATGAGGAAACCTCTGTCAAGGCACCATGCTTTGTCAACTCAACACGGCAGGTAACAGACCCCCAAACATAACAAACTAACCAACATAAATAATACATGGGTGTAATACATGCACCTAGTCCAATCAACACAGTCTCGACTATTAACAGTTAAATACATTAACCCATTTCCATCAAAATGTGCTCCACGCAGTGCCGTTCAACAATGGGTTTTCTTACATTCTTAAAGTGTATCAAACACAACCTGGATTACTAAACATCAAAATCATACTATCCGACAACCGTCTCATAATACAAATACTTTTGTAAGCATTGCAGTTACCTCTTTAACAACATAGTCCATAACTTAACAATGGAATTGTCTATTCACAATGTTCATTTACCACTGACAACACATCATGTTACATCATATAGCATATCCTACAATAGTACTCATAATCTATCTCTAGCAACAAGCAATACCATCATCCACCGATGGCCAAGGACAAAACTCTAAACATCAATCACATAATCCAAAATAATTTATACCCCTTAGGTAATTCTATGTTCCCGTTCATTGGAAACTCTCACATTATATAAAACAATAACAAATCCCAATTTGTTTTTTTTAAAAAAAGGCTTCCCATTCGAATTCCCATCACACGCACAATGACCTCAAAATCCCAATTTGGTAAACGACCACAACATAACCCCAAATTTGTATTTTTACATAAAGCCTTTCTTCAACATTCTACAATTTACGAATGGAATACCAAACCCTTCCAATCCCATATCCTAAACATACTTTTCACCACCCAAAATCAAATGTAAACATAACCCATAAACCCACCAATTTAAACTCAAATCAACTCATATGCTTTTTAACAAAATCAACCATAAACTATGCTTTTAAATGTAGTAAAAATACCATAAGTCTATCTATAGAGAGGTATTGAAAAGAAGCTCAAGAATCCCTACCTCTTGAAGCGAAGAGGAGAAAAGCCAAAAATCCACCGGTGATGAAAACATGATCCGCTTAGATTAAATCAAAGCCCTCGCGACCCTCTACGTTTTGATCTAAAGGACTAGGGGTAGAAAATGTGTAACTAGATGAAACCCAAGCTTCTAAAAGGAAGAGAGAGAAAAGAGAGAAAAGAAAAAAGTGACTTTTTCAGCGCACTACGGCCTTATATAGACGCGCAGTCTGCTCGAGCGCAAGAAGTGATGCTCGAGCGTCCAGACACAAAAAGTGTGACCGCTCGAGCGTAGAATACAAACTCTCAGAAGTTTTACAGACAAGTGACCACAACTCGAGCACAAGAAGTACCGCTTGAGCGAACACCGTTCGAGGGCAAGAATGGCCGCTTGAGTGAAGAATGACAACTCCCAGTATCCCTGCAAACCTACAAAAGTGCTGGAAGTTTACAATGACCACTTGAGCCCAGGAAGTACCGCTCAAGCATAAAAGAAAATTTATGGGCAACAACAGCATGAGAAACAAGTCACCAACATGTTCCCAACGCAACCAAGACACTCCGATAACCAAACTCAATAAACAATGAGCGGAAGCATGACATGAACAACCAAAAAGCAATGAAACCTGGATCCAAAACATCAATGAGTCAGATTTAAACCAGGGTTGCTATAAAAACACTAATCTTGTGATTAACTCTTATTTCTCAATTGAGGGATAACTAAGCTTATCTGCATGGGATTAGTTAATGTCTCTCGTCTGAATTTTAACCTCCCTTCTCATTCAACAATAAAAATGTATCATTTCTTAATATCATTTTTTTTTTCTTTTGGAGAAATTACATGTCAGAGAGCTTTTTATAAATTATTTATAAAATCATGAAAAAGTTTATAATTTTACTTTTTAATAGTTATAATGTTTATCACTAATTTGTAAATATTTGTTGAAATCTCCACTAAAGTGTAATTTTCCTTTTTCTTTTTTCCGTTTCACTCTAACCAAGCAAAGCATAATTAATTATTCAATACATATAACCACATTCATTGAATCACAGTGTACTATTTATTGCCTCTTATCTTATCCTCTAGTACTCAATCTCAAAAAAAATCCAACAAATAAAGACCTAAGGGTATTTAATGCAATAGAAAAATAAAAAATAAAAATTATTATCAACTTAAATGATATTTATCATTATAAGCTAAAAGATTTTCGTCCTTAATTACTTTGCTTATCCACATACACCTAAGGGTGGATTGGGGTTAGTGGCCTAAAAGTTTTCTTTATTGAGCTAAAAGTTTTCCTTAATAATTTTTCAAGCTAGATTTGTTTTTTTTTTTTTGTTTTTGTTGGGCCCCACTCAATTACTAATATTTATGTAAATTATATTTACGTAAATAGGCTTTTCAGATGGGCTAATGGGTCACACTTTCTAAATGCACATGAGCCTTTTTTTAAATCTTATTTTGAATCTTCGATATTATTGTGCATTAAGTGCTTGTGTCAACTAAACCACAAAGCTTCTGACATTTATTAAAAATTTTAACCACACATGACACAAGTACTTTCAAATTTTCTCTAATTTAGAGCACATCTCTCATCTCAATATATATTGGGCCACATGATTCTGTGTATAACATATGTGGGAAAAAAGTTTGGCATTTCCTCTCTCTTGGGATGCCACTATTGATTTTGCTTTGCTCTCCAAAAATATAATCTTTCTTTAGTCTTTGGACATTTGTAAGGTTACTTTGCTTCTCCACCTTTTCCTATTATCAAGTTCCCATCTTTTTGTTCAATCTTCCTTTGTACTAAATCACTAGTGGAATCAAATCTTGTTCCATAAGATCTTAAAATACCTCAGAAATTGAGGAGTTTCCTTTGGCTGGTTATGCATGGCAGGCTGCTTAACTAACCATATGAGACTAAGAACATGGCAGGCTGCTTAACTAACCATATGAGACTAAGAAGAAGCCTTACAGACTGTGATATATGTCCCAGATGTCAAACTGTAAGAGAAGACGTGGACCACCTTTTGAGATGATGCACCAAAGCCAAATCAATTTGGATCAATATTAAAAACCACAACTAGTGGCAAAAAGAAAATAGCAAGTCTCTCCAAGAATGGGTGAAGTCTAACATGAGAAGCAAGAAACTAGTGTTGGGAACACAGTGGTTCATCATATTTATAACAACCCTCTAGACAATCTGAAAAGACAGGAACAAGGAGATATTTGAGAACCAGACTCAACCTCCCCACATCGGCTCCAACATAATCCCAAAACAAGCTATGGAGACATAGGAAGCCTTCCAAAAGCCTCTAAATCCATACTATGCAAATCCTGAACTAACTCTTTGGTCTTTTCCTATTGCAGGTAAGCTCAAATTGAACACAGATGAATGCTCTAAAGGTGATCTAGGACAATCTGGATATGGAGGACTACTTAGAGATGAAATGGGCACATCGGTGTGGGGCTATCATGGTTATCTTGGCAATTGCACTAGTTTAGAAGCTGAATTATGGGGACTGTACAAAGGACTCACTATCATCATGGAGAAAGGACTGACCAACATTTAAATTGAAACTAACTCTGTGACATCTATCGAGTTAGTCAAAGAAAGAGCTAAAAGAAATCAATCATACAGACTGACCAACATTTAAATTGAAACTAACTCTGTGACATCTATCGAGTTAGTCCAAAGAAAGAGCTAAAAGAAATTGCTCATATAGAGCTCTGATAATAAATGCAGACTTCATGCTAAAGAGATGCAACTACTCAATCTAACACATTCCAAGAGAAGCAAATAAGAGTGCTAATGCTTTGGCCAACATTGGTATACAGCAGAAGGAACATTAGTCTATCTGGATGATCCACCAAGCTCCATTATGCCGTTGTGGCATATTTGATTAGTGTTAGTTTGAGGAGGGCCTAAATATGCACCCTTTGTTTTGTTATTGTTAACAATACTTTTTTTTATTACTTTATCTTCAATTGAATATTAAAAATAAAAAAAAAAAAAAAAAAAACAACAACAACAACAACATATCTAATGCATGACCAGTATGTTTTCAAATTCTTCTAATATATATATATATATGTGTGTGTGTGTGTGTGTGTGATCATATTCTATATATAAATCTTGTTACTATACCATAATTTTATTTGTGCAAAAACTACAAAAATATGCTTTTTGACTAAAACACAAGTTTTGGCTAAAATCAGGAGGTTTTGGGTGATTTGCAAGCATGCCAATGCTACAATGCCTAAGTTGATGAAAATATACTTGGAAAAATCTAATTTTTGAAAATAAATGGCTGTATGAGACTCAAAGGAATAAAAGACCTCCTAATTCTTGTTTTTCCTTAATTAAGAGGATTAAAATCTCTATGAAGTTTTTAATGTCAAAAAGAGTGATAAATAGAGGGAAATGAATACTAGAAAATATACTTTCATAAATTCATTAGATTGAACATATAAAAATATAAAAACAAGTTTGAAAATATGAAATTGAGTTACAAAATAGATGTAAACACAATCTAAGTCCCAAAACAATACCTATGAAGGCCAAAAATAATTAATTTGACATGGGTGCCATGAAAACTAGGATAAATCTATGGAAAATGCTATAGGCCCCAAATTTTCTACCAAATAAATAACCAAATGTCTCACATGGGTGTGTGATCCACAAAATTGCGGGCCTCACACCCATGTGAGACATTTGGTCATTTATTTGGTAGAAAATTTGGTATCCCTAGCATTATCCTAAATCTACGGTAAAGATTCCTTTCAAGTCTACTCCTAAGTTGAATTAGGGCTAAACTAAGGATAAATAGCACTGGGCTATGTATTAAATTGTGTTGAATGTTAGATTGATTGGAGTTTGCTCCATCTTCATTTCTTATATTTATAGATGCTGAAGCCTCTTGAAAAACACGAAATGCCTCTTGGAAATCAACAGCTTCCTGAAAATCTCCTTGAAATCCTGAAAGTGGGATGTTGGACAGCCTCTTGAGTTGACACCTATCTCAATAGCCTTCTCCTTCCAAAGATAGGGCTAACCAAATCCTCCTGAAAACATGAGTCGTTGGAGAGTGGTAGGGGTCTTGGATGGCTGCCACTGGTCTTATGCTTGGTCAACACACATCTCCTTTGTAGGAGCCGTTTGAAACATCTGAAATGGGACCATTGGGTTGCTCCTAGTAGTGGATGTGGCACTCATTGGATCAAAGCCACGTGTCCTTATGTTGAATTGTTGAACTATTTGAACCTTACCAATATCCATATTTGATATATCAATATATATATATATGCATATATCTATTAAAGGAAAAAGAATGAAACATGTGGTCTCGTCCCTAAACCCTTGAGAGTTGGTCAAATCAGAATCAAAGCTCATGATTGTAGCCTCCTTCCCAAAATTTGCCACCAAGATTTTGCTAAAAAATCACACACTTTTGGTCACAACACACACACATGGCACCCATCTATTGGGCTATCAATTTAGGTACAAACATTGCCTTCCTCAAGACTTATTCTTGAACAAAAGGAAGAGGCTTGATGTTTGTTGGGACTCACACCACCATAACTCCTTCTACCACTAAAATCCTCTTTCTACTTATCCTAATTAATTCAGGACTCTTCCAACATTTTTGGCAGTAAATTTGAAAAATAATTTAAAATTCAAACCAAATCCCCAAATCTCCTGAATCTACCCTAACCTTATAAATCCCAACACTTAATCATTTTCCTTCCATCGTCACGTTGTCATCTTCTCCACTCCTACCTTTCGTCCTCTATAGCTCCCAAGCTCCCAAGCTTGTTCAACAATGGCAACTAGGAGATTTTCATCCACTTTGAAGGATCTAGATAGGGTAGGCAACACCAATGCGAAACTGATCAATGAATAAAGGGGTACTTACGTGTAGGTCCTAATAAGTAGACTTATTGTCTAATGGGTCCTGTGGGAAAAATTTGTCATAACAAAAGTCACTAATTTTAAGTTTAGCGACAATTTATAAAAATCATGACAAAAAAAAAGTCACTAATTGTCAATTTTTAGCGACATATAAATAATTGTCACAAAAAATTATTTTTAGTGACAATTTTAGCAAGACTTATTTTCAATAGGACTTGATGGGAATTAAGTCCAACTATTAGGACCTATTGGTAGTTTACCAGAATAAAACCCCCATCCTTTAATAGCTTTCTCATCTCCATTCCTCCCCTCTTCCTTCGACATCCTAGCAGCAATATGGCCTTAGGCCTTCATTGCAAGCTCCTTACCCACCGTTTTTAGAGGCCTACTATCCTTCTTTGGAGGGTAGCCTCCCTTTCGCCTACGAAGCTGTTCCAAAATAAAATAAATACCAGACCAATGTTCTAATAAGGCTTTGGCCTTCTACAATGCAACGAAGGGGATTTATGGAAATAAATCAGCATCTATGACTTAGTTATGCTCAGCCACTGCATTTAGAAACTAGACAAAGGGCTTTCGCTTACTGCCAATCAATTCTAGTCCGTTTCCACCTACTCATTTCATTGTCAGTTTGGGATGATGGCCCTAACTCTTTAAGACTTAGGGTTTCTGGCTAGGATTTGCCCTTACGGCGAGGAGACTAATGTCTTAATCTCCTGTAAGAGTATTGCTTTTAATTACCCAGACCTAAAAGATATTTCGTATAGCTTCTTCTTGAACGATCAAAAAAAGACCGACGATGAGGTTACTGAAGAGGAACACATTTCCTTTCTAATCTATTGGCTAAACAAATTCATCTTTTTGTGTTATGTCTCATAAAGTAATGAAAGACTTCACGGATCTGGCCAAGGCACTTTCAGCAAGGAGGAAATTAGCCCTGGCACCAATAATTCTGGCTCACTTGTATAGGAGTATGAAGGAATTGGTAGACTCAAAGTTTTCAGCAACTGTTGGACCACTCTAGCTTCTACAGCTATGGCTTTGGACTTGCTTTTCTGAGTTTCCGTCTAGATAAACCCTCTAAAAAGGTTGTTTCCTCCTGTGTTGGAGATTCTTATGTAAATATTATGCCTTAGAACTTATCCTTCTTCAAATGTTTCACCTTTTTCTATCAAGAGACCATTGCCAAAAAGCCTGAGCAATGGCTCCTCTTTAAGCTATCTAAAGCTCTTGATTGGATACAAACACCTCCTAGCCAAACCGTTTCTTCAAATTCTGAACAAAAAGATATTTGGGCCAGCTTCCTTATCTCTAGGAATCTGCCCTATGGAATGTTCTACTCCCCCAATAATAACAAGTGTAAGGTTGAGTATTACAACTCTGCTTAACTTTCTAGGTAAGTTGGTCTAACCAAGCTACTCTCATTTCCTCCTTACTAGTCAGAGAATGACTCTTTCATTAGAAGACCTGTCCTAGATATGCATGAGATTGAAAAGGTAGTTCAAACCATCTCTACTTTGAAGCAAAATTTCACTCTCATGCCTTTCGATGAAGTCGCTGATGCCGCCAATGAATTTCACTTTTGGTGGCAAGAACTTTTTTGTCACAACAAAATGTACTAGCCAGAATCTCTCTTAAAAGTGAAAAAAAGAAATAGAAACCATTCCTTATCCTCCTACACCTTCCAAAATCAAAAAAGGTAAAGCTCTTTCCTCTTTCAGGATTTATGCTTCCATTCTTCATTTTGAAAATTTCTTTAAGTATAAATGGAACCCTCGTGATAAAGAGGGAATGTCATGTGCAAGGGAGGCCCGCCTTAAACAAATTGAGGAAAACCAACTAACAAAGCCAATATTGTCTTCTTCAAGGCCTTTTTAAAACATGGCCTAAATGCTCCCCCTATAGAAAGTTTTTACAAGCCTTATAGGAGGTACCTCCTAACCTCCAACCTCCTTTGCTTTTGCTGATATTCTTGAGGCACAAAGAGTTACCATTACTAGCCTCGACTCCAATCTGTGAAAAACAAAAGAAATTTTGGATGGTGGGGTAATCAACGTAATCTGGATGTCAAGCCAACGCCAAAAGGCCTAAGTTAAAAAACTTTAACATGTTCTCATATTTCCTATGTTTGGGCTAACAATCTTTCTTTTTTTCTTCAGAGGCTACTTTCACAAGCACTAATACTCCTAAAGACAGGTCACCTGGATCTAGGGAAAGCGAAGGTGACTCCGATGCTATGCTTGATCTTCCTCCTACCCCATCTAAGAAAAAGAAAAGCACCACATTGATATCTTTCCTATTCATGCACTTTCGATTTCCTGAAAACATTTTCTAACTTCTTATTTTCTAGAGTTCGGTATTGCGCAAAAAAACACACCCGTTCTACCTATGTTGTTGGAGAGATACCTTCCCTCCCTTAAAAGAAATCCAAGAAAGAGAAAATCTCCCCTGTTTTACCTACCTCTATTACTTCCACCAAACAAGCTTCAAGCAAAATAATTCCAGTAAGTGCTCCAAGGCTCCTTACTACTTATCTTTTGAGTCTTGATCCATTCTACAACTTATTTCTGAATATTTTCCTTCCAACTTCCTTCTCAGGAGAAATCCATGACCTTTGTTGATGATTCTGGGACTGATCCTTCTAAGGTTACAAAAGAACCTCTTGCTCGGGAAGCTGTTGCTAAACCAAGCATAAGGGTCAACTTGGATTCCTTTTTCTAATCTTTGACTAGAAGAACAACTCTAAGCGTCTCTTAAACTTTTGGAAGTGTGACCATGTCTTCAATCCAAGCCTCCTCCAACTAAGACCCTAAGGTGTTGCAAAAGCCAAGTACCAACTGAAAAAACTCTTGCCTCTGAATTTCTCTGATGTGCTCTATCCTGATCACCTTCTTGAATTAACCAAAGCTTTAGGGATTTCGGCTAAGGCCTCATCACTTGAAGAAGTGCACTGTCAAGTTTTGGAGCGGTTTCAGATTGATCTGGCTTCTATTAGCCTCACCCATAATAATGCTACTAAGGGGATGACCTCTATTACTGAAAAAGTTGAGAGAGCTCAGTCTTTGGAATAGCAGCTTGACAATATGTTCAACATTTACTAGACTCTCAAGGTAGATGAGAGTGCTTGCATCAAGGAAGAAGGAAAAATCACCCAGCAAATTAAAGCAATCAAGACCCAACTTGCTACTGCCAAAACTAAAACCCAAAAGGTTCATGAAAAGCTCAACCACTTATATGATTCTTTTGTTCCCATCAAGAATGAGGTAGAAGAGGTCGACACTGAATTCCTAGTTTTAGAGGCAAAAAAGAATGAATGTGAGAAACAACTTTCTAGTGTCAGGAGATCATGGGTAGCTCTAAAATCTACAATAGAAGACCTTTTGTAGTTCCTTTTTGTCTCCTTTTTTAACAGTCTACTTCTGCAACTTCTATGTTTTTGGATTTTGGAACATGCATCCCAACTCCCTTATTTTGAATAAATAAAATGGAGGTTTTAGCTATGTTTGATAGAAAGTTCCATCATTTCCCAACTCATTGGATAATAACATTTAAGAAATTTTTCATTAATTTGGTGTTTATGAACCTCTCCATCCAAATCGCGTAACTTATAAACTCCTCCTTTAAGAAAATCACACTTGGAAGGGACCTTCCCAAGAAGGAGACCACTTCCCATAAGTTGGATCCTTTGAACCAAAAGGAAGCATTGTCTTTCAAACCATATCTCCTTCTACAAATGTTTTCTCACGAATCTTTCTGTTGTAAGCCCTTGAAACTTTCTGCTTTTGAACTAGAAGATGGTCCAAAGTTGAAAACCTAACTTCATCTAACTCTTCTAAATTCATGAACATTGCTCGACTACGCTTAGTAGGAGATAAATGATTTTGAAAAGCAATTCTCAAAGACTTGATTGTTACCTCCACTGAAAGGACTACATCTTGTCCATAGATGAGCATGAAAGGAGTTAACTCCTGTTGTAGTCCTCTTAGAAGTCTTATAAGCCCACAAAGCATTTGACAGAATGTCATGCCAAAGTCTTGGCTTATCTTCAATCATCATTTCAATTATACCCTTCAAAATTTTGTTGGTAGACTCTGTTTGGCCATTCCCTTGGGCATAATAATGTATAGAATGAGTCAATTGAAACCCAAATTCACTAGCAAAAGCCTATACTTGTTCTCCAAAGAAAACAGTCCCCTTATCAGCCACTATATGTTGTGGAAGGCCAAATTTATAGATAATATTTTCCTTGATCATCTTAATTATGGTTTGTTGATCCACAACCTTTATTGGGATCGCCTCAGTCCACTGTGTAAAGTATTCTGTCGCAACCACAATATAGCAATGGCCCTTCGAAGAATAAGGAGATATCTTGCCAATTAAATCCATTGACCACCCTCTAAAAGGCCAAGGTTTGACTACGACCTTTATTTCAGTGGCAGCAATGTGCTGAATTGGCCGACGAATTTGACAAACCTGACAACCTTAGGCATATCTTATATAGTCAATTAGAATAGTTGGCCAATAGTAGTTGTACCTCTTGATCAACCATTTCATCTTTCTTCTAGCCTGATGGGCTTCACAGATGCCTTCATAAACTTCTGCCATAACGCATATAGCATTCTCCATACTTATGCATTTCAGGAGCAAGTCATCAGTAGGACTCTTTTTGAATAATTCTTCTTCAATCAGAATGTATTGAGCAACCCTTCTTTTGGTCTTTCTATCTATGGGAATCTGTGGGTGTTTGTGGAAATCTATGATAAGAGTTCTCCAATCCTTCTTCTTTATTTTTACTAAAAAGGTTTAGATGACGAGATACCTTCTATGAATAGAAAGAAGTAACCTTCTCTAGACTATAATGGTCTTCTAGTATACTTCCATGAGGATCTTGACTCCTGTAACAGTTTGAGCTAACTCATTAGCCTCATGGTTGAACCTTCTGGGAACATGCCCGATGGCCACATCTTCAAAATTTTCTATAAGTTGTTGTGTAGCCACATAGTAAGGGGCAATCTCCTTGCTATGACACTTATAAACTCCTCCTAAGTGCTTGACCACTAGTTGAGAATCTCTTATGATCTCCACTATTTGTGCTTCAATCTCCCTTAGAATCTTAAGGCCAATGATGACAGCCATATACTCCGCTTGATTGTTTGAACACTCAAAATAAAATTAGAAAGAGAGTTGACTCAAACCTTGTGGAGAAATAAGAACTACCCCACATCCAGACATAAGTTCTATCCTTTACCCATCAAAAATCAAGGTCCATGGGGTGTAAAAGGTTATGCACACATTCAAGCTTTGTGAAGCTTAATTGCCAATTTCCAAACAAGGATAATCTACCAAGAAGTCAGCTAAGGCCTAGCCCTTCACTACCTTCTGAGGTACATATTGGAATGAGAACTCCATCAAAACAAGTGATCATTTGCCAATTTGGCCTCTAAGGATAGGCTGAGAAAGAAGATATTTAATTAAATCAGTCTTACAAACCAAATAAACCAACACAGGCAACCTATAGTACCCAAGTTTTATTGTAGAAAAATATAAAACTAACAAAGCTTCTTCACTTGAGAATATTTACTCTCTATAAGAGTTAGTAATCTACTAAGGTAATACACTGCCTACTCCTTCCCTTGTTCATTGTCTTGAGCTAGAAGGCTTCCAATTGACTTCTCTGATGTAGATATGTAAAGCTTTAGAACTTTTTGCTTTATGGGCGACGTTAACACAGGAGGACTAAACAAGCACCTCTTTATTACTTCAAAAGCCTTTGATGATGCAGTTCCCACTTGAACTGTTCTTCTGACTTCAGCTTCAAGAGTTATGAAAAAACTTGAACTTTGCCAGCCATGTTGGAGATAAACCTTCTCTAGAAGTTTAACTATCCCATCAACCTCTGAAGATCATTCTTATAGGTAGGAGGCTTTGTTTCTTGTATTGCTCTGGTTTTGTTCTTATCTATCTCAATCCCCCTTTAATGAACTAGGAAACCATGGAAATTTCCTGCTGAAACCCCAAAGGCACATTTCAGGGGGTTCATCCTTAGCTGGTACTTATTGATTCTCTCAAATGATCTCCTAAGGTCTTTCAAGTGTTGTTCATAACTATCTGACTTCACCACTACATCATCAATATAAATCTCCATGAAGCAGCCAATCATGTCATAGAAGATAACATTCATGGCCCTCTGATAGGTTGCCCTGACATTCTTTAAGCCAAAGGGCATAACTATCCATTCATGAGTCCCTAAAGCTCCTGGACATGTAAAGGCGGTTTTGGGAATGTCCTCTTTAGAAATGAAAATCCAATGGTAACCAGAATGTCCGTCCATAAATGAGAGTACCCTATACTTTGTTGCCCCCATCTACTAGAAGGTCTGTAACTGGCATTGGATATTTGGCTTTAAGAGTGGCTAAGTTAGGTTTCTGAAGTTGATGCACACTCTGATCTTTCTATTTTTCTTGATGATAGGAACTATATTAGGGAACCATTCCATATACCTTGTGGTTCTAATAAAACCTACTTTCAGAAGGCGCTCAAGCTCCTTCTTTACCATCTGTATGACCTCACCTGACATCCTTCTAGGAGGCTGTTTACACAAAGTGAAACCTTCTTTGATAGGTATTTGATGTCCCACAAGCCTCCTGGAAAGGCCATGCATTTCTTCATACTCCCATGCGAAGCACTTTTTGAACTCTTGTAGGAATTGAATTAATTCCATCTCGACTTCTTCTGGTAAGAATTGGCTGACCATACACTAGCCTTGGCACTTCTTCTATTCCCAAATTTACTTCTTACAGGGGATCCTAAACTTGGCGCTAACTCCAACTCTTCTAGCTGAATCTCATCTTCTGGTGACATATCTTATTCAAATACCATTTTGGTTGTGTTAACTGAAGCTTCTTCTTCAAATAACCCAAAGATCTTCTATTCAGCCAAATGGGCTGTCAGCCTGGCCATCATAGCTCGAAGAGCCATGCCCTTCTCAATGTTAGTTGGCCACATGGGCATCCTTGAGGCTGTTGATGTAAGGAACTATCAGCCTATTTACTTTTGAAATGAAGGGGCAGACTAGCTCTTTGAAAACCTTTTTCAATTCTTCAGGTGAATTCTTGTTGGAGAAGGATACGGCCTTTTAACAGCTGAATTTGTCTCTTCCTATAACTTTCATGGGGCC
This sequence comes from Camellia granthamiana, assembly GCA_036172215.1. Classification (NCBI taxonomy): domain Eukaryota; kingdom Viridiplantae; phylum Streptophyta; class Magnoliopsida; order Ericales; family Theaceae; genus Camellia; species Camellia granthamiana. Next base: position 92,482,158 of record CM069903.1, on the reverse strand, counting down.
AACATCATCATTATATAGCCTAGCATCTGCAAGATTGGCACAAACTACAAAAGGTTTATTGTCTACCCACACCACTTCTATGTCTTTGTCGTTCCAAAAAACCAAACATTGGTGCAAGATAGAAGGTACTGCCAAACATGCATGAATCCAATCTCTTCCTAACAACACATTATAGGATGAGCTGGAATTAATAACAAAGAATGGAGTAGTCATGGTCTTTGATCCAACGATTAAATTCATAACATGAATCCCTTGGGAAGAAATAACTCTTCTTACAAAATTTATTATGCTCGCATTAGAAGGTAGCAAATCTTTCTCAGTCTTTCCAACCTTGCGTAACATGACCTTATGAATGAGATTGGCCTCAGTGTTGTTATCCACTAATAACCTATTCACCGGCACACCATCAAGGTGGTCCGTAATGTAAAGTGATCTAATATGGTTCACAGCTCCCACAAGAGGTCTTTCAAAGATCAAAATTGCTGAAGAAAGTTCCTTAGGATCTATCTCATCCTTTAGGATTATGATGGAAGTGGTGACTTCTGATGCCTTCTCATTAGTTGGCATAATCTTAAGGGTCTCTCATTTCTCCTCAATGTCTCCAGGAATAAAAGAGGATTGTCCCTCCTTAGCCATGAATGTTTGGGGTAGAACAAATACCATATAACAAATAGAAAAAGACAGACAAAAAAATATGCAGTAAAGAACTTGAAGACATAACTGATTTTTCAACAATCTTTTTTCCCATGCTCGGCTTATTTGTCTGTTCTTCTTGTCCAGATTGGCATTTCAAAATGGTAATCTGCTTAGGAGGTACTAACTTGTCTTGAGAAATCTCCTACTCCTTGGGCTTATACTCTTGTTCGATCTTCTTTTTTGCTAGAAAGAGAGTGTTGGGATTGGGTTCAAGAGTTTCCCCATTTCTTTTTTGGCTCTCCTTTCTACCTGCCTTCTATGTTGAAGTTGCCTTTTTTGAGATTTGGACAGTGTAGGAAGTTGATGGGAAAACTTAGGATACTTCACGCGGACCCATCTGCCTGGAACAAAAACATGAGATTTCATTATTCTAGGCATTCTATTACTAGGAGCTATAACCTTTAGATTCTCTGCTTCTTCTTAGACCTCAGTCAAGGTAGACCGAAGTTGTTGAAATACGGACATTCTATCTTCATTGTCTGATTGTGGCTTAGGCTCATACTTGACAATGACACTCTTTACAATGGATTTGCCCTTCTCAAAACTTTAACGGCAGTGCTCACATACTCCTGGCAGATGGACCTCCTTCATGACTTATGTTGGTTGTTTGGGGAAGGTAAATCTTTCTATAATAGGCCTCCTTGTTCTATAAGACTTATCATAGAAGCCTTCTAGATACATCCTTTGATGCAGTTTTGAAGGTGCTCCCAGACTTAGCTTCCCCTTAAGAGTTGATGATGAGGCTCCTCTGAAGCTCAGGGAAACCACATTGGTGCGTAAGTTGGTTGGGAAAGGGATACTGTCTACTCCCATGTTGCCTTTCTCTTTGTCAGAAAATTTGAACTTCCCTCAATCAATTCTGTCCTGAATGTCATTTCTAAAAGTAATATAATTTCGAGTAGAATGATTCCAGGAATTATGGTGCTTACAGTAATCTTTTCCCCTGATCTTTACTGCAGAAGAAATATTGTAACCAAAGGAGAATTTGAACATCTTGTCAAACATGAGGTGATCAAAGATCTGTTTTGTTTTGGTGATGTCAAAGGTATATGACCTTGTAGGACGGTTTGGCATTCCATAAGATTTAGTTGGCTCTATTTTCGCAAAAGCCATGCACACATTATATCTCTGCCACGGCTACTTCTGGGTTGTAATTTGCTTCTGCACTTGCTACAGGGTAGTTTGGATCTCTTTAGTAAGTGCCCTTGGACGCTGCCTTTCTGTCACGTTCCTCCTTGAGGATCAGCTCATACAATGTCACCCTTGTTGCTAATTCAAACAAGTCTCTGAACTCCATACCTTCAAACTTTTTCCTTAAGTCAATTTCCAAACCATTTTGAGCAAGTCTGATATACTCTGTCTACGGTAAAACTACTTTACACTTGAAATTGGCTGCTTTGAATATGGAAATGTAGGCTTCAATTGACTCAACTAGAATTTGGCCCATTCTAGATAAATCAGCCATTGTGACTTCTGGTTGTGAACGGTAAAACTGTTGGTGGAAAACCTCCTCAATTTGTTACCAAGATTGGATAAAGTTAGGAGGCATATTGATATACCAAGTAAAAGCAGTGCCAGTCAAGGAGCTGGCAAACAATCTTCACTTAAGGAAATCATTTCCTCCTACCTCCCCACATTGGATGGTGAACCTAGCAATGTGCTCCATTGTGGAATGTGTATCTTCGCTTGAGAATAGAGTAAACTTAGGTACCTTGTATCCTCTTGGGAACTCAATAACTCAATCTAAAACCTCTGGATAGGGTTTTCTATGCATAGGCCGCCCTATATGCCTGAAGGCTGGGCTATATTCCTAAATTAACTCCAGAACCTGCTCTTTATTCAGAAGAGGATTATATTGCTAGATAAGAGGCACTGGTGGATATGGATAAGGAGGCACTGCTCAATTGGACAAAAGCGTTCTGCCTCCTAAGACTTACTACACGAGTATTATATAGCGGGTTAAAAGGATTCCATGCTATTGCAATGAACTATTCTACCAGATTCCTCTGGACCCGTGATGGTTAGACAAGAGGAGCTACTCTTCTCTCTGGGACCCTTTGAACTAGATGCCCTCCAGTGTCTGTCACTCATCCTCTTGGAACGGGAGTATTAGATGAGGAACCTTAACCATTCCTAGGAGGTGGTGGGTGAGCAACAGTTCGTCTTTTCAGAGCACTGCTTTTTGGTTGCTACCTAATTGTTCCAAATTGTGGGGTAGCGGATTGAGCAAACGGTTACATCATATCTTCAAACATGTCTACCATCTTGTTAATGGCCCTTGTGAGCTCCAATTGAGACTCCTTTATCTCATGGAGAGAACGTGAAATCTCTTGGGAAACTTCATGATTCCCTTTGACAAGGCAGTTCTTGATCTCCTCTATAACACTGTGCAAATGTAGACACTCCATTTTTTATCAGCCTTAAAACTTGGGCACTCTACCCAAAGCTCCTGATGAAGATACAAAAGGTCACTCCGAGAAATGAGTAAGGGATAGAAAGAAAGCCAGGCTCGTCTTACACTTGTTTTGGCCAAAATATTTTCTAGACCCTAAAACTTATTTTTGAAATGTTTTAAGGCAAATGGCACATTTTCATTCATTTTGGCAATTCTAGGCAATACGTTTTCCAAAAATATTTTGTTCGCTTTCAGAAAGAGTTAGCTTAGAAAGCCAAAATGAATGGAAAAACAAGGGAAACCTTTCAAGAAAACCAGCCAGATAATATCAGCTCAGCCAACAATCTTATTTGCAAAATGCTGAACCATTTTGAACTATGGACGCCTATCCGAATCTTTTTCCAATCCACCGAACATTTTTCAGGCTACATGCCGAACGACTTTGATTTATGGATGCATCTCTAAGTCTTCTCCAACTCCGCCGAGCAAATTTCTGAGGAAATCCATCGGACAACTCTTCACCAGTCAAACAAGTATTATCCGACACATCCTGTTGTGGCGTCAACCAAGAAGCTTTCTTTTGAAGTGTCCAAAGGATCTTGGAAGATGTCATTAGGATCCATAGGATCTAGAGGCATATTCCATGCCCTAAATGCCTGTAAAATAACCACCCCTCTTGAGGGACAAAGGTCCCAATTTTCAAACTCTCTAGATACTCCCTAACATTCTCTCTAACATTTTTAATCAAATATACAAAGAGAGAGAATTTTGGACTACTTTCTACCTACCTTTGCTTGGATGATTTGGAGCCTAGAAGACCTCTATTGATCAGAGGGAGCTTGGGTTAGAGTTTATGATCATCTTGGGCTCTATCTCTAATATTCAAGAGTTAATCCCTACTTTCACTTTAATTTTAAGTCCATCTCTACCTTTTTGCTTTGGAAATTTATTGGGATTGATTGGTTAGAATTGCTTCTAGTTTAGTTTAATCTCTCACTTTCTCTTCCCTCTTTCCGTAGTTAATAGAGGCCTGTATAATGGCTTTGGCCAAACCCGAATTGCTTTTCCTTTGATTTTATGGTATAGGAACCTAGGCACAGTTTCCTCTATGAAAAGAGGAAGTTTCTCTCTTCCCGAACCTATTTTACATTGATTTAAACGGTTTGTGCTCCTTTTCATGAGTAGGAGGTTAAGAATCTCCCTCCTCTCATTAGAGTTTTTTTTTCCTTTTCTACCTTTCTGGCTAGCTTTAATGATATAGAAGCCCGGATATGGCTTCCTCTAGGAGGATAGGTCGGATCTCCCCTCTCATCACTGTTTCTCATGGATTTGAGTAGTTTATACTCATTTTCATGCATAAAAGGAAGAGAACCTCCCTATCCTCATCGGAGTTTTCATTATTCATGTCTCGTCATTTTATTACCTTCCATTTTATTGTTACATGCATTGGGATGAGTCTCTCCCTTCTCTTTACCCTTACTCTCTACTTCTGATCTCCTAAATTAGACCTTACTGTCATCATGATCTTGTGATTAGTGTAGGGACATGCATTTGAGCTTGGACCATCAAATTTTTTTTTTTAATATGTGATATATGCTTTGTTGATATCCATATCATCTTCGTAGTGTCCAAAGCCCCTTAGGATTCATTGCGTGCGGATTTTGCATTAGATGTCGCATCTAGGATCATGCATTTCTTATTTTAGCCTATTTTTCATTTTCGCTTGGCCGGAGTACTCGGTGAGCATTTCCATCCTCTTTCTTTGCATATCATTTAGTTTGGCATCTAGGATCATGCATTACTTTCTAACCTTTTAGGCTCTTGGCATGGTACGGAGGAGTACTAGGTGCGCCTTTTTCACCTTTGCATCCTGCCTATGATGGCTACTTATTATGTATAGTATGCTACCATGAGTCTATGTGCTTATTTGCTATATCTCTTTGATTGCTCATTGTATGAAGGTCTCATTGCCTAAGTTGGAATGGTTCCAATCTCTTCGCAAGGCAGAGGTCTCGATTTTTCATGAGATTTCTGCCTTTCTAACCCTCTTTTCTATAAATATAGCAAGAGATTAGAACATTCCAAGATAGGTGATTTGGTCTATACTTGTTTGCTCTACATAGTAAACATAACAATAACAATTAGGTTATATGATCATGTCGTGCTAATAATTCTTATATCATGAAGTAGTAAAAGTCGATCTTTGATCAGTTGAGTAAGGGTGCTCAATTCATGACCTTCCCTCCTCATATCTAAGTTCCCGAGCAAAGACACTTTGGTTACGACAGATCATGGCCTTTGGGTACGAGTCATGGGTTTCATTATTTCTCCAAAAAGATTAGGTGGCGATTTGGAGTCTGGTGATGCAGTCCATTTTTGGCATTTCTTGTGATAATGAATTTTTTATAGATTTGCCAGCTCTGAACTCTCATTCTATTTCACATTGCACTCGTGGAACCAGACTGAGAGCTCAAACTATTGTGCACGCTTAGACCCCTCTTCCCGATCCAGGACATCCCGTAGTAACTTTTGAGAAAAAGCCTGTTATGCTACGAAAGAGGCATTTGCTACTGTAGAAGCATGATGAGTAGTTGAGGCAGAACAGACTAGAGATGCCTCGGTAGAGTTATGACCTCATGTAAAACCTTTTCCTCTTCCATCTCTTTCTGACATTTTCCCTTAGTAACTCCTATGTGTCCCACCAGGCGTGCCAAAAGATGTTTGTGCAAAAAAAAATACAAAAAACACTTTTTTACTAAAACACAAGTTTTGCCTAAAACTAGGAGGTTTTTGGTGATTTGCGGGTGTGCTAAGGCAACAGTGCCTAACTTGACGAAAATGTACTTAGAAAAATCTGACTTTTGAAAACAGGAGGTTGTGTGAGACTCAAAAGGATAAAAGACCTCATGGTTCTTGTTTTGCCTCAATTAAGAGGACTTAAAATGTCCATGGAGTTTTTAATATACAAAAAGTGATAAATAGAGGGAAATGAACACCAGAAAATATACTTTCATAAATTCATTAGATTAAACATATAAAAATATAAAATAAAAAAAAAATTTGAAAACATAAAATTGAGTTACAAAATGGATGTAAACACAATTTAAATCTCAGAACAATACCTATGAAGACCAAAAACAATTAATTTGACACAGGTGTCATAAAACTAGGAAACTAAGGCTAAATTTATAGTAAAAATGCCTTTCAAGTCTACTCCTAAGTTGAACTAGGGCTAAACTAAGGATAAATAGCACTGGGCTATGTACTAAGTTGTGTTAAATGTTGGATTGATTGGGGTTTACTCCATCTTCATTTCTTATATTTATAGATGCTGAATCCTCCGGAAAATCACGAACTACCCCAGAAATCATCAAGAGCTTCTTGAAAATCTCCATAAAATCTTGAAAATAGGGTGCTGGACAGGCTCCTGAGCTGACACCTATCCCAACAGCCTTTTCTTGCCATGTAAGTGGTTAATTTGTTAATCAAAGATAGAATCCCTCCTAAAAACATAAGCCGTTGGATGATGGGTGAGAGTCTTAGATGGCTGTCGCCTATCTTATGCTTGGTCAACACACACCTCCTTTGTAGGAGTCATTTGAAACATTTGAACTGGGACCGTTGGATTGTTCCTAGTAGTGGATTGGATCAAAATCATCTGTCCTTATGTTAAACTATTGAACTATTTGAACCTTACCAATACCCATATTTAATATATCGATATTAATATATATATATATATATATCCATTAAAGAAAAGAGAATGAGGCATGTGGTCTTGTCCCTAAACCATTGAGATTTGGTCGAATCAAAATAAAAGCTCATGATTGGAGCCTCTTTCCCAAAATTTGCCATCAAGATTTTGCTAAAATCACACACTTTTGGTTACAACACGCACATGTGGCACCCATCTATTGGACTATCAATTTAGGTACAAATAAATTTACACTACGTATTTACTTAAAGTTTGATTTGATATAGTATTACATGTAATTAGTTTATGGTATATTGTTAAACATAAGGGCAAAATTTATTTTATTTCCATGTGCTGTGGGGAGGAGGGGTCCCTGCTGTGGCAACTCACGGCTGTGACTGCTGTGAGTTAAAACGGTGGCGTTTTAACCTTCTTTTTTTTTTTTTTTAATTTAATTAATGTGAGGGTTCATTAATTCTTCTTTCACTGTAACAAACAAAACAATAAACCTAACAAGGACGCCGCCATCTTCACTGTAAGCAAAAGTTCTCTATTTACATGGAGTGAAAAGTTCGTTTTTATTTTTTATTTTTTTATTTTTTAACATTTTTGTCCTCTCTCAAACAGATTGAACAGTGTTCTCTATCTTTGCTTCACCGTTCTTCTGCTGGATTTACAAACCATTATTGTTCAACAAACTGGTATGTGTATCTATCTATCTATATATATATATATATATTATATGTATATATGTTTTGTATTTTATTTTGTACAGTATGTTAGTGGGTTCAACAAGTATAATAGTTTGGTTTGTTTTTTGTGAATGGATTGAGAAACACAATTGTATATTATAAGAAAAAAATTTTATTATGTAATTTGTTTTGTACATATTATGTATTTTTGTATAAATATTATATAATTTTTTTAAGGAGTTACAATAATTTGTAATTCATAAATTTTTTTTATAGCAATGTTATGTATTTTTGTAGAAATATTACACATTTTTATAACAATGTTATGTATTTTTGTAATAATGTTATGCATTTTATGGTCTAAAAAAAGTTTCAATAAAAAAATCTATAACCTTACTATAAAATGCGAATTTAATTTTTTAATCATAAATTGTTATAACTCAATAAAAAATGACAACATTTGTGACAAAAATACAAAACATATATCAAAAATTTATATAATAAGAGGGCATATGATTCACATATTTAAGCGTGTCTGCCAAAAGATTCCCTATATTATATAATATAGTAATTCTAATATAATTTTGCAATTGTATATTATAATCTACTAAGATACAATAAATTTCCAATGTTACTGTACAAATTACACATCTTTGTTTTTCCTCTCCCCTATCCTTTTAATTAATTTACATTATTAATTAATTTATTAGATTTCATTAAATTGTTTAATTACTCAGCATTTAAAATTAATTAATAATTTTTTTGCTCAGATTCTTGTTTCGTTTAATATATATATATATATTTTTTCCCATATTTGTTAGTGTTGAAATGGAGGATAGTATAATGGACGATGGCGGACTTGAGGGATGCATCGAAGAAATGAGAGAGTTGGCCAAGGATAAATCACCATATCTTGGTATGGAGTTTCTATCAGAAGAAGCTGCATATGAGTTTTATAATGAATACGGAAGAATTGTGGGGTTTAGTATTAGAAGAGATTATTGTAACAAAAGTAAGAAAGATGGTGTTATGACTAGTAGAAAGTTTGTTTGTTGTAAGGAGGGAGAGAGGGAAAAAGATAAACGGTACACGATGATAAAAAATCCTCGAAGTGAGACAAGAACAAATTGTAAAGCATTCATGCATATATCTTTTAAGCAGGACTTGTCGAAGTGGATTGCGTCGAAGTTTGATAACAACCACAACCACCCTTTGTATCTTCCTCAATGTACTCATTTGATGCCATCTCAGAGAAAGGTATGTGATGCTCAGGGTATAAATATTGACATAGCTGATGAGACTGGAATATCTCTTAAGGCTTCACATGATCTTATTAGTGCTATAGCAGGAGGGAAGGAATTTGTAGGGTTCACGCGAGAGGATCAGAAAACCTACTTACGCGCAAAAAGACAGCGAAACTTGCAGTATGGTGAAGCAGGGAGTTTGTTAAGATATTTCCAGCAGCAAGTGGCAGAAAATCCATATTTTTACTATGCCATTCAGTTGGATGTAGATGAGATGATTACTAATATTTTTTTGGGCTGATCATCAGATGATAACAGATTATGGGCTTTTCGGTGATGCGGTGTCATTCGACACAACTTTTCGAACAAATAAGGAGTACCGTCCACTTGCTTTATTTTCTGGCTTTAACCACTTTAGAATGACTGTGATTTTTGGTGCAGCATTATTGTATGATGAAACTGCAGAGTCATTTGAATGGTTATTTGAAACATTTTTGGATGCAATGTCAGGAAAAAAGCCTGTTAGTTTTTTCACAGATCAAGATCAAGCAATGGCTAAGGCAATTTCACAAATCATGCCTGAGGTTTTTCATGGGTTGTGCACTTTTCACCTAATGCAAAACGCTTTGAAGCATTTAGGTTACTTGTTCAAGAGTGGTTCAAAATTTAGTAGCGATTTAAAAGCTTGCATTTATGACTACGAGAATGAGCATGAATTAATTGAAGCTTGGAATTCTTTGATTGATAAATACAACTTGCAAGAGAATGAGTGGATGAAAAGAACTTGGAGAAAAAGAGAGCAGTGGGCGCATGTGTATATGAAGTGGGTATTTACTGGAGGAATGCGAAGCACACAACTTAGTGAAAGTCTAAATGGAACATTAAGGGGATATTTGAAAGGTGATCATAACATTGTTCAATTCTTTACTCACTTCAATCGGATTGTTGTAGATAAGCGGTATGAGGAAATTTCCGCAATATATGATTCTAGGCAAAAGTTGCCAATAATGAAATTGAAAAAGTCTCCCATTTTAATCCAGGTTGCGAGTTTGTACACCCCTCCTATCTTTGATTTATTTCATTGTGAGTTGGATACGTCCCTTTGTTGTCAAGTGAAGCAATTTCATGAGTCAGAAGGAGAAGTTAAGTGCGTGATTGGCTTGTATGGTAATGGTGAAGAGTATATTGTGGAGGGTAGAGTGGAAGTTACTGGGCTAAGAGGTGAAAAAAGCTGTCAAGAAATACATTGTACTTGTAAGAAATTTGAGAACTTTGGAAATTTTATGTAGTCATGCAATCAAAGCACTTGATAGAATGAATGTTATGAAAATTCCCGAAAGATATATATTAGGCCGATGGAGATTGGATGCAAAAGATTGTGAAGTTGAAGAGAAAAATGTTGTAGTGGATGAGGATGATCCGAAGTTGTTAATATTAGCACGTTATAGAGATCTTTGTCCAAGAATAGTGAGACTAGCAACTCAAGCGTCTATGCACAAACCTGCCTATCAATTGGTTGATGAGGGAATTAAGGAATTGTGTGTAAAAGTAAATAATATGATGAAGGGAGTTGGAAATTTTGGTACCAATGAATTAGATGTAGATGACCCCAACTTTGCACAAGTTAAGGGCATAAAGAAGAAAGATGTTGGACACAAAGGGAGGGGTAGATTAAAACCTTGGCATAAGATGCTGAATAAGAAGACAAAAGTTATTTCACAACCTACCCGCCTTAGTAAGGTATCACCTATGTACTTTTGAAATTTCAAATGACATGCATTTATTTTTATAAATTGTGTAAAGTATTGATAACTTTTTGAATTTCTTTAGACTAGTGGTCAATCAAGCAACATTACAAATGTTCAAAATTCATCATCAAGCCAACCACAGGTTAGCTATTGTTTTATGTTATTTATTTTTTATTATTATTTTTTTTTTATAAATTGTGTAATGTATTGATAAATTTAACAACTTATTTAGACTATTGGTCAATCAAGCAATATCACAAATGTTCAAAATTCATCTTTAAGTCAACCACAGGTTAGCTCTTGTTTTATGTTATTTGTTTATTTTGTTAGGGAAAATCGATGTGATTCCCCACAAGTAAATCAATCAATGGGAATAAAAACTAATGCGGAAAAATTAAATCAAAAGCAACACAAGAATTTTTACGTGGTTCCCTCAATGTGAGGTACGTCCACGGGATCGAAATCCGATTTCACTATCAACCAAATAAGTTCCAAACGATTACAAACGAGACACTAATGGTCTCACAAAACCACCCTTAGGTGAATTCCAAATAATCACAAATAAACAAGAGGAAAGACCTCACCAAATAGATGAACCAAAATCTTCAGAATCAAAGTTGAAAAAGACCCAAAATAATTAACCCAAACAGCCGAATCCAAAGTAGCCAACCGAACCAAAGCAGCAACAAGGCATTGAATTTGACCAAGTCAAAAAACACTACACAATCAACACCAATTGAAAAACCCACCAAATTTATTTTCAATGTTGTTCTGTATATACGGCACAGCACACTAAAACAATATATATATTGTTAATCTAGGGTTTTGTAATCAAACCCTAATTGTATCCAAATTAAATTGGGCCTCCACAAATATAATATATAAAAATATATTATACCTAAACCAAGCCAAATTAAAACTCTTTTTCCAAAACTAATTGGGTCCCACACTCCAATAAGGAGGTATACCCAACATATTTTTTAGACTACATTGTATTAGTGTATTTACTTTTCACGGTGTTTTATGGAGTAGGATGTTGGGAGCCTGTATTGGCCACAATTGATAAATTATAGGTATAATCTTCTCACACGTGATACTAATTCATACTCACCAAGGTATCCACAATCACAACCTTTGTCTTTCCAAGCATCACATAGGCCACAAAGTTCTCAAGTAAGTAATATATATATATATGTTTGTAATGTAATTTAGTCCATAAAATTTATTCTAATGAATTTTCTTTTCTTTTCTTTTTTTTTTTTTTTTTTAGGGAATATCACTTAATCTGGTGGGGCACAATTCAATCGAGACCGAATTTAGAAATGAGAGTTCTTTTTATTTTTCTATTTATTCCCAACCGCCTCCACAAAATTGACATGGGGATCCACTTTGTAGTTTTTGTTTTGAGAATTGAAATTGAAGGTTTTTAGAATTTTGTTTGGATAATTTAGAATGGTTGAGATAGATTTTGGGATATTTGGTAGGAGATTTTGAAGTTGGAATGTCTCAGAATTTTGTTTTATTTTTTTATATAGATGTTGGATGTGAATTGAATATATTTTGGCCTTAAGTTGGGTTTTTTAATTTTTAATTTTTTTATACAACTATTTTTTTTTTTTTTTTTTTTTTTGAAGTTACGTTTTTTTGCTTATGGTTTGATAAATTGATTTGTTCGTATACAATTTTTTTTCCCTTTCAATTTCACTTTTGATGCATTTAAGCCAGTTTTGAAAAAGTCAAAACATGTATGGTTTGTTTGATTTTAATTTTAAAATTAATCTTTTTAAAAAAATACAATTTGGTTTTATAAATTGATTTGTTCCATGAATTATTTTTATTTTATTATATTTTCTATTTATAAAATAAAATTTTTTTTAACACAAACTCACCCTTTCAACTTTACACGACTGCGAGACCCAGAAGATGGCAGAGTCCCTGTTAGGTTTATTATTTTGTTTGTTATAGAAAGAAGAATTAATGAACCCTCACATTAATTAAATGGAAAAAAAAAAAGGGTTAAAACGCCACCGTTTTAACTCACAGCAGTCACAGTTGTGAGTTGTCCACAACAGGGACCCCTCCTCCGTGGTGTGGTTTCATAACGCTTTACTCCAATGTCTTTAAAAAGAGATTTGGTCAAAATTCCCTCATAATAAAACTTTAATGCATTAAAGACAAGTACAAAAAGTTTTTCTTAAAAAGTTCAACACATACCACTATTACCAAAATATACTTAGTGAGTAATTTAATATTTTAAACTTTAAAGTAACATAACTTTTTATTTAGATGTCGATTTTTAATAAAATTAGTATTATTAGAATCTTCTCATCAATATCTATCAAATAATATTCATATTGACTATGAAATTTAAAAAATAAAAAAAAATGCCGTCGAAATTGATGTAAATAGAAACTTGTTACTTTGTTTAACAGTAACATGTTATTCTGGTTCACAATAACATTTTATTATTATAAAAAATAGAATATATACTAGATGAACTAACCAAAAATAGACATACACTACATTTTTTAAACTTGCATAAAATAAAATAAAAATGTTCCTTGTCAAAAGAGTTATCTAATATATATATATATATGCATGGGCAATATTGTCCCCAAAAAAAAAAAAATTTTACTCTATCCTTGTTCAATTATGCACCTCCTCCTTAGGTTGTTTATGAAGCAAAATAAATTAGGTTGCCATTTTCACCAAACAATAGTCTAATGGAGGGGTTTTGGCTAAATTTTCCTCTTTAATAATAGTCATATGGCCCCCATGTGGTTTTGGACTACAAACCATTAACACCGTTAATTATAAATGTAAAGTGACTATAATACCCTCAAATTCTATATTTTTTGTTATTTTCTCTCTCTCTCATTTCTCATACATATAATGTCTAGTATTAATTTAATTAAATGACAATTAATTTTAAATTCTTAATTATTTTTTGTAATTCTTAATTTTTATTCTAATTCTAATTTAATTATATTTTAGATCACAATTAATCCTAAATATTTAACTAATACTATTTAATCTAGTTTTAATTTAATTATATTTTAGATCACAATTAATTCTAAATTCTTATTATAATTTCTAACATGTTAATCTAATTTTAATTTTAATTATTTTAGATCAATTCTTAATTATTGTTTATTTCAATTTTATTATTTTATATTTTAAATCAATTCTTAATTATATTTTATATTTTAGATCAATTCTTAATTATAATTTAAGTTTTTTGTTTTATTTTAATTAACATATTAATCCAATTTTAGGTTTGGAGAAAAAGGGGGTAAATTGTCCTTTTATTGTATTATAATTTTCATTCTAATTTTTCAAAAAACAAAAGCCACTCTAAAATATGGTAAGTGTAATACACCTTCCATTAGTTTGGATGAAAAAAACCAACCGTAACATTTTAGTCTAAAGAAAAATGCTTAAGACTCCATTTTTTTGAAACCCGAACAACTTCTTTTGGATTTCAACCATTGACGTATGTGTGAGATCCACTCATGTATGTGTGGGGCTCACACTATCAATGGTTGAGATCCAAAGGAGGTTGTGGGGTCCCAAAAAAGGATTCTCAATCATTGTTGTAGTCTAAAATTATATGAGAGCTTTCTGATTGTATTTAAACGATAAAAATGTAAAGTGCTCCAGTTCCAAACTACGAGAGAGTACTAAACATAAATAGACTAACTAATAAGTATCTCCAATAGATGCAAATCGTTAGGCTGTGTTAGGATGTTGAATTATTGGAGAGACTTGTAAGGAAAAAGAAAAAAAAATATACTTCATTTATTTCTCTTTTCCCTTTGATTTTTTTGTCTCTCCAAACACACTCCTAGAGTCCACCAGATGAAAACAAGTAATTTCTAATATTTTCACTGTTGTGCAGCTCTTCTATGCTCCATCTGGAAAACAATACACATCAAGGAAGAAGGTTTTGGAAGCTTGGACAGCCATGGACCAAGTGCTTCAACAGAAGGGTCTGCTGCAATTATAGTTACTAGAGTAGTTCTTCAACTAGTTTATTTCTTCATGAACAAAACAAATTTATTACAATATCTATAGCTTTTAATGATTTAGTTTAAACTAGTTTGTTTGTTATAAAGGTTCATGCCTCTATTAGGTGATATCTAGTTCAAATGTTGAATGTGATGATAAACAGCAATGCTATGCATTCAGAAAAAGTGCTTAAGAAATGAAATGTGTGAATTAGATTTGTTCTGGATGTGACACACACGAAATATGTGGACTAGATTTGTTTTGAATGTGGCCCACACCATGTGGGCATTTTTTTCTGGGCATGTAGATTTCCCAGTTGGCAAAACTCAACTCCACAAAGCCTTTTTCCCAACTGATCATTAACCACATGAATCCATGCGTCTGGGACAAAACTCAAATTATAGGCTTACTACTTTTTTGATGTGTGTTTTTCTGATGACTGTAACTTCATTGTTTAGGTAATTCATGATTAAACTATTACACGAATTCTCTGTAGACTATCATTGACTATATTGAAATGTGGTTGGTCTGCATTTTGACAGAGTAGCTAGGCAGCCAAGGGAGTGTGATTTTAGACCGTTTAATATAAACACTTTACGTAGAAGATGAGACTTCTACATAACTTTTCAAGAGATGTCTGTATGCCAAACAAGAATTATTGGAAAAGTAGGCTATTTTTTATTGAGTTCAAGACGAAATGATTTGGCACAATTCATTCACAGAGAATAGTTCAAATTTAGATTTGATAGTTTAGATAGTTTTTTCAAGATTGAATTTGAGAGTTGTGTCATGATAGAGTTCAAATAACAATATAATGTAGTTCTCTGAAATCCTTAAATACTAGGAGTTCTTTTTGTAAGGATTCTAGTCATTCCCTTCTCTTCTATCAGCAAATTAATCTTGTATATTTTTATGGCATGCATCCTCAAATTCCTTCATTTGAAATTCATCCATCCACGCAGGGCCTAACTGTCATTATTATGAATACTATGTTAGTCCCTTCTAGCTTAAGGTGAGGTGCTAGCATAGTTCTAAAAACCGGCCGATACGTATCAGAAAAATAGGATATCGCGACGGATACAGACCGGTATACTGCTGAGATTGAAAATCACAAGAGTATCGGCCGAGTCCCAGTACGTATCAGTCTGTAACCGTTACACAAGCCGCGACGGGCCGATACTCACCGGTATGTACCGATCGATACCCGATTCGCGATACGTACCAATCGATACTACCGATACCGATACTCCACGATCGATACCGTTACGTTACCCGATACCGCGATTTAGAACCTTGGATGCTCGTTTAATATTTTCAAAATTTGTGTTACTTCCTTCAATGTTTTATAAACCCAATTGCTAAATGAGGCATTGCTAGTAAACAACCCATGGTAGCAGATAAATCATCTTCATCTAGCTCATTCACCATTTTTTTGTATATTGAATTTCTTCTCACTTTCCCAACCAAACCAGAAAAAGAAAGAGGGGGCTGGAATCCCTATTGTCTATAGTCTGGTTGAATAGAGATTCTGGTTAGGAACCAAAATCACTATTAAATAGGGACTATAGACAATCCCCATGATTAGAGATGTGAAAAATATATTTATAAACATTTCTTTTAAAATTCAAAATTTTTGTTTTCTATTTACACTTCCTATAATTCCAACCAACCATAACCTCCTAATTTTTCGTTACACCTTTCAAATCCTAACTACAAGCCATCCACCGTAACCATTGCCTCTAACCACCACAACAACCACCGCCCAACCCTTCTCTACCCCTACAACCACCACTCTGCAGCTGCCCCCACCCCCGACAACTCCCCTGCAGCCTCCTTCACCCCTACAACCACTACCCTGGTAGTTGTCTCACCCTCGTAACCCTCAACCCTCCCAACCTTGCCCCACCCCTGTGAGAGAAATTAGGTTTCAAGGAAAGAGAGATTAGGTTGAGAGAGAGAGAGAGAGAGAGAGAGAAGAAGGGGAGGACAAAGGGTGGTTAATCAAGTCCGACAACGGGTTTTCCAACAAGCCTTACAAGGAGCTCTAGGAACTTTGAATAGTTTTTTGAACAACGAATTACATTTACATTTCATCAGTGCCAATATTGGTATGTTTGGGGCGATGACGGAAATGACTGATTAGTCCTTAGGCATTATTTATTTTTATTTTTTTCAAAAAAGAATTAAGAAATATTCATGGTAACCATTCGAGCCAACGAAATTAGTAATATTATCCGTGAACGTATTGAGCAATATAATAGAGAAGTAACGATTGTAAATACCGGTACCGTACTTCAAGTAGGCGATGGTATTGCTCATATTCATGGTCTTGATGAAGTAATGGCAGGGGTGGCTGTGAGGAGGGGTAGTAGTGGTTGTCCAATGGAGATGATGGGGAAAGGAGTGGGTGAAAGGACAAATTAAGGTTTGATTGTTTTTTAGAATTCGAATATTTTTTGTAGTTTTAAAACATTGTAATAAAAGAAAATCAAAAAAAAAAAAAAAAAATTGAGGAGCGTAACGAGATATTTTTATAGTGTAAGTAGAAACACCCATGACATTTTTTTGTTCCGAAACACCGATGTCATTGTTAATGTAATTTTACTGCTAAAATTATCTGGCTTCACGAGAAGCCAATTCCAGAAGCCATCCAAAAGCCATCTTCACCTCCTTCCTGAAACGGACTTCTAGGAGGGTTGGCTTCCTTGGGAAGCCCATGTTTAACTCATCATCAAACATACATGACTACTTTAGAAGGACTTCCAATTTGAAAAGTGCCATTCCTAAATTTTCATTAGAAATTCTCATCAGGATGCCTCCACAAAATCATACTTACAATTGGCAATTCAAGAAAACCTGTTTTCTAGTAGTACCTGTCTGAGAGAGCGACAAAAACACACTAAAATTTTTGAGTTCTGGATTTCAATGAAAATGTTCTTAATTGCATCAAAATGTCAAGAAACAAGAAATGTGATGATCTGTAAATACAAATGCACATTGCAAAATTGAAAAATTACTTTAAAAAAAAATTATTAGCAAAACCTGCAGATTGAAGCAGATGTCCATTGCTATACTAAACCTTTACAGTCTTCAAATGGTGGAAGACCCCATAGCTCGGGCCTGAATTCTAGAAGTGAATGAAGCACATAATCTGCAATGTAATACTGATTGGCTGCATTTTTAAGTGAGGGAACAACCACTACCTTTATTCCAGCGGCCTTTGCTGCTTTAACACCAACCCTATTGATAATACAAGTTACTAAATAAAAAAGTCATATGTTTCCAAGTGGTATAGTATACTAGATGGTGGCTGCAAAATGGACATATTCACCGTGGGAGTCATAGTGCTTAATAACTACAATCTAAATGGTTTATCTATCAGAAAAAGGAATCATAATCCCGAAAACCATAAGGATACATCCACAAACCATATGGTCCATATCATATTTTTTTAATCAAATTTTATAAAAATGGAAGCTGAGAACCCTACAACAATGAAGAGTTCATGGAAAATTATTCAAGATCCTATGGATTTCTAGGAGTGCGAGTAATTTAAAGCACTGCAACAACCAAAAATACCATGTTGATATTGTCAGCATACAAATCAATTATGACAAGATTCACTGAGATTTATAATAATTTCCAAAATAACCTTTGCTTTCATTAATGAACCAAACTTCTAGTACAAAGAGCTCAAAGAAAATAGAAGAATGAAAAGAAAGATAAAATGCAATGGCTCCATAACAAGAATTCAGAGAAAGTTCCAAGAATAAAATCATGGTTCCTAGGCAAAAATAAAATCAAATTATAGAATACATGGCAAAAACTCTGCAGTTAGCAATACGCCAACCATTGCAAACTCCATACACAAGTATCAATCTAATTATTGGTCTGATGCAAAACAATTAAAAAAATCAAATAAAACAGTCATGAAGCCCCTGTTTTCACAATCTTTTCAAAAATTAATTTGCATTATCATTCACTATTAGCAAAAATAGATGCAATCAACCTTGAATCTTTAATCAAAACATAAATGCCGTAATATTCTAACCAATATCACAATGAGTCATAATTAACACACCACAACAAGTCATAACAAATATCACAATAGTTCAAAGTGAGTGTCTGAACTTATTGAACTACCATGTGCCTCGTGCATTTAAATGCTGTCATTGATCTGATTGCTCAAGGAAAATACTGATTGCTCAAGGAAAATACTGAACTAGCATCCTCTTATTTTGGCAAGTACAGCCCATTAAATGCCTAAGTAGTGGGTATCTCATATCCTAATCCATGACCACAAATGCAAAGTCCCTAAAGATTCATCAACACATACCCTACTAACACATACAAATTATGCGATGTATGACTATTCTGTGTGTAATTATGTCAAGGGAAATCCAGAGAAACAACAAACTATGTGTGAGTGTGAGGTTAAACAAATCGAAGACTAACAAAACCAACAAGAATTTGATGAGATTTACACCAAAAGTGAAAAAAAAAATAGTGAAATGGTTTTGTATATGTGTGTGTGTCTCTATATGAATGGATGCAATGAAGAACAGAGTCAACAAAACAAAACCCACCTGGGAAAGAATGAAAGAATTGAAACAACAAAATTAGAAACCTACCAGAAAATGATCATTGGATTCTGAAATTTTCAAAGAGAACTCATTGGAAAAGACTGAAAAGTTTGAAAATCACACCATGATTTGAGCTCCAAACACTCGATCGCTCAAATTGACAGCCCAAATTGTGAGAAATTAAGTGACTCAGAGAGCAGGAACAAGCACGGCTAGAAGCATCGTTCCAACTGTTTAAGCGTGTACAAGCGATGAAATCCAAAGAGTAGTCCAAGCACCACTGGAGCACGTTGGGTCGATTTGGGGCTGAGTGTGAAGGTATATGCGAATGGGAGAAGACATTGAGAGAGACAGAGAGAGAGAGAGAGAGACGGCGAAATAGAAGACATACCTACCCGAGACAAAGCGATGGTGGTGCTAACCCTTGCGGTGGCGCTCGTGTAACCCTTGTGGTGTGCTCGTGTAACCCTTGTGGTGGTGCTCCAATATCAGAGAGGAGGGCAGAGGCGCGAGAGAGAAGAGACACAAAAGCGTGAGGCGTGAGAGAGAAGAGAAACAGAATCGTGGGTTTGTTTAATCAATGGATTATGCTTCCATTCCTGACAAACTCAAAATTCAGTCACTAATTCCTTTAGGAATCCCTCCAAATTTTAAAATCTTACCTATAAAAATTTCATTACAATTGTCATCTAAATGTTTGTCGTTAAAAGTAAGAGAAATACAGACTAAATTACTTTTATTAGCTACAGATTAATAATTTTAGGATCTAAATTTAATTTTAGTCGCCCAAAATTCTAGTTTCGACAACCAAAATTCAATTAGTCGCCAAAAGTAAAATAAAAATACCGACTACATTATTCTTAGTAGCTAAAGATTGTACATTTGGGGACCAAAAAAAGTTAGTCACCCAAAATCTTATTTTCGACGACTAAAACTCAGTTAGTCGCCAAAAGTAAGAGACATACCGACTAAACTATATTTAGTAGCTGATGATTATACCTTTGTCCACCAATTTTCTTTCGTAGCTAAAGTGGCTATCTTTGGCGACTAGATTTTTTTTTAGTAGCTAAAGTATGTATCATTGGCGATTAAATATTTTTAGTCACTGAAAATATATATTTAGCGGCTAATTTTTTGGTCTCCAAAGATTAAAA
The DNA here is from genome assembly GCA_036172215.1 of Camellia granthamiana. Classification (NCBI taxonomy): domain Eukaryota; kingdom Viridiplantae; phylum Streptophyta; class Magnoliopsida; order Ericales; family Theaceae; genus Camellia; species Camellia granthamiana. The sequence continues at coordinate 92,461,944 of CM069903.1, read as the reverse complement.
ATAATATTTATATTAGTTTTTTAGCGACTAAATTTCTTTAGTCGGCAAAAATTAGTATACAACGACTAAATGTTTTTTGGTCACTGAAGATCAATATTTCACTACTAAATTAGGTAGTCACTAAAGATTTAAAGTAAAATTATAGTAGTTATTTGGCTACTAAATTTATTTTAGTTGGCAAAAATTAGTATACAGAGACTAAATATTTTTTGGTCACCGAAAATGCATATTTGCCGACCAAATTAGGTATTTGCCAGAGATTTAAAGTGAAATTCTAGTAGTTAATTGGCTACTAAATATAATTTAGTCGGCAAAAATTAGTATACCACAACCAAAACAAACTTTAGTAGCCTAAAACCTGAACTAATGCCGACCAATATGTTTTTTAGTCCCCTATTGTGACACTTTTGGTGACTAAATTTTTGTTTAGTCACCAACAATTAATATACAACTACTAAAAAAATTTAGTAGCTAAACCCTGCAACAAATGCCGACCAATGTAATTTTTAGTCGCCTATAGTACAACTTTTGGCTACTAAATTCTTTTTAGTCGCCAAATTTGGTCGCCAAAAGTGTAATTTCCTGTAGTGTGCTCACTTTTGGGGGAGAATTTATGAAAATTATTGCTCACTTTAGAATGATCAGTCAAGAACACAAGTTTCAATCCAATCTTAATGGGATATAATCATGAAATGTTTTAACAAATTTTGTGGGGGTGTTTAGCACAAGTAAAAAATCTACACACAACTAGGGTGTCTGAAGTTGATATAGTAAGATTTTATCTTCATTTATTATATTAGGTTTTTTTTTTTTTTCATATAAAAATTAAATAATTAATTAATTTAATATTTTATTGATACAAATGTTTCAAGTAAACCTTTTAACATTTTGCTTTTGAACATTGTTGGCCAATCTTACAAAAAAATATCAGATGGCAAGATGTAACTCCTATGAACATAGTAAAATCAAAGATGCATACACTGTTTTCTCCTAATTCGGGCCCCGAATCCCTTATGGATTACTGCATTTCTCTTGAAGACAATAATAGTCCAAGTGTTGGTAACAATTCAACTGTTGGTAATAATCTAATTGGTGAGGGTAGTGTTTCTGGAAGGGGTAAAAGGCCTATGGGTAGGAAATCTGCAAAAGAATTGCTTCGAAAAAGTGAAGCTGTTCAAGCTAAAGTCCACAAATATAACAATTTGTTGGAGACATTTAACCAACACCTTGCTAAAAAGGAAATGAAAAAGTTGAAAGAGAAAAAAAAAAAAAAGAAAAAAGATTCAAGCGATGTAGGAGATGAAAGAACTAGGGATAAAAAAAGAAGAACATTTGCAGGAGATGAGAGAACTTGAGATAAAAAAGGAAGAATATTTGATAATGACTATGAACATTTCTTATTTGGACCCTTAGACGAAAAGTGTAATGCCCTAAAATAAGTGCAATAACCCATTCACAACATCAATAAGTGACAACTATGATAAAGTAATTATCTTTCATTAGTTTCCAATTAAGTTTTACAAAAGAATAACATATGCTGATATACATTCACAAGCTTAACCCTGAATCTATAGCATATGTTGTATAATACGGAAATAGGATGAAAGTTAAAACAAATAAGAAATGCCCTAAAGGCTTACAACTTTCCAAGACGCTGCTTGGTTACAACACAAGTGGAATTTAAGTCTAATACAATTAAAGGGCCTTGGCTTGTACAAAATATATACAAAAATCAACAAAATGAAACTCTTGCTCCAAGTCCTCCCAAGCTATTGCCTCGGCAGAGGCATGTCATCTGCACCTGAAATGTTTTTCCCACATACGGTGAGCCAAAGTGTAGTAGAAATAATCCAACACAGTATATGAATCTTAACAAAACTATAAAGTGAATGCATATGCAATGCTTATGCCAAGACATTTTATATCTCGTTCCAGAACTATGCAATGCCAAGTTAATATCATAATTCATAATTCATTTCCTTTACAATAAAAAACAGGGTAGTGAATCACATTCTGGGAATCTCAAACAAATACAATCTTTCACGAAAATTTTGTCCGAGGGAAACTGTAAACCGGCACCTATGTAAACGTAGGTTATACATGAACTACTATTGCCATTTCACAGAAATTTCGTCTGTGGGATCAACACCCATGTATACGCGCAGTTTTTAGGACTTTTAGGCCAACTTATTTCAACGAGACAATGCATATTTTCCAGATTCACTCATTTTTCTCAAAACGATAAAAATTTCCAATGTATAAGTGTAAGATAATGCCTAATGCAATTGAATGAGAAAATAGTTTCAATTCTCCTAAATCTCATGTAATTTGTACAATAATCATGGCTATCCTCCACCGATTGCCCAAAACAGATATTTCTAAACAGATAAACAATTATCGAAAAGGATAAACCCTCCAAATTACAAGATATGAGTGATAATACATATCCAACTCCACCATCCTCATCAAAACCAATCTAATTTCATATTCCTAACACCAATTCCATAATTTATATAAAATCAACATTTGATACAATTATGGTAAAACCCCATTTTCTTCCAAAATCAATTCTACATATCGAAACTAGCCGTTTTATCATAACTCAACCCCATTTCAAATCCCACAACTGTTTCCATGAAACTATCAGAAAACCCCTCTTTTAAGTTTTGACCAAAAACCCTAGATTTGTTCAAAAAATTTCCAAATCACAATATTGTTTCAAATCACAAATGGCTAAGTTAAAACTCATAGAAAGTGCAAAGAATCTCAATGTCAAACTTAGAAGACAAGAAGAAGAGTGTAGGAAACTCAAGGACGCTGAAAATCAACTTTGCTCCGATTAGAACAAAGCTCTCGTCAAGCTCTATAACAAAAGGGCATGGGTGAAAAGATCGGATCTAGGTGTATTCGAGGGAAATAGATGAGTTTTAGAGAGAGGGTGAGAGAAATTAGGGTTTTGAAATGTTTAGAGAGAGACAGAGAGAAATGAAAAAGTGACTCAAAAATGGCTATTTATGAACTGATATAGGCACAGATCGTTGGAGCGCAAGAAGTGTCGCTCGAGTGGCCAGACACAATAAGTTGTATCACTCGAGCGCAAGAATCTTCACTCGAGCGAAGAATACCAACTCCTAGAAGTTTTACAGACAAAGAACCACTGCTTGAGTACATGAAGGCTCGCTCGAGCGAACATCGCTTGAGTGCAAGAAATGCCATTCGAACGAAAATTCCAACATGCAGTATCTCTGCAAACCTGCAAAAGTACTGGAAGTTCACAAGACTACTTGAGCGCAAGAAGTGTCGCTCGAGCAATGAAGCAAATTTTTGGGCAGCAACAGTTTGAAAAACAAGCTACTAACTTGTTCCAAACGCAACTAACACATCCCAAAAGCCAAACTCAAAGAGAAATGAGGGGAAACAAGGCATGAACAACTATATAAGACAATGAAACCCAGATCCAAAACATCTAATAGGTCGGGTCTAAACCAGAATAGCTATAACCTCCCCCACTTAAGGAATTTCATTCCCGAAATTTTAAACCAAACATTAAAACCATGTTTAAACCAGTTACAACAATGATAGTAATTCAAACTCAACACTATGACCCATCCATCGATCATCCACTCTCATCAACATGAATAACGAATTTTCAATACTGAATATACAATTCACATTTCCAAAAAATATAAAATGTTTATATTACATTAACATAACAAAGTTTTCAATACATGTTCAAACATCAACAAATAGGTCTAGATACTTCTCACGGACTTCTGCCTTACGCTCCGAAATGGCCTCCTCAACCCTATGGTGTTGCTATAACACTTTTACCAAAGGAATTGAATTGTCTTGTCTTGCAAGACTTGGTCTTGAGTATCTAAAACTCTAACGGATGTCTCTTCATACGAGGCATCCTTTTTTACCTCTAACTCCGTCTAATCCAACACATGTGAATGATCTGGCTCATACTTCCGAAGCATATAGATATGAAATACGTCATGAACTCCGGAAAGCTATGGCGATAAGGCCAAACAATAAGCTATCTCTCCAATCCGTTCGAGAATCTCAAAAGGCCGAATAAATCTAGAAGACAACTTCCCGCTCTTCCTAAACCTCATTAAACCTCGTTTAGCTGATATCTTCAAGAAGACGTGATCTCCTACTTCAAAGGATAACGGTTTTCTCCTACGGTCGGCATAGCTCTTCTAACGATTTTGAGCTGTAACCAACCTCTTACAGATAAGTGCAACTTTCTCTGTCGTTTCTCGGACTAACTCTGGACCTATCATAGGTGCATCACCCACCTTGGCCCAATACACAGGAGATCTACACGGTTGGTTGTACAAAGCCTCAAACGGTACCATACCAATACTTGACTGGAAACTGTTGTTATAGACAAACTCTACTAAGGGCAAGTGCCTCTCCCACGACCCCTTAAAGTCAAGAACACAACCCCGAAGCATATATTTAAGGATTTGAATGGTACGCTCTAACTGCTCATTAGTTTGAGAATGATAAGTGGTACTAAAAGTCAATCTAGTGCCCAAGGCATTCTGTAAGCTCTGCCATAACCGAGTTGTGAAACGCGGATCTCTATTTGAAACAATAGTTACAGGGACCCCCATGAAGTCAAACTATGTCCCTAATACACAGGTTGGCAAGATAATCTACCAAGTCACTCGTGCGCATAGGTACAAAGTGTGCTAACTTAGTCAACCAATCAACTACCACCCAAATGGCATCATTACCCCGTTGAGTCCTCGGAAGAACCACAACAAAATCCATCATGACATGCTCTCACTTCCACTTGGCTATAGGCAAGGGTTTTAACAAACTCGTTGGCCTTTGATGCTTGGCCTTCACTTGTTGACAAGTAAGGCACCTCGACACAAACACGGCTACATCCTTCTTTATTCCCTTTCACCAAAATTGGCGGCTAAGGTCGTGATACAACTTTGTGTCTCCCGGGTGTACCGCAAGGCGTGAATAGTGGAATTCTCGAAGTACGTCCTCTCTGCAAGACTCCGACATGAAAAGAAGGTCAAAGTATCTAACACTTGAGTCATAATACACCTTCAAACCCTTCTTTACTTTCCCTCTAGATATCTTCTCTCGGAGGGTTTCTACCTCAAGGTTACCCTTCTGTGCTTCTATAACTCTGTTCACCAGTGTAGGTTGTGCAACAATCGAAAACAACGCTACTAACTCAATGGACTCGCAAAGATATAAGCCAAACTCGCCAATAGCACCCAACATCTCCCATTCCTGGATGGCAATACGAGCCACACTACTAATGGATTTTCTACTCAAAGCATCGGCCACAACATTGGCGTTCCTAGAATGATAGTGTAACTCAAAGTCGTAATCCTCTATAAACTTCATCTACCTCCTTTGTCTCAAATTCAGATCTTTTTGTGAAAATAGGTACTCCAGACTCTTGTGATCAGAAAACACCTCAAACTTCTCACCATAAAGGTAATGCCTCAAAATCTTCAAGGCAAAGATCACAACTACTAGTTCTAAGTCATGGGTAGGATAGTTTCACTCATGTGTTTTTAACTGACGTGAGCTATAAGCTACTACCTGTAACGCCCTCAAAATAATACATATAAACCCCACATTCTTAACATGCATAGACATAAGTGAATAAAGCATATTTCCATTCATCAGAGTATTAAGTACAACAGTATTTCATGTTGACATCAAAAGTAAATGCCCTACGGGCTTACAACTTTCCAAGTCAACACTTGGTTACAACAAAAGAAGAGTTCTAACTCTTTTTACAAAATAAGCCCTTGGCTTGAATTTACATGTAATACCAAAAAGATAACAACAAAAGATCTTCAGCCTCTAAGCCTCCCAAGCTACGTCCTTGGAGGTGGCATATCACCTGAACCTGAAAATGGTGTCCCATATAGGGTGAGCCAACGCCCAGTAGAGATATGCTAAACATAATATGAACAATAACTAAAACATTAGCTTTTGACAAATGTTTAACTCAAATAAACAGACGTACATCTCTTTCATAACCAATCCATATTCACAGGTATATATATATATACATATCCTTTTTTCGTTTCATTATCCAAACCAATTCATAGATATGATTCTCAATTCATCCAGACAGTTTATGATGAGACTACAACTCAAATCATTAACATTTCAATATTTCCATTTTAAATGAGACTACATTTCATATCGTCAACACTTCAATACTTCCATTTATCTACGTTATACAAACGCAATTAGGATTTCGGGTCTTTCACCCTGGACACTCCGGCCAACTTAGTTATCACTGGAGTCCATCCCCTATCTCCTCCCAAATCCGATTTAGGAGTACATCCCCTATTTCCTCTCAAACAACATACATATACAATGTATTTAAACACTTATCATATGCAATGATCAAGCAAGCACATACTCAATGTGTAATTCCATCCGTCATATTCAATGACATACTCAATTGATTAGTTTTAATTCACCTAATCATCATGTAGTGTCTACAACAATCAAGACTATCCTCCACCGTTAGCCCAAAACAGTTATTTCTAAACAGATAATAAATTATCAAATAAATAAATTACCAACACTTTCATAGGCGAGTAATTATTCAATCCAACTACGCCATTAAATCTCACAATTTCCTAATTTCCTTATTTCTCAACCAATTTCACATTCCTATAATTTATTTCATAAATTACACAAATGACCCAATTTTACCCAACTAAGGCATTTTTTCCTTTTTTTTCAACATTGACCCAGAAGTCCAAATATCATCAATAAACATCAATAATTTCATTTTAAGACCCATATACACATGTATAGTTCAAAAGGACCAAAACCCCTTTTTATACATTTCAAGTTTTGAAACCCTAACACCCAAAATTTCGTAACTTCAACATTAAATCAAAAAGACCACATGTTTATGTCAAAGGCCATATATATGAGTAGTTATCCCTACCTCAAATAAAGAGACCCAAAGGTGATGATGAACAAACTCGAAGGTGCTCCAAACCCACAACTTTTTGGATCAAAATGGAGGTCTTGGAGAGCTTTACCACTTTAATGAAGGCACAAGGTTTGGGTCTCACTAAACTAAGATCAAAATGTAGAGAGAAAGAGGATTCTAGAGAGAGGAGCTCTCAAAATAGGGTTTTGGAAAGCTAGAGAGAGAGAATGTCCCAAAAAAGTGATTCAAAATGCTTCAATTCGGACTGATATACATCACAGTCTGCTCGAGCGTGAAACACCCCGCTTGAGCGTTAGACATAGACTCACGCTCGAGCATGAAAAGCGACGCTCGAGCGTCGAATGCACATTTCCAGAAGTTCTGCAGAAGAAGGTACCTGCTCGAGCGTGAAAGTGGAAGCTCGAGCGTCCGATGACCTGCAGAGAAAAGTACTGAAGATTGAATAATCCCGCTCGAGCGTCAAACTGCCCGCTCGAGCAGATGAGCAAATGCAAAGGTCCCGCTCGAGCGTGAAGACCAAAATCTGGGCATCAATTCTATGTTTTTAAACACAACCAACCTGTTTCAAACTTGCCCAACACAACCCAAAGCTCAAATACAAAGAGTAAAGAATGGGAACGAGAATAAGACAACAACACATATTCACGGAACCGAGTCCGGAATACACTAATCAATGAACGGAAAATCGGGATCGCTATAACCTTTTCCTTTTGCATCAAAACACAACCCAAACCTTCCTGTGATGCATCACAATACACTGAATAGCCCAAACCCCTCTCCGGAATAATCAACACTGGAGCAGTGATAAGTCCAACCTTAAGCTCTTGAAATGACTTCTTACAAGTCTCGCTCCACACAAATTTGATCCCCTTTCTCGTCAGTCTAGTCAACAATGAAGCTAACCTAGAGAAATCCTTCGCAAATTGACGGTAACACCTGGCCAACCCCAGGAAGCTAAGAATCTCGAAGACATTTTTAGGTTGTAGCTAATCTTGTACTGCTTCTATCTTTGAAGAGTCTACAGTCACTTTTTCGCCGAATACCACATGGCCTAGGAACTTAACTTTCTTCAACCAAAATTCATAATTCTCGAACTTAGCATACAATTTGTGGATTCTAAGTAACTCTAGCACAACTCACAAGTGTTGCTCGTGCTCTTCCTCAGAGGGTGAGTAAATCAAGATGTCATCAAAACTCAACCTTATTTCAAATCGCACAACCATTTCTACGAAACTATTAGAAAACCCCTCGTTTTAGTTTTGACCAAAAACCCTAGATTTGTTCAAAAAATTTCCAAATCACAATATTGTTTCAAAGCACAAATAGCTAAATTAAAACTCATAGAAAGTGCGAAGAATCCCTAACTCAAACTTAGAAGACGAGAAGAAGAGTGTAGGAAACTCAAGGATGCCGAAAATCAACTTTGCTTCGATTAGAACGAAGCCCTCATCGAGCTCTATCTTTTTAACAAAGGGGCACGAGTGAAAAGATCGACGGATCTAGGTGTATTCGATGGACCACCGCTCGAGCATAAGAAGGCTCGCTCGAGCGAACACAACTCGAGCATAAGAAATTCTACTTGAGCGAAAAATGCCAAAACCCAGTATCTCTACAAACCTGCAAAAGTACTAGAAGTTCACAAGGATTGCTTGAGCGCAAAAAGTGTCGCTTGAGCATTGAAACAAATTTCTGGGCAACAACAGTTTGAAAAACAAGCTACCAACCTGTTCCAAACGCAACTGTAGACGTCCCCGAACGCATCCCGGGGAAGGGAGTGCGCGTCCCCCCCCGTTCTGGTTCGATATTGGGTTACTACAGTTCGAAGGACTCAAATGTCACGGTTCTAAATCTCGAACCAAAGAGTCCAAATCCGGCAAATCATTTTGAAAACAGATTTTTTGAAAGAAGTGCCAAACATGGACTGCTTTGCCAGATACAGAGTCGCCACCTAAATATTTTTTAATGGGAAATTTAGGAAACCCTGACTCGGTGCCAAAGGCCACGTGTCTGTCATCACGAAAGTTGCCTCGGCTCGGGAACTTGGGTACGATTGGGGAAGGTCACTTCGTGAGCACCCCCGCTCGCCCGGTCAAAGACCGGCCTCTACTAACCATGATATCTTATTTTGAAAACATTGTATGCTCTTATTCCGGTTATTAGCCTAGGTTACTATGTGATGCGCACAGCATACAAGTATAGACTGAGTCGTCTGAATTGGAACAAAACATTTCATGTTTGTTTGTTTGAAGGATGGTTTGCTACCCGCAGGTAGGCTAAAAAATGCAGATTTTGCCACCCTCAGGTGGGCTTAGAAAACATGGTGTTGCCACTATCTAGTAGGCTTAAAACAAACATTTGATGAATTGTCCCAATCCAAATAACACAACCTCCACCCACAGGCATTCAGGCAGTTATATTATATAAGCAAATAGCCTCATGGCAAGCATGCTATGCATGGCAACACTCACACGCATGCAAGGATGCTAAAGCATAAAACTTACCGAGTACTCCAAGCCAAAACAGAAGCTCATTAGAAATCATGCATGATCCTAAATATGCTGAAATGCCTAATGCAACACATGCAAAATGCAACTATAGCAGGCTCGGCTATTCTAAACATGGCATATGGAATGCTACAACTAACACGTATTCAATTTGGAATTGAAATACAAATGCAGTTTGTATGATGCGCCGAGCCCGGTGCGTGCAAAACAGATGAATGATGCAAATATGCTGTCATACTGTATGCTAATTGAAATATGCCCTATATCTAACCATCATAAGCAGATAAATAAAAGGGAAGAAAGACGTGGGGTTGGAAGACATACATCACACTCACCCACACTTATTACAGTTATGCCCTCGCGCAGAGGGTCTAAATAAATATACAGTCCCAAATAAAAGAATAATACAGTCCAAAATATTACAGTCCGAATAATATACAAATCCCTAATTAATTAACGAATTAACTAAGAAAAAATTGTAAACTGGCATGCAAGCCAGGGGCTGCCTCGATTCTGATGAATGTTGCATGTTTGGGCTGCCTTGCGCGGAAATCCACTGAGATGCCCCAATTAGCCTCTGTTTGCAATGTTTCTCGAAATGCGTGCCAGACTCTGAAAAGTTGCTGATTCTTCATTTTGCTGCAACAGAGAGCAGGAAAAGGGCATAGCAATGTATTTCACAAATATATGCATGTCTCGATCCTCGTGCCACCAATCACGCATATCGATGCATGATGGCCGAGGAGCCGAATTGCACAACTCAATATAGGATGAATGCGTATGAATGCTACAACAAAGCCTAACTCCATCATGGGTAATCCGGAGTGTCGGTGACTTGGGAATGGAGACCCGTTCCGTCACTCGGAGTACGGAACGTACCTCGTTTCCCGTGCCCGGGCTAACTCCTATCCCGAACACGATGCAATATGCGTGATATGCATGAAATGCAGCTAACATATGACCTAGCATGCACAATGCTATGAAAATGAGATGCCTCGAAATGCGTGCACGCGGGCACGCAAACCGAGGCAGTGATCCTAAGGCATGAAATGGCATACGCAATGCAAATTAGACTTACACTAACACGAGTGGACCTCAGCCACACTCACATAAGAGGCCGTGAGATGAAAGTGAAGTGCCTCGAAATGCGTGCACACGGGTACGCAAACCGAGGCAATGACATACGCAATGCGATGAGACTAAAATGACATACAGAATGCAAAATGGACTTACACTAACATGAGTGAGCCTCAGCCACACTCGCATAAGAGGCCGTGAGATGAAAATGAAGTGCCTCGAAATGCGTGCACACGGGCACGCAAACCGAGGCAATGACATACAGGCATGAAATGGCATGGAAATGATATACAAACATGCAAATGAATTTCAGCACTCACAAATGATGCAAAACAGTCCCGAAATGAGGCGAAAGTACACCCGATGCATGAAATGGCCCCGAAATGCGAAATTAGGCACCCGAAATGGCCTATAGCTATGCAATGCATGCACAATATGGACATGGAATGAAAATACAGTAGCAAGGCAGCCCCAAGACAAGCATTTTTGCAGTAGAAAACAAGGCCAAACAGCAATCATAGATAGGGCAACAATGGTATGCAAAAATAGGGGCCAAGAGAGGGGTATTGAAGTAGATGGTAAATGCAAAGCCCAAAAAAAAAAAATTCCCTTCTATAACACTGAAGAGAGGCCAAAAATATGCACATTAACAGTAGATGAAAACCCCCAAAACAGTATGCAAACATGCTAGAAATGTCATGCAAGAACTAGGATACATAAGGCTATAACATGAGGTACCCCAAAAATTCATCAAACCAGCAAATACCCTTCATGAAATATGTCAAGAAGATCAAAATATGACTCTTTCCAGACCTGATGATGGCCGAAAACAGAATCTACATAGGCTTAACAAAGCATGCAAAAATGGGGGTCAAAGAGGGGTATAATGACAAGTATAACATGGAGACCCCCAACAAAGTTGATCCCTTCTAAAATGTTGTAGAGGGACCGAAAATAAGCCTACTCACAGTACATGATATGCTCAAAAACAGATCACATGTAGGCCAAACAAATCATGCAAATTTACGGTAAATGTGAGAGATTATGAAGCAAGTGCATGATATAGAGGCCAAACAGGGTTGAGCCCTTCTTCAATGTTGAAGAGGGGCTCAAAATAGGCCCACTCACAGTTTACATTATGCTCGAAAACAGATCAAACATAGGCCAAATATTCAATGCAAAATAATGGCATACAAGATGATATTGAAGCAAGTGGTAGATGGAGGGCTCAAACAGGGTTGAGCCCTTAAACAAACATGAAGAATAGCTCAAAATAGACCTAGTTTCAGTTAGGGTCGGATCCCAAAACAGTAATAAAATAGGCCAAGGAAATGAGGCAAAAATGAGCTCAAAAGAGGGTGAAGTGTACTTACCCTTGAAGATCAAGACTTTGGTTGCTTCTTGGACCAAATTTGTTGCCTCTTAGCTGCTGGAAAGCCTCTCCTTGCTGCCGAAATGGAGTGGTGATGGTAGAGCTTGGTAGTGATGAAGAAATGTAGTTGGAACTTAGGGATTTTGAGAGAAAATGAGAGAGAAATAGAGAGAGATGGATCCAAAGGCCTTAGGGAAATTTTTGTAACCGTAAAACATGAGTTGGAGGATGGTTATAAAGGCCAAGGAAGGGGAGGAAAAGTGGAGGGAAATGACATCAAGTTTCCCTCCCAAAGGTTTTCCCCGGATCAGATATTTTTTTGGAAAAAACAGCTGTATGGCTGTATGGCACAGATCCCAAGGAGCATGGCCGGCTGGGTATTTTTACTGCAGGTGGCCGGCCGGCCACCCCCTATGGCCGGCCAGCTAGGGGTCAAAAAGGTCAAGGAGAGTTGCTGGCCGGCCACCTAAGATTGGTGTCCTCCCAGGTCCCCTCAACACAACCATGTGGTTCAAATTTGGAGAATGTAAAACAGGAGAGAGAACAAGCCACTTTTAGGAGGGGTTCAAAAGGTTCAATTGGAGTTACTGGCCGGCCATATGTTTTTAGGGTCCTCCCATGTGTGTACAACACAAATATGTGGTTTTGGCTCGAAGAAAATGGCCCTAGGGTGTTCAACATTAGCCCGGAAGTGAGAAAAACGGGCGCCGGGGGGCGCCGGAGGAGCATAACTGGTTGTTGAGACAATTGCTGGCCTCCCACCCTCCAGTGATCTTCCCGGTGATAAAACAAAGGTACCTGCCAAAAATGAACAAAAATCGATGCAAAACGAATGCTCGGGGGCCAAAACACGCAGTTCGGGGTCTCGAAAACCGGCCGTTAAGCACCGAAAGTGGTGTTTGGCCACGAAGTGGGTATCTAAGACCCCAGTGTCCCTTGAAAGGGAGTAAATAAGATGTATGCCAAAAACCGGAGGAATCGGAGATGGTTAGACGGTCCTGAACCGAGGCATACGGCCTGACGGCTCCGAAAATCGGGAACCGGGTTCCGAAATGGGCAAAATAGCCTACGGCCACGAAATGTAGCCCACGGCCACTGAGAGATAGTCTACGGGACCTCTCCCTTCCCTCAGGAAAGAAAACAGAGAAAACCGAGTCTGGTTCGCAAACCGAGGCAAGGCACAGAAGAGGGTTCGGAAATCCGGAGGTAGGGCGCACGGCCGCGACTCTGAGACTTCTGAACGAGCGCAATATGCAACATCACCAGCGCTCAATCGGTGACGTCTGAGTCTTAAGGTCGGTCAAAAATGGGGTGTCTACAGTTGCCCCTCTTTGACAGAACTCGGAAGTCACAAGTGACGGGAGTGAATGTCAAAGCCCAGAGACGACCCATTCTTGACAAGGCCGAAGACTTAGACAATCATACAAAATGAACAGGAAAAAGTGCCCGCAGGCGTGCCCGCAGGCAAAGGGGGCAAAATGCAAAGCGATATGCACAGAGCCAGATGATCATGCAAATGCAGCAAGCTGTAATGAAGCAAGTATTCGCAAATAGATGCAACAATTTTAAGCAAGAATGCAAAGCAACAACTACATTTCATGCAGTTAGGAATGCGGAGAATCATTCAATTCTCGTCGCGTCTCACACGGAGAAGATACGATACCTGCGCGATTCGTCTGGTCGCACTAGCCTCAAATGAACCGTACATACAATATCGTGCCTGCAAAAGAGAGAAATTCAACAAGAACAATATGCTAACAACATATATTCAATGTGATTCGTGTGGTTCCGAAAGTTTGACACACGCAGTGTCGGCGAGTGAATGCATCGCAATGAGAGAAAGGAACACGCGTGACAACGCACGCTCAAGCACAGAGGTATGGTACACTAAGAAATCATGCATGACAATGCAAAATGTTGATGAGAATGCAAGTTATGTGCAAAACAATGTAAAATGAGCACGAATCAGGGTGCTCGTTTGTTGCGAAACAACGTGTAAGAAAACGCGCATTTCGGTGAAGGCAACTTGATCGCGGCCTCTGGTTCACCTCCCGGAGAGGTTACAACATGTTCAAAAAGGATACACCTTGATTTTGATGAGTAATGATGAGACACATGTCAGAAATTGCAGCTGAAGTTCCGGCGGAGCAGTTTCGCGCCAGAAAGTGCACTTTTCTTGAACTTTTTCAGGTCCCGGGAACTCCGATCTTCCTCAAAATTTGCAGAGAGCTAGATGGGGGTGTGGGGAACACCACCGGCCAGGTGGTTGCCCTAGGGGAGGCCACCGGCTAGGGACAAAAAGCAGATGGCCGGCCAGCTAGAAAAGGTGGCCGGCCGGCCACCTGTCCAAAAGTAGGGGCAATTTTGTCTTTTGCCTCATTTCTATATAACCTCTCATCCATTCATTCCGAAATCACTCCCACAGCTGTGAAAACTCCTTCCCTTGCTCCCCAAACCATTTTTTTCTTCAGATCTGCACTTTATACGTGCTTTTCAGTCTCCCACGCAAGTTGTTTTCGCGAATTCTTTCAGTTTTAAGCACTTTGAGCCGACTAAATTTTGATTTCGGGGCTTCTTTTCTCATTTTCACCACTTGAGGTAAGTTTGTCTTAATATTTGGAAGATTTTCTCGGGAGTTGACTTTTGTTGACTTTTCCATTTCCCGGGAGTTGACTTTTTCCAATTTTGGCTTATTTTTGCTCATTTTTGCTCCTTTTGCAGATTTTCTGAAATGGCGGGAAATTTCCCTCATGGTGGAGGTCCTCCGGATGCCGGGGATGATTTTGATGTTATGACGTTGCCCCCGAGGGTCCGCCCTTTTATTCCCGGGAGGTATGCCCCATCGGTACACATTCTTCCGCGGGCTATTTTTCGTCATTTCACCGACTTCAATGATCGGGTACCCGGGGATCTACTTCTGCGGGAGCCGGAGCATCATCTCTCTTACGAGGTACGAGAGGTATTTTACTTTATTTTCTGCATTTTTCGCGCATTTCGTACCTTTGTCATGCTTGAACACACAGTTTAGCTTATGACATAGTATTTTGCTTGCATTCTGAACATATGACTTGAACACTTGAATTTCTGAACACTCGGCTCATTTATTGATTGCGAACGCATGGCACACATTACTTAAGAATTGAACACACGGCTCAAACTGACTAAGAGTAGAACACACAGTCCCAAACTCTGATTTTCTGAACACGCAGTCCAAGTTGATGGTGAACACACAGCCCACACTGACTGAGAGTAGAACACGCAGCCCTAACTCTGATTTTCTGAACACGCAGTCCAAGTTGATGGTGAACACACAGCCCACACAGATTAAGAGTAGAACACGCAGTCCCAGGTTGATGGTGAACACACAGCCCACACTGATTAAGAGTAGAACACGCAGCCCTAACTCAAATTTTCTGAACACGCAGTCCAAGTTGATGGTGAACACGCAGCCCACACTGATTAAGAGTAGAACACGCAGCCCTAAACTCTAATTTTCTGAACACACAGCCCAGATTAAAGTGAACACGCAGCCCACTGACTTTGAAATTTGAACACGCAGCCCAAATAACGAATTTCTGAACACGCAGCCCAGATTGAAGTGAACACGCAGCCCACTGACTTTGAAATTTGAACACGCAGCCCAAATAACGAATTTCTGAACACGCAGCCCAGATTGGAGGTGAACACGCAGCCCACTGATTTTGAAATTTGAACACGCAGCCCAAATACCAATTTACTGAACACGCAGCCCAGATTACAAGTGAACACGCAGCCCACTGATTTTGAAATTTGAACACGCAGCCCAAATACCAATTTACTGAACACGCAGCCCAGATTACAAGTGAACACGTAGCCCACTGATTTTGAAATTTGAACACGTAGCCCAAATACCAATTTACTGAACACGCAGCCCAAATTACAGGTGAACATGCAGCCCACTGATTTTGAAATTTGAACACGCAGCCCAGATTACAGGTGAACACGCAGCCCACATAGATAGAGAGTAGAACACGCAGCCCTAACTCAGATTTTCTGAACACGCAGCCCAGTTTGAAGGTGAACACGCAGCCCACATAAATAGAGAGTAGAACACGCAGCCCTAACTCAGATTTTCTGAACACGCAGCCCAGTTTGAAGGTGAACACGCAGCCCACATAGATAGAGAGTAGAACACGCAGCCCTAACTCAGATTTTCTGAACACGCAGCCCAGTTTGAAGGTGAACACGCAGCCCACATAGATAGAGAGTAGAACACGCAGCCCTAACTCAGATTTTCTGAACACGCAGCCCACATAGATAGAGAGTAGAACACGCAGCCCTAACTCAGATTTTCTGAACACGCAGCCCAGTTTGAAGTGAACACGCAGCCCACTGAACATAACTCATTCATTTCATTTGCACACAGCTCATTCATTTGATTTGCACCCAGCTCATTCATTTCATTTGCACACAGCTGACTTTATTTTCATTTGCACACAGCTAACTTTATTTTCATTTGCACACAACTCATTCATTTCATTTGCACACAGCTCATTCATTTGATTTGCACACAGCTCATTCATTTCATTTGCACACAGCTCACTCATTTCATTTGCACACAGCTCACTCATTTCATTTGCACACAGCTAACTTTATTTTCATTTGCTGAAACGTGTATTCATTCTGAATGCAGGTTGGCTCTCGCACGGTACGGGGGTATGGCTCCACTGCAGCTAGGGATTGGTATGTTGAGCTTCCGGAGGCTGTCCGGGACTTAGTTGATCTAGCAGGGTTTGGGGCCTTCTGCGTTGGATTATCACGCTGTCCTGCCAGTAGGACTCTGTTGGGAGCTTTGGTGGAGAGGTGGTGGGACACCACCAATTCCTTCCATTTTTCTGCCACCGGGGATCTGACTATGACCCCGCTAGATTTTGCTGTACTCACCGGCCTAGACATAGGAGGTTGGCCCATTCCTTATGACGAGGATATGGGCGAGTGGGAGGCCGCTTGGTTACATCTATTGGGAGCCCGCCCGCCTGTTGATAGAGCTTCGGGGAGAGTTCGATACACCTGGTTCTCTTCCCGTTTTCGGAGACCGGAGATGGAGCCTGAGTCTCCTGCGGAGGCTGAGCAGTACGCCCGTGGTTTCCTTATGTTCCTCTTTGGCACCACTCTGTTTGCAGATAGGGGGAACACTGTCGGGTTGTATCTTTTGAGTGCCCTGGTGGACCTATCACAGGTCAGTCGGTACGACTGGGGCGGCGCCGGCCTGGCTACCCTTTACTGTTATATGAGCGCGACCTCCCGCGGGCAGGGAGACTTACTTGGTGGCTACTGGCGGGCCTGGGAGGTACGTTCTGTCCTCTTGATTTACACTTCTGCACCTTATTACTTGTTCATTGCACACACGGCGCACTTTACATCCTGTATTTTGCACTCAGCATTTTGTATTCACATTCTGCACTATTTTCCACAGCTATGGGTCTATGTATACTTTCCGACATTAGCCCCGGAGATGGTGGTGGCAGGGCCCCTCATGACCCCGTATTCCTTGGTATTCGAGGGCGAGCACCGACCGAGACCTCAAGAGACTCTCCTCTATCTGCGACAGTACTTTGACACCGTGCGAACGATAGAGGTATTTCAGAACTCTCAGTTTTCTGCCGTTTTCATCTTTGATCTGCCTTGTATATTCCCGATTTCTGATTGATTCATGCACTGGTTATCCGCAGATCACGTGGCAGCCTTGGGCAGTCTTGGGCGATGGTCTCCGATTTCAGTATGTCAGAGGATTAGGCACCTCCCAGTACAGGATCCTGCTCGAGGGACCGGTTGGTAGAGCATGGTTTCTAGGGGAACGCTTCCTGCGTCAGGTGTGGGAATACCTTTCTCAGGATCCTCCTGCAGCACCTCCAGCCACTATGCGGACTGCTGATAGACTTTCTACCCAGGAGGTCATTAGCGCTATGCAGGGCACCGATGCTTTGCTACATCTCACAGAGGGAGACTACGCCACTTATCGTCACACATATCTGATGCCTCCCTTGACAGGAGTGCGCGCTCCCGCCACGGAGGTCTGCCGATGTACCCTCTTCGAGTCGGGCTCGTGCTGCGGACATCCCCTCCTCCAGCAGGGCTGGTACGTCTCGAGGTGGGAGCGGATTCATTCCCCCGATCCCTCCAACTCTTCATCATCCCGGGTGGCCAGACATGCCGACCGAGTTGATGGGGTGGCAGTATGGGACTACTTCTCCGATTCCGATCCCTATAGAGCCTCCGATGCCTGGTCACAGATATGTCAGAGACCCTGATTCACCACCGGTATGTTTTACAGCTTTGATTTATCAGTCGGATATTTGGACATCCATTCCTTTACTGATAGTTTTGCATTTGTGTCTGTAGCCTCCAGTTGAGTACATGGATGAGATGCTTGGGATGCTGGCCTCACTTGAGGGGATGGTCCTGCGTAGAGAGGCGCAGTTGTCCATCATGGGCTTCCAGGTACCCTTTTAGTTTTCTGGTATTTACCATACTCCTGATGATATGCTGATCTTGAACATTCTACTGCATTGATAAGCTGTTTGTGTAGAGCACATCTGACACACACCTCACTCACATACTGTACTTTCATCTGGTTTTCATATTTGAACTGATGTATTGAACTGTTCATTTTCAGATGCCTCCTGTATATACTCCGCCACAGGCTAGACCGCCTGGGCCTTCTCAGGGAGGTAGACCGTCTGGATCTTTTCGAGGTGCTGGACCATCTGGGCCGTCCCGAGGAGTTGGGCCATCTAGGCCTTCTCGAGGGGCTCGAGGAGCGGGGTCGTCTCACAGACGTAGGGCTCATGTTATTGAGGAGGAGCCTGGTGAGGATGAGGAGGAGGAGGTCGCAGACCGTGAGTCAGAGACATCTGCTGGGGAGGAAGGCTCCGGTCTTGGTTCCGGGAGTGGAGACGAGGCTGAGGGGGATCCGGAGGATGATAGCTCTGACCCGGATGGTGATGATGGTGCAGAGGTTGTCCCGCAGAAGAGGATGAGGGGGCCTCCTCATTCCCGTTCCCGAGGGCATTGATGTTGTTTCCTGCTTTATTTTACTTTTTGCTAGTAGTTTGTAGCACTTTGCAGATTATCAGGCAGTTTTATTTCCTGTAAAACTCGTACCTTTATTTGTTGTAAAACATGATGGAATGAAACAGCTTTTGAAAAGGATGTTTGTATTTGAAAGTCTTAGCATCGCATCGCGTCATTTTGCGCAAAAATAAAATCGAATGAAATGTGCGCACTGTGTATTCACCGAGTCAGGTAATGAGTCGACACAACAAAACAAACAACTCAACTCGTTAAGAAAAGACAAGATCTTAACAAGTCTACAACTCGATAAGCAAAATACAACAATGTTAACGACTCGATAAACAAGACTTAACAAAATTGCGTAAACAAAAGAGTAACAACTCAAAACACCAAATGTGACAGCTCGACAAAACTTACAACTCGATAAACAAAACGACAACTCGATAAGCAAAACAACAACTCGATGGGCAAAACAAAGCGTACATTGGACGATCTGGGTGTTGGGACGCATCCGAAACTGAGAGAAATGGAGGCCTTTGACATTCCCGATGCATCGAGATGCCTCAAATTTCCTTCCGGAGGGTAAACAGGACCAATGAGCATGGTGGGGCCCCACTTTGCTCTTGGAGAGCCATAGGTGGCCGGCCTGCTAGAATAGGTGGCCGGCCGGCCACTTTTCTCTGCAGCCTCCAGAATTTTGACACTTGTCCCCTGAATAGTGTTTTCTCCTCTATAAAAGCTCCAACTTCGAGATTCATTCATTTCATCACTGCTTTGCACAAAAATGGAGGCATTTCTCTCAGAAAATCTCACATCTTGGATCTCTTCTTTAGATGGCTCGGAAAAGTTGAACTTCCGGGGTTTCGGCTTGAATGCACTATTCTCGCTGAGCCGCACCCCACTGCACCTTCCTTTCCTCCATGCGGCGGCGAGATTTTGGAACCCGGTGACGCACGTTTTCAGCTTTGGAGGGCAAGAGGTATGTCCCACTTTTGAAGATTTTCAAGTTTTGATGGAGTCTGAACATTCAGAAGAGATCTTGCCTCAGTCTCGTTTCGGCCACGCCCAAGCTTTAGGGCAGATGTGTGGTCTCAACACGCATGATGCTCGATCCCTGATTTGTAACGGGAGGTTGGATATCCCGAGCCTGATTTACCGATTCTCCGATGCCGGTGACCGCGGTGACCATTATCGGCAAGGTTTTCGACAACATGCCCTTTGCTTGTGCATGCTATCTCATTTTCTGTTTGTCTCGGGCTCGGGGGGAGCTAACATCCGTTTGATTGAAGTTGCTCAAGGCTTGAGGGAAGGAAAAAGCTGTACCGCCATGACATTGGCTGAGACACTGCTGGGTTTGGATGCCTTCCACCGCCAGGAGACAACCAGGTTTGCGGGGAGCCCACTACTGTTGCAGGTAATGTTTCCCACCCAAGCTCACATATGTAGTTGCTCACATCGCTCGGCTCTCAGGCTCGATTTTTCTCACAAAACCCTCATCTTACTTTTCTCTCATCGCACATCTCTCTATTCTTTATTCTCTCATTTTTCATCCCTCCCCAGATATGGTTGATGGATAAATTGCAAGTTGTGGACTCTTGCCCTGCTTACTCAGCCCGCGGCTACTTCTTTCGACAACGCCTGGTTGACGCCCTTGATGAGGGATGGTGGGTTGAATGGATGTGCAACTTGTCAGCTGAACGCATTGCTTGGCGCTGTCCTTGGCTTAACCTTCCGGCGATGAGCTATAGCATGTTCCAGGATACTGGGATCCGGTTGATTGGCCTGACCCATTGTGTATTCTATTTCCCATTTTGCATTCTGCGCCAGTTCGGCCATGATCAGACTTGCCCTCCTGAGGGGATAGAGTATCCGGTCGCCTTCCCGATCCGAGGTGCACACCTCGCCCGACATACTACGGCTTGGAGGACTAGAGAGCTCCTGCCCCCCGCCCCTATTTTCAGTTGCACTTTGTCTGATGAGTGCTGGGATTGGCTCAATGAGGAGGCACAGATTGGGCCTAGGTCGGCATCGGAGGCTTCGACTAGCTCCGGGAGGGGGCGTAGGGACATCTGATTGACTATGCCCCAGATTTATTGCTTTATTAGTACTTTCAAGTTTTCATTATGAGTGTAATAAATAGCAACTTCAATTGTATGCAAGAGCAAGAGAACTCTGTTTTGAAATCAATGAAATTGAAGGTTGTGGTACTGAAGATTTTCCGTTTTGGTCCAAAAATGGTCTTAGTTGTGAAAAGATTAATTTGAACGAAGTCAACTTTTATTAAAACTTTTCAAAACTATTTTCGATAAGGATCAGAACTGGACACGCCTGAGATCTGTCACTGAGGTGCACAACTCCGGATCCTAGCAACTGGAAAGTTGCCCCTAGTCTGAATGGTGCCACAGCACTTCCTGGCAACGGAAAGTTGCCCCTAGTCTGAATAGCACTGCACCAGAGATTACGATGAATGCTGATGGATAAGGATGACTGAGATGATCAAAATGGACAAAGTTGATCGGGGAAAATGTTTATGGCTGAACTTCAGGATGAAGCTACCTACGTATCCCAAAGATGAGAATCAAGCCTTACGTAGTTCAGGCTTAGGTTTGCTCGGGTATTTTTACTCTCCTTTTGCGCTCTAACTTTTGCCAAGGCCGCCCTTTGCGGGTTTTCAACCTTGCGAGCTCAGTTTTTATATTTTCAAATTTTTTGTGCTCTGAGTTTTGCCTAGGTCGCCCTTTCGGGTTTTCGGCCTAGCGAGCCTCTCAAGGGTAGTATTTCTTCAACTTGTCCATGTTGATCGGTTGTGAAAACTCTAAGCCATCCAGATCCATCAGAACCACAGCTCCACCTAACCAGATAGACTTAATGATGTAGGGACCAGTCCAATTAGGTCTGAACTTGCCCCTAGGGTCGTGGATGGGAGCTCGGTTGTCCTTGAGTACCAAATCTCCTTCTTTTAAATTCCTGGACTTAACCTTCTTGTTAAAAGCCCGGGCAATTCTGCGTTGATAACCTTGAATGTGGTACAGTGCTTTCAGTCTTCTTTCATCGAAAAGCATGAGTTCCTCAAATCTATTTTGCTGCCAATCCGCTTCGGCTATCTGGCATTCAGCCAATACTCGTAGTGACGGAACCTCAATCTCAATAGGCAGAACGGCCTCCATCCCATAAACCAATGAATACGGAGTCGCCCCAGTAGAAGTTCTGATTGAAGTCCGGTAGCCCCACAGAGCAAACGGCAGCTTATCTGGCCAGTCCCGGTAAGTTTCCACCATCTTCTGCAGTATGCGCTTGATATTCTTGTTGGCGGCCTCAACCGCTCCATTGGTTTGTGGCCGATAGGTAGACGACTTATGAAAAGCCACATTGTATTTTTCCAACAAGTCTATCACTTCCTTCTTGAAGTGGGAACCGTTATCTGAAATTATTTCGTTTGGGACTCCGTAGCGACAGATGATGTTGTTTCTGATAAACTTTGCGACGTGCGGAGCCTTCAACACCGCATAAGATTGGGCCTCAACCCACTTTGTGAAATAATCTATCGCTACCAAGATGAACTCATGCCCATTCGACCCCTTTGGCGTGACAGCTTCGATCACATCAATTCCCCAGACTGAAAATGGCCATGGCGAAGTCATGTTGTACAGCTTTGATGGCGGGATGTTCATGCGATTTGCATGGATCTGACATTTATGGCATCGCCGGACAAAACCAATACAATCCTCCTCCATGGTGGACCAGTAGTAACCTTGTCTGAGAATCTTCCGTGCTAGCATTACCCCATTCATATGTGCTCCACATTCCCCTCCATGGATGGCTTCCATTAGACTCTTTGACTCTTCGGCATCAACACACAGTTTATGCATTCCCAGATGACCTCTTCTATACAGCTTTCCCCCACAGATGATGAACTGAACGGCCAATCTTCTTATTGCCCTTTTGTCCTTGGCGTTTACCCCTGGCGGGTATGCTTCCTTTTCCAAGAAATTCCAAATGTCGTAATACCAAGGGTGTTCGTCCTGAACTTCACCTATGGCTGCAATCGACTCATAGGCTGGTGCAAATTTCTGGTCAATGATGACTGGACGCATCCGGACTCCACACGGGATGTCTATCATGGATGATAGAGTTGCTAAAGAATCTGCGAACCTGTTGTTCTCTCTTAGTAGATGGGTAAAACTTAGCTTCTCAAACCGAGGAATTAGCAAATCCAAGGTTTAGTGATACATCATCATCTTTTCCTCTTTTACTTTCCAATCTCCTTTAGCTTGAGACACAACGAGGTTCGAATCCCCAATGACGTCCAACCGTCTTGCCCCTAGTTCCAAGGCTGCTTCTAGACCAGCGATACACGCCTCGTATTCTGCTTCATTATTCGAGACTTTGAATCGGAGTTTGAAGGCTAGAGGGATACGGGAATTGTCGGGCGCTATCAGCAACACTCCTATCCCATACCCATGTTGATTTGACGCTCCGTCAAAGTACATCGTCCAAGTTTCATCGTCGATATGCAAAATGGCTTCATCTGGAAACAAATACTCCACTGCTTCATCCCCCTCAACCGGATGGTCGGCAAGGAACTCTGCTACTGCTCTTCCCTTCACTGACTTGCGTGTGACATACTTGAGGTCAAATTCGGAGAGTAACAGCAACCAACGAGCTAGCCTACCCGTAAGCGCTGGTTTCTCGAAAAGATATTTGATGGGATCGAGTCGTGAAACCAACATTACGGAGTGAGCTAACAAGTAGTGCCGCAGCTTCCTGGTAGCCCATACCAGAGCTAAGCAAGCCTTTTCCAGCGGTGTATATCGGGTCTCATATTCTAGCATTTTCTTGCTTAAATAGTAGATGGCTTTCTCCACCTTGTCTTATGATTCTTGAGCAAGCATGCAACCCATCGTGGTCTCTGTCACTGACAGATACAAAATCAATGGTTTTCCCGGTTCTGGTGGCGATAAAACGGGCGGGTTCTGTAGATACTCTTTAATCTGCTCAAACGCAGCTTGACATCGGCCGTCCCATTGGAACTTCTTTCCTTTCTTCAAGAGACCAAAAAGTGGTTCACAAGTCAAGGTTAATTTTGAGATAAACCGTCTTATGAATTGCACTTTACCCAGAAAGCCTCTCACCTCCTTTTCAGTCCTTGGTGGGGGCATTTCTAGGATGGCCTTGATTTTGGAAGGGTCGACTTCGATGCCCCTTTGTGTAATTAGAAACCCCAGCATTTTTCCCGCTGTAACACCAAACGTACATTTTTGAGGGTTCAGCCGCAACCGGAATTCTCTGATCCTTTGGAAAAACTTATGCAAGGCGGTGTAGTGGCCCTCTCTTTCTTTGGACTTGACAATCATGTCGTCCACATACACCTCAACCTCTTTGTGGATCATATCATGTAATATTGTGGTCGCGGCCCGTTGATAAGTAGCTCCAGCGTTCTTCAACCCAAACGGCATTACCCTGTAGCAGTATGTCCCCCACGGGGTGGTGAATGCAGTCTTTTCCCTGTCTTTTGGTGCCATCACTATCTGGTTGTATCCTGAGAAGCCATCCATAAATGAGAGCAATGCATGCCCTGCTGTGAAATCTACCAACTCATCGATGTGTGGTAAGGGGAAGTCGTCCTTCGGACTAGCTCTGTTAAAATCCCTGAAGTCCACACACACCCGGATCCTGCCGTCCTTCTTCGGCACCGGAACAATGTTGGCCAACGAAGTCGGATATTCAGATACCAGCAGGAAGCCTGCGTCGATTTGCTTGGTGACCTCTTCTTTAATCTTGAGAGCCTAGTCCGGGCGAATTCTCCTGAGTTTCTGTTTGACAAGTCGAGCCTCGGGGTCAAGGGGGATCCGATGCTGTACAATCTCAGGATCGATTCCAGGCATGTCTTCGTAGGACCACGCGAAAACATCTTTGAAATCTTTTAATAAAGCGACTAGTCGCTCGCGTTCCTCCGAAGACAACGTGGACCCGATCTGGACCAGCCGCGGGTCCTCCTCAGTACCAATGTTCACGGTAGTGATTTCGTCCACTAGGGGTTTAACAAATCTCTCTTGCTCTTGCTCAATTAAACGTTGTAAAACCGGAGGAACTTCGTCCTCTTCGTTTTCATCAAAATTTTGAAAGTCTGAATTAATGCAATAAATTAGGGGCACAGAAAAGTACTCAGAAACCACAGATAGTTCATTCTCATTAGGCACTGCCAGATCGTCCAATTCATCGGTTATAACAGACTCAAATGAAAAGGAAAAAGACGACCTAGACAGGACTGTGGCATCCGGGTTAACATCCCCAGGAGTACCAGACTCAGATTCAGTCGAGCTGGAACCTGATTCCGACTCACAAGACTCGGTGGAATCAGATTCCGGCTCACTACCTGACCCGGTGCTGCTGGACAAAAATCCCTCCTCGTACTGCCAAGTGAGAGAGGGTACGATAGATGCATCCAAGATAGCTGCTGGTTGGCTCGCAGCCGTTTCATCCCCAATCATGGAAACCTCGGAGTTATCCCCCAAGCACTTATGGTCGATCGGAGGATCAGAGAGTAGACATGCCAGCGTTACCCCCATTTCAAATTCTGTGCCCTCAGGATCCACTGCCCTACACTGCTCAACCTCAGCTGATGGGTCCGTCTGCTCTTCGGCAACATCCTCCCCGGGTAGTTGCAGGTCAAAAAAGATCTCAAAACCGGGCACGCGCTTCTTCTCCGTGTTTATCCACGGCTCTGGGAAGCCGCAAAATGGAAAGTCCTCCCCCTCCCGGACGAAGCGTCCATTCAGGGTGCCCTGAATGGGCCTATGCATCAAGTCAAATGGCTTCCCAGCCTGCTTTGCTTTGGCCCTTCCGGCCATTTCTTTCCCTTTCCTTACCTAGTCCTCTTTGGTGGGCAGATAACCCAGTCCAAAGGTATGCGGGTTGTGTGGCACTTCGGCCAATGTTGCGACGCCTTTCCTGCCGCTCCTTCCTAATCCCATCCCGGGGATGTGTTGTAGCTTGTTCATGAGGTAGACGGATTGAGCACTGACGTACATACCTTCATTCATAGCCATAATGTTTTGCACAACCCGGGCCTCGGCCAGAGTAAATCCTGATATAAACACGTCCTCCATGCCGTGCTCTATTTCTAGGACTGGTGTAGACACCTCCGGAGGGGGATGGATCGATGAATTCCCAAACACAATGGCTACTCCCTTTCCATAGGGGTATTTCACCATCTGATGCAGAGTGGACGAGACGGCCTTCACCTGATGCAACCACGGTCGCCCCAGAAGCAGGTTGAAAGTTGCGGGAACCTCCAAGACATGGAAATCTATCTCGTGTTGTCCAGGTCCAACCTTTGTCTGAATCTTGACGGTCCCCATCACTTCCCTGCTAGTATTATCGTACGCTTTGATCACCTGAGTTGTCGGGATGAAGTCCGCGGGCTTCAACCCGATTGCATACGCTGTTCTGGCCGGGCAGACATTGATAGCAGACCCGGTATCAACAAGTACCACCGGTATCCACTTATCTCTACATTCCACGGAGATGTAGAGAGGTTTGTTATGATTCACGCCCTTAGGCGGCAGTTCCTTGTCTGAAAAGGTTAAAGCCGGGGAACCTCCTCCCGGAAAAACCAGCCCAACCAGCTGCTCTGGTGTAGTATCGATTGAGAGTTTGGCTTTGTCCATGGCAGATAGGACAGCCTGTCTGTGTACCCGTGAAGCCATAAGCAGTCCCCAGATGGAGATGTCTGCTTGTATCTTCTTCAACTGCCTCAGCACAGCTTCTTCTTCAATTTGTCTCTCTCTCTGTTTCTCAGCTTCCTTGTCTTTACCAGATGCTTCTGGTTGGTCTAGGTGCGGGGGCTTGAAGTACCGCCCACTCCTGGTCATGTGGTCCACCTCATCGAGGTACCAGGTGCTGTCTGGTTGATTTGCTCCCCAATCTTCGTCTGTGTGGGCAAGACATAAGTCGTCGTCTTCCCACCACATCCCGTTAGCATCCAAAAGACACCTGTCTGGTTCTGGCAAATGTGTACTCTCAGTACCTTCATCCCATATGCTCACAGCATTGTCCGTTCTTGTGCCCACAGCACTCTCAGCCCCTTCATGGGCTTTTGCCTTTCTGATTCTCTCGGAATCCCAAAACTTCTCCTGTTCTGTCTGCGTTGCTGCAGTTTGTTGTTCCATTGTCTTTGCATCCACAATGCTTAAGTCCCGAGTGGAATTCTTTGTACCGGCGCTCTCCGGCAATCCATTCTGACTCTCGGCCCTTCCGGCCACAGTTGATACCCTCGCCCCTGTCGGGCTCTGCTCTGGCTGAAACTCCACAATATCAGGCTGATCATCTAACCACCCGGTGGCCTCCGCCGACTCCTCATATTCAAACCAGTTGATTGTTGCATCTCCAGATTCTTGGTCGTTGAAGAACTGGAGGTTGGCGAAGTCCTCCTCCACTGTTGCTAGATCATCTGTCCCCTGTTCAAGTCCGTCCCCCTGAATCATGCACAGTTCAGCTTTTTCCGGCAACCCCACACTCAGCTCAGACCGGCCCACTGATAAAATGTATTCGCTTGGATCATAGGCTCCCCCAGTGTAATTCCCAGACTGCCTTATTCCGTCTTCAGTGGTCACCACCTTTGACTCGGATTGGGTTGTGAAGGTGTCCAACATGCACAAGTTAGTGCAGTCGGGAAGGATCACCTCCGGCTTGGGTAGGTGGGAGGGAGTAATGTAGGTACTAGGATCGTAGGATACGACCCCAGTTTGGATGAGGTTGACTCTTTTGGGTGGTGGATCTTGGTTATGGGTAGGGAGTGGGTTGGTTGTGACGTTGGGTCTTTCGGGAGGTAGAATAATATTTTTGTCGATGAGGTCCTGAACCTCGTGACGCAGCCTGAAACAATGGTCGGTATCATGACCGTGCTGCTGGTGGTAGGCACAGTATTTGGCTGGGTTGTGAGAGGGGGGGAGTGGATTTGGTGGCGGCCTCGGCTCCAGGGGTTTTAGATGTCCCTTTCTAATCAGGACCCCCAGAACCTTGGACAAAGGCATGTATAGCGGAGTAAAGGTTCTTTGGCCTCTGGGCTGGAATCTCGGGGCTTGGGTACTACTCCCGGATGTACTGGAAAATGGGGTGGCCGCCATGGGCCTTGGCTGGGGAAGGGGATTGGTGGTGACCATACTGACCTCCGAAGTCCTTGTGTTTGCAGCGCCACTTGGGCCTGCGTTGTTATTGCGGTTGAATGTCCTCCGGGGTTGCTCCCGGTCCTGGTCAATCAGACCTTGCTTCATCGCATCCTCGATCTGTACCCCCATCTCGTGTAAGTCTGAGAAGGTGGGAAAGGGGAGTACGATCATCTTCTGCATGAGTTTTGGTTGGAGATTGCGCACAATCATCCTAATTTGATCTTTGTCTGTAGGCCTCAAGGTCATCATGGATGCCTTTGCCCTCCATCGAGTTACGAAGTCTGAGAAAGTCTCCTTTTGTTCCTGCCTCGTTGTTTCGAGATCACGTGTTGTAATCTCGATCTGCGTATTGTACGAGTACTGTGCAACGAAGGCCTCAGCCATCTCATCCCAGTTTCTTTTCACGTCATCTTCTAGCTTCGCATACCAAATGGCTGCCACACCCGACAAAGTTCGGCCAAACAGGGAAAGCTTTTGTGGTCGGGTTAGGCCCATTGGCCGCAGGATGTCTGAAAACAGCCGGAGATGGACTATAGGATCCCCTGACCCATCAAAACGATCAATCTGTGGCATCTTAAATCTATCTGGCAATGTTACGGCCACGTCGGTGTATCCATCTTCGATGTCTGGGATGGCCTTCACCCCCTGAGACTTCTTAAAAAACTTCTCCAGTTTGCTCAATTTCAGAGCTGTATGGTCTATCTCGAACTCGAAGGGAGAGTCCGGATGGTTGGCAGGTGTATGAGTCTTGGACAGTTGAGGCAGGAGCGGGGGCGGAGCCAACCCCGTTGGGTGGCCTGTGTCCTCTTGAATATTCTGGACATTGGGTAGGGTGTTCTGGTTGTTCAGGGGGGTATTCTGGGGATTTGGCAGGGCATTTTGACCAGTGGATGCCTGCTCGGGTAACGGAGCTCCGGGTGGAGGAGGAGCCGGGTGCGAGGTTGATGTTCCGGTTTGCTGCTGGAGCCTGGTAATGAGCTCAGCCTGTTGGGCCATGACTGTGGCCTGTTGCTTAGAAAATTCCGTTTGGCGGATGGCATCCTCTTGCATCTGTTTCATGCTCTCGTGCATTTGGCGCATCATCGCCTCCATCCCTGATGTATTCTGCTGTTCCATCTGAATGACCGGTAAATGTACCTCTATGGCAGACACAGAAATCTCAACCTGACTGCTTACTGTCAAAGTAGCCCTCTGTTCCGGTAATCCCTGTTCTGACACACTACGCCTCCTCGGCCTTCTTCTGATAACTGGGGGTAGAGAGTGGAACACTGGATGTCCGTCAACCAGATCCTCGGATCGATTGAGTCGGCGACCTCGTGTCCAAAGTGCTTGGGGAGTATCTAGTGGTTCAGAAGCAATCGTGCTAAAAACTGCCCTAGCAAAAAGATAATAAAGCGAAAAGGAAATAAATAACCAGAAAAACGGACAGCATAACAGCTTAAATTAAATACACAACACACAGTCGGGCATACAACACACGGTTGATAAGCTGGGTACACCCTGTCCTCAATCACTGATTACTGTCCCTATATCACTGTTTCCCAAAACCGAATCTGATATCCGCAGACAACTGATTCTCAAATGACTGGCTGATGCCCGCAGGCCTGACGCCCAATCTCAAAAACTGATGCCCGCAGGCCTGATGCCCAAACCCATAAACTGATACATGCATTCTCTGTAGAGACGCACTCTAACAAGCACATAACAGATAAGTGAGAGCCAAAACACCCCTATGTTGGGGTTGGGTTTCCCTGTCCTATTTTGTCAGGAACTAGGGTTTCACTATGCACGCAGCAGTTTCAAACAACCTATAAACGGGTAAGCAACCTGTCCTAGTTTGGAATGGTCACTATGGATCCGAATATGCACTAGGTCGAATGGTCAAAAAGGGTGCCCCGGTAAAACCGGGGTTTGTGTTCCCATACTGGCAGAGCCCGTAATCGATCAGCCTTATGGACATGCCTTGACAAGACAAGCCTCCGGCAAACCGCTCAGGAATAGCAGATGGCAAACACGGTGTCCTAGGCGCACCAATGCAAATGCAATGCAAAGAAACACACAAGTGTAGTCAAAACCAGATATCATGAGTTCGAGTCAAGTTCTCTAAATCCCTAGTAGAGTCGCCAGAAACTGTAGACGTCCCCGAACGCATCCCGGGGAAGGGAGTGCGAGTCCCCCCCCCCCCCCCCCCGCGTTCTGGTTCGATATTGGGTTACTACAGTTCGAAGGACTCAAATGTCACGGTTCTAAATCTCGAACCAAAGAGTCCAAATCCGGCAAATCGTTTTGAAAACAGATTTTTTGAAAGAAGTGCCAAACATGGACTGCTTTGCCAGATACAGAGTCGCCACCTAAATATTTTTTAATAGGAAATTTAGGAAACCCTGACTCGGTGCCAAAGGCCACGTGTCCGTCATCACCAAAGTTGCCTCGGCTCGGGAACTTGGGTACGATTGGGGAAGGTCACTTCGTGAGCACCCCCGCTCGCCCGGTCAAAGACCGGCCTCTACTAACCATGATATCTTATTTTGAAAACATTGTATGCTCTTATTCCGGTTATTAGCCTAGGTTACTATGTGATGCGCACAGCATACAAGTATAGACTGAGTCGTCTGAATTGGAACAAAACATTTCATGTTTGTTTGTTTGAAGGATGGTTTGCTACCCGCAGGTAGGCTTAAAAATGTAGATTTTGCCACCCTCAGGTGGGCTTAGAAAACATGGTGTTGCCACTATCTAGTAGGCTTAAAACAAACATTTGATGAATTGTCCCAATCCAAATAACACAACCTCCACCCACAGGCATTCAGGCAGTTATATCATATAAGCAA
Source organism: Camellia granthamiana (assembly GCA_036172215.1). Taxonomy (NCBI): domain Eukaryota; kingdom Viridiplantae; phylum Streptophyta; class Magnoliopsida; order Ericales; family Theaceae; genus Camellia; species Camellia granthamiana. The sequence goes on along the minus strand of CM069903.1, from coordinate 92,430,967 downwards.
ATAGCCTCATGGCAAGCATGCTATTCATGGCAACACTCACACGCATGCAAGGATGCTAAAGCATAAAACTTACCGAGTGCTCCAAGCCAAAACAGAAGCTCATTAGAAATCATGCATGATCCTAAATATGCTGAAATGCCTAATGCAACACATGCAAAATGCAACTATAGCAGGCTCGGCTATTCTAAACATGGCATATGGAATGCTACAACTAACACGTATTCAATTTGGAATTGAAATACAAATGCAGTTTGTATGATACGCCGAGCCCGGTGCGTGCAAAACAGATGAATGATGCAAATATGCTGTCATACTGTATGCTAATTGAAATATGCCCTATATCTAACCATCATAAGCAGATAAATAAAAGGGAAGAAAGACGTGGGGTTGGAAGACATACATCACACTCACCCACACTTATTACAGTTATGCCCTCGCGCAGAGGGTCTAAATAAATATACAGTCCCAAATAAAAGAATAATACAGTCCAAAATATTACAGTCCGAATAATATACAAATCCCTAATTAATTAACGAATTAACTAAGAAAAAATTGTAAACTGGCATGCAAGCCAGGGGCTGCCTCGATTCTGATGAATGTTGCATGTTTGGGCTGCCTTGCGCGGAAATCCACTGAGATGCCCCAATTAGCCTCTGTTTGCAATGTTTCTCGAAATGCGTGCCAGACTCTGAAAAGTTGCTGATTCTTCATTTTGCTGCAACAGAGAGCAGGAAAAGGGCATAGCAATGTATTTCACAAATATATGCATGCCTCGATCCTCGTGCCACCAATCACGCATATCGATGCATGATGGCCGAGGAGCCGAATTGCACAACTCAATATAGGATGAATGCGTATGAATGCTACAACAAAGCCTAACTCCATCATGGGTAATCCGGAGTGTCGGTGACTTGGGAATGGAGACCCGTTCCGTCACTCGGAGTACGGAACGTACCTCGTTTCCCGTGCCCGGGCTAACTCCTATCCCGAACACGATGCAATATGCGTGATATGCATGAAATGCAGCTAACATATGACCTAGCATGCACAATGCTATGAAAATGAGATGCCTCGAAATGCGTGCACGCGGGCACGCAAACCGAGGCAGTGATCCTAAGGCATGAAATGGCATACGCAATGCAAATTAGACTTACACTAACACGAGTGGACCTCAGCCACACTCACATAAGAGGCCGTGAGATGAAAGTGAAGTGCCTCGAAATGCGTACACACGGGCACACAAACCGAGGCAATGACATACGCAATGCGATGAGACTAAAATGACATACAGAATGTAAAATGGACTTACACTAACATGAGTGAGCCTCAGCCACACTCGCATAAGAGGCCGTGAGATGAAAATGAAGTGCCTCGAAATGCGTGCACACGGGCACGCAAACCGAGGCAATGACATACAGGCATGAAATGGCATGGAAATGATATACAAACATGCAAATGAATTTCAGCACTCACAAATGATGCAAAACAGTCCCGAAATGAGGCGAAAGTACACCCGATGCATGAAATGGCCCCGAAATGCGAAATTAGGCACCCGAAATGGCCTATAGCTATGCAATGCATGCACAATATGGACATGGAATGAAAATACAGTAGCAAGGCAGCCCCAAGACAAGCATTTTTGCAGTAGAAAACAAGGCCAAACAGCAATCATAGATAGGGCAACAATGGTATGCAAAAATAGGGGCCAAGAGAGGGGTATTGAAGTAGATGGAAAATGAAAGCCCAAATAGAAAAATGCCCTTCTATAACACTGAAGAGAGGCCAAAAATATGCACATTAACAGTAGATGACAACCCCAAAAACAGTATGCAAACATGCTAGAAATGTCATGCAAGAACTAGGATACATAAGGCTATAACATGAGGTACCCCAAACATTCATCAAACCAGCAAATACCCTTCATGAAATATGTCAAGAAGATCAAAATATGACTCTTTCCAGACCTGATGATGGCCGAAAACAGAATCTAGATAGGCTTAACAAAGCATGCAAAAATGGGGGTCAAAGAGAGGTATAATGACAAGTATAACATGGAGACCCCCAACAAAGTTGATCCCTTCTATAATGTTATAGAGGGACCCAAAATAAGCCTACTCACAGTAAATGACATGCTCAAAAACAGATCACATGTAGGCCAAACAAATCATGCAAATTTACGGTAAATGTGAGAGATTATGAAGCAAGTGCATGATAGAGAGGCCAAACAGGATTGAGACCTTCTTCAATGTTGAAGAGGGGCTCAAAATAGGACCACTCACAGTTTACATTATGCTCGAAAACAGACCACACATAGGCCAAATATTCAATGCAAAATAATGGCATACAAGATGATATTGAAGCAAGTGGTAGATGGAGGGCTCAAACAGGGTTGAGCCCTTAAACAAACATGAAGAATAGCTCAAAATAGACCTAGTTTTAGTTAGGGTCGGAGCCCAAAACAATAAGCAAATAGGCCAAGGAAATGAGGCAAAAATGAGCTCAAAAGAGGGTGAAGTGTACTTACCGTTGAAGATCAAGACTTTGGTTGCTTCTTGGACCAAATTTGTTGCCTCTTAGCTGCTGGAAAGCCTCTCCTTGCTGCCGGAATGGAGTGGTGATGGTAGAGCTTGGTAGTGATGAAGAAATGTGGTTGGAACTTAGGGATTTTGAGAGAAAATGAGAGAGAAATAGAGAGAGATGGATCCAAAAGCCTTAGGGAAATTTTTGTAACCCTAAAACATGAGTTGGAGGATGGTTATAAAGGCCAAGGAAGGGGAGGAAAAGTGGAGGGAAATGACATCAAGTTTCCCTCCCAAAGACTTTCCCCGGATCAGATATTTTTTTTGGAAAAAACAGCTGTATGGCTGTATGGCACAGATCCCAAGGAGCATGGCCGGCTGGGTATTTTTATTGCAGGTGGCCGGCCGGCCACCCCCTATGGCCGGCCGGCTAGGGGTCAAAAAGTTCAAGGAGAGTTGCTGGCCGGCCACCTAAGATTGGTGTCCTCCCAGGTCCCCTCAACACAACCATGTGGTTCAAATTTGGAGAATGTAAAACAGGAGAGAGAACAAGCCACTTTTAGGAGGGGTTCAAAAGGTTCAATTGGAGTTACTGGCCGGCCATATGTTTTTAGGGTCCTCCCATGTGTGTACAACACAAATATGTGGTTTTGGCTCGAAGAAAATGGCCCTAGGGTGTTCAACATTAGCCCGGAAGTGAGAAAAACGGGCGCCGGGGGGCGCCGGAGGAGCATAACTGGTTGTTGAGACAATTGCTGGCCTCCCACCCTCCAGTGATCTTCCCGGTGATAAAACAGAGGTACCTGCCAAAAATGAACAAAAACCGATGCAAAACGAATGCTCGGGGGCCAAAACACGCAGTTCGGGGTCCCGAAAACCGGCCGTTAAGCACCGAAAGTGGTGTTTGGCCACGAAGTGGGTATCTAAGACCCCAGTGTCCCTTGAAAGGGAGTAAATAAGATGTATGCCAAAAACCGGAGGAATCGGAGATGGTTAGACGGTCCCGAACCGAGGCACACGGCCTGACGGCTCCGAAAATCGGGAACCGGGCTCCGAAATGGGCAAAATGGCCTACGGCCACGAAATGTAGCCCACGGCCACTGAGAGATAGTCTACGGGACCTCTCCCTCCCCTCAGGAAAGAAAACAGAGAAAACCGAGTCTGGTTCGCAAACCGAGGCAAGGCACAGAAGAGGGTTCGGAAATCCGGAGGCAGGGCGCACGGCCGCGACTCTGAGACTTCTAAACGAGCGCAATATACAACATCACCGAGCGCTCAATCGGTGACGTCTGAGTCTTAAGGTCGGTCAAAAATGGGGTGTCTACAGCAACCAACACATCCCAAAAGCTAAACTCAAAGAGAAATGAGAGGTAATAAGACATGAACAACTATATAAGACAATGAAACCCGAATCCAAAACATCTAATGGGTTAGGTCTAAACTAGAATCGTTATAAAAAATGTATTACATAATGCTCAAAAATGAGATTATTGCCAAGTGGTTTGCACATGTCAGCGACCCAAATTACTATTTTCCCTTGCCTCTTAATGAACAATTACAGAAAAATGTATTTTTTTTTTTAATTTTCCAATGTCATTTATTTGTCATTTATTTTTCAATGTAATTTTGAGTATTTTTAATGTTTCAATGTAATCTTGTTTTTTCAATGTATTGTTGACTATTTTTTAGTATAATTTTAATTTTTCAATGTTATTATGAACAAATAAATATATTATTGAAATGAAGGCAATAAAGTTGCAAATGAAGACAATTTTATTAAAATAAAAAGACATTACATGACAATAAATGTCATTAAAAAGATAAAATAAAAACTTAATCTAACGCTCCAGATCGGGACCACAAGTGTTCAATTAGATCATTACGAATTGCATTACGGGCTTCAGTAGATTTATTTCTCTGGTGATTCAGCATAAATTTAGCATACTCCTGATTTGGATTGTGTAGCTCGACTTTTCGCGGCCCCTTTCGGAAGGTTTGAAAAAAGCCCTACAGTTCGGACTCCCATGGTTCTGAATCTAATCTCACAAGTGCAATGTGAAATTGATAAACACCAAAGAGTCCAAATCTGGCAAATCTTTTGGAAAATTAATTTTTGGGTCAAAAATGTCAAAATTGGACTGCTTTTCCAGATATAGAGTCACCACCTAAATATTTTATTTTTGAAAAAATTTAGGAAACCCATGACTCGTGCCAAAGGCCACGTGTCCGTCATTACCAAAGTTGCCTCGGCTTCGGAACTTAGGTACGAGAGGGGAAGGTCATAAATTGAGCACCCCCACTTGCCCGATCCAAAGATCGGCCTCTACTAATCATGATATGATTTTTATAAACACTATGTGCTCTTATTCCAGTTATTAAGCTAGCTTTACTATGTGATGCGCACAAGTAAGTATAGACTAGTTTGCTCAAGTTGGAACAATTCAACTTTATGTTTGTTTTGTGAAAAGGGTTTGATTGTGCCACCTTAGGTGGGCTTAAAGTTCGTGAATTTGCCACTAAACATAGTAGGCTTAAAACTGTGAATTTGCCACTAGACACAGTGGGCTTAAACATACATTCGTTGAATTGTTCTAATTCAACCAACAAGCCTTTATTCACAAGCATTCATGCAATTTATCAAGTAAGCATTTAGCCTCGTGAAAAGCATGCTAGACATGGCAATCACTCACACTCATGCAAGTATACTAAAGCATTAAAAACTCACCTAGTACTCCAAACCAAAAAAGAAACTAGTTAGAAAAATGCATGTTCCTAACTATGTCAAATGACTAATACAACACATGCAACTAATAGTCTCGGCTACTAATATGGCATATAATTCAATTTTGAAAACATGCGGTCTAAGTACGTATTCAAAGAAGTATTCAAAATAACAATGCAGTTTGAATGATGTGCCGAGCCTCGGTGCATGCAATACAAAATGAATGGATGCAAGCATAAGATATGCTAATTGAAACGTGTCCCTGATCTAACCATTATAAGCGGGTAAATAAAAGTGAGAAAGATGTGTGGTTGGAAGACATGCACATTATTATATTTTACTCTTGCGAAGGAGAGTCCGAATGAATAACTAAGCTAACTAGCAACTAATTAAAGTTAAGCTAATTAAGCTAATTAGGCTAATTATTACAAACCAAAATGAAATAAATAGCTAAGCTAATTAACTAATAATTACAACAATTAAATGAACTAATTAGTAAGCTAACTAATTAAGTTACAACACAAATGTAAGCAACCTAAGTAATAAAGATATCTAACTATGCTACCACTACTCCGCCTCGGGAAATGGAAGATGCACATGCTCGGATACCACTCGAAAAGACCTCCGTTTTGCTATCAAAAGCCTCTGTTTGTAGAGTTGAACACTTCCAGAACCATTTTGCTCCACCTTACCAACATTCTGCTAAAGTTTGTATCAGTGGCCAGTCGGCCACTGGTAGATACTGCCAACCATTTGCCGGCCATGAAGGTGACCTGCCGGCCATCTATGGTGCACTGTCGGCCATGGATGGTGGCCTGCCAGCCACTGATGCACTAGATTATCATGTTACAACAGAGTACAAACAGAGCAAAAAGAGGATATTTCCAAGGATTGTCTGCATAATTCAGCCCTCATTTCATGAATAAATCCAAGGAGTTGTGAACTTAAGCCACAAACCTCCAATCCAAGCAATTTCATTGCACGATGGCTTGTGATTCAAAATGTGCAAGCTCAATAAATGCAAAATGAGACACAAAAGACCATCACCCCATCGTGCCTATCAAGGGCAATGGAGACCTAGGAAACTTGAGACATTTCATCACTTTGAGTATGTGTAGACGTCCCTGAACGCATCCCGGGGCGAGGAGTACGAGCCCCCCCCCCCCCGTTCTGGTTCGATATTGGGTCTGCTACAGTTCGAAGGACTCAAATGTCACGGTTCTAAATCTTGAACCAAAGAGTCCAAATCCGGCAAATCGTTTTGAAAACAGATTTTTTTGAAAGAAGTGCCAAACATGGACTGCTTTGCCAGATACAGAGTCGCCACCTAAATATTTTATTTTTGGAAAATTTAGGAAACCCTGACTCGGTGCCAAAGGCCACGTGTCCGTCATCACCAAAGTTGCCTCGGCTCGGGAACTTGGGTACGATTGGGGAAGGTCACTTCGTGAGCACCCCCGTTCGCCCGGTCAAAGACCGGCCTCTACTAACTATGATATCTTATTTTGAAAACATTGTATGTTCTTATTCCGGTTATTAGCCTAGGTTACTATGTGATGTGCACAGCATACAAGTATAGACTGAGTCGCCTGAATTGGAACAAAACATTTCATGTTTGTTTTTGAAAGATAGTTTGCTACCCGCAGGTAGGCTTAAAATGCAGATTTTGCCACCCTCAGGTGGGCTTAGATAACAATGGTTTTGCCACTATCTAGTGGGCTTAAAACAAACATTTGATGAATTGTCCCAATCCAAATAACCCAACCTTCACCCACAAGCATTCAGGCAGTTATATCACATAAGCAAATAGCCTCATGGCAAGCATGCTATTCATGGCAACACTCACACGCATGCAAGGATGCTAAAGCATAAAAACTCACCGAGTACTCCAAGCCAAAACAGAAACTACATTAGAAATCATGCATGATCCTAAGTATACAGAAATGCCTAATGCAACACATGCAAAAATGCAAACTATAGCAGGCTCGGCTATTCTAAACATGGCATATGGAATGCTACAACTAACAAGTATTCAATTTGGAATTGAAATACAAATGCAGTTTGTATGATGCGCCGAGCCCGGTGCATGCAAAACAGATGAATGATGCAAACATGCTGTCATACTGTATGCTAATTGAAATATGTCCTAATCTAACCAACATAAGCGGGTAAATAAAAGGGAAGAAAGACGTGGGGTTGGAAGACATACATCACACTCACCCACACTTATTACAATTATGCCCTCGCGCAGAGGGTCCAAATAAATGTACAGTCCCAAATAAAAGAATAATACAGTCCAAATATTACAGTCCGAATAATATACAAATCCCTAATTAATTAACAAATTAACTAAGAAAAAAGAACTAAAACTGGCATGCAAGCCAGGGACTGCCTTGCTTCTGATGAACGATGTATGTTTGGGCTGCCTTGCGCGGAAATCCACTGGAATGTCCCAACTAGCCTTTGTTTCGCAATGTTCCTCGAAAAGCGCGCCAAGCCTCGGAAGACCGCTGATTCTTGATATGCTGCAACAGAGAGCAGGAAAGGGGCATAGCAATGTATTTTACAGATATATGCATGTCTCGATCCTCGTGCCACCAATCACGCATATCGATGCGTGATGGCCGAGGAGCCGAATTGCACAACTCAATATAGGATGAATGCATATGAATGCTACAACAAAACCTAACTCCATCACGGATAATCCGGAGTGTCGGTGACTTGGGAATTGAGACACGCTCCGTCACTCGGAGTACGAAACGCGCCTCGTTTCCCGTGCCCGGGCTAACTCCTATCCCGAACACGATGCAATATGCATGATATGCGTGAAATGCAGCTAATATGCGATCCTAACATACACAATGTCATGGAATGGCATACACGCTATACGAGGTAATACATAACCGGGCATACACAATGCTACGGATGAAATGGCATACGCAATGCAATAATGGGCTTACACCAACATGAGAGAGCCTCAGCCACACTCACATAGGAGGCCATTAGATGAAAACAAGGCACCTCGAAGTACGTGCCCGCGGGCACGCAAACCGAGAACGGACCCTCAGGCACCGAAATGCCACTCTAATGAGACATGGCAAAGACACGGAATATGACATGCAAACATGCAAAAATCAGTAGCAAAACGAGAGGGAAAACAGCCCCGAAATAAGGCGAAATGAGACCCGATGTAAGGAATCTCTCCCGAAATGCAAAACTAGTCATCCGAAATGACTTGTAGCTATGCCATATATGCATAATTTGGACAAGACATGAAAAAGCAGAAGCAAGGCAGCCCCAAAAATCACATTTTTACAGTACAAAACATGGCCAAACAGCAATCACAAGTAGGGCTAAAATGGCATACAAAAATGGCTCCGCAAGGGAAGCAATGAAGCAAGTGATAGAAGCAAAGCCCAAATGGCAAAAGGCCCTTCTACAACACTGAAGAGGGACCAAAAATATGAACATTTACAGTAGATGACATGCCTCAAACCAGTATGCAAACATGCTAAAAATGCCATGCAAGAAATAGGCCAACAAGAGGCTATAACATGAGGTATACAAAGAAATCACCAAACAGCCAAAGACCCTTAATGAGATATGCCAAGAAGGTCAAAATATGGCCATTTTAAGTTCTAATCATGGCCTAAAAACAAAGGCAAGGTAAGCTCACAAAGCATGCAAAAATGGGGGCCAAAGAGGGGTATAATGGCAAGTACAACATGGAGGCCCCCAACAGTGTTGATCCCTTCTACAATGTTGTAGAGGGACTCAAAATAATCCTATTCACAGTTCATGGAACACTCCAAAACAATTTACATATAGGCCAAACAAATCATGCAAATTTACGATAAATATGAGGGATTATGAAGTAAGTGCAAGATAGGGGGCCCAAAAAGGGTTGAGCCCTTCTTCAATGTTGAAGAGAGGCTCAAAATAGGCCCACTTACAGTTTACATTATGCTCGAAAACAGATCACACATAGGCTAGAAATTTCATGCAAAAATGTGACATACCAAGGGGTATTGAAGCAAGTACCAAATGGAGGGCTCAAACAGGGTTGAGCCCTTGAACAAACATGAAGAATGGCCCAAAAAAGGCCTAGTTTCAGTTAGGGTTGGAGCCCAAAACAGTAAGCAAGTAGGCTAGAAAAATGGTGCAAGATAAGGCCAAAAAGAGGGTGAAGTGAACTTACCCTTGAAGACCAAAGCTTTGGCTGCTCCTTGGACCAAATTTGCTGCCTCTAAGCCTCTAGAAAACCTCTCCTTGCTGCTGGAATGGAGTGGTGGTGGTGGTGCTTGGTAGTGATGAAGAAATGTGGTTGGAACTTAGGGATTTTTGAGAGAAATGAGATAGATATGTGTATATGAGCTCAAGGCAATTTTTCCAACCTTTTTCTTTGAGTTGGGAGGCCAGCTATATAGACAATAAAGGGGGAGAAAAGTGGAGGAAAAAGTGGAGGGAAATGGCATCAAGTTTCCCTCCAAAACTTTTCCCCGGATTGAGATATTTTTTGGGGGAAAAGAGCACACAGCTGTAAAGTACTCACACTGAGGATGCTGGCCGGCCAGGCACTTTTGCTGCAGGTGACCGGCCGGCCACCCCCTATGGCCGGCCGGGTAGGGGTCAACAGGGTCAAGTTGAATTAGTGGCCGGCCACCAGATATTGGTGTCCTCCCAGGTCTCCTCAACACAACCCTATGGTTCAAAATTGGCAACTCTAAAACAGGAGAGAGAATAGGCCACTTTTAGGAGGGGTTCAAAAGGTTCAAGTTGAGTTACTGGCCGGCCATGTGATATTAGGGTCCTCCCATGTGTGTACAACACAAATATGTGGTTTGGGGTTGAAGAAAATGGCCCTAGGGTGGTCAACATTGGCTCGGAAGTGAGAAAAACGGGCGTCGGAGGGCGCCGGAGGAGCATAACTGGTTGCTGAGACAACTGATGGCCTCCCACCCTTCAATGACCTTCCTGGTGATAAAACAGAGGTACCTGCCAAAAATGAACAAAAACCGATGCAAAACGAATGCTCGGGGGCCAAAACACGCAGTTCGGGGTCCCGAAAATAGGCCGTTAAGCACCGAAAGTGGCATTCGGCCACGAAGTGGGTCTCTCAGGCCCCAGTGTCCCTCGAAAGGGAGTAAATGAGATGCATGCTAAAAACCGGAGGAATCGGAGATGGTTAGACGGTCCCGAACCGAGGCACACGGCCTGACGGCTCCGAAAACCGGGAACCGAGCTCCGAAATGGGCAAAATGGCCTACGGCCACGAAATGTAGCCCACGGCCACTGAGAGATGGTCTACGGGACCTCTCCCTCCCCTCAGGAAAAGAAACAGAGAAAACCGAGTCTGGTTCGCAAACCGAGACAAGGTACAAAAGAGGGTTCGGGAGTCCGGAGGCAGGGCTCACGGCCGTGACTCTGAGACTTCTGAACGAGCGCAATATGCAACATCACCAAGCGCTCAACTGGTGACGTCTGAGTCTCAAGGTCGGTCAAAAATGGGGTGTCTACAGTTGCCCCTCTTTGACAGAACTCGGAAGTCAAGAAATGACGGGAGTGAATGTCAAAGCCCAGAGACGACCCATTTTTGACAAGGCCGAAGACTTAGACAATCATACAAGATAAACAGAGATATGTGCCCGTAGGCGTGCCTGCAGGCAAGGGGGCAAAATGCAAAGCGATGTGCAGGAAGCCAAATGTAACTCAATGATCATGCAAATGCAACAAGCTGTAATGAAGCAAGTATTCGCAAATAGATGCAACAGTTTTAAGCAAGAATGCAAAGCAACAACTCCATTTCATGCAGTTGGGAATGCGGAGAACTATTCAATTCTCGTCGCGTCTCACACGGAGAAGATACGATACCTGCGCGATTCGTCTGGTCGCACTAGCCTCAAATGAACCGTACATACAATATCGTGCCTGCAAAAAAGAGAAATTCAACAAGAACAATATGCTAACAACATATATTCAATGTGATTCCTGTGATTCCGAAAGTTTGACACACGCTGTGTCGGCGAGTGAATGCATCGCAATGCGAAAAGGGAACGTGCGTGACAACGCATGCTCAAGCACAGAGGCATGGTAATATCAAGAAATGTGCATAACAGTGCAAAATGCTCATGAGAATGCAAGTTAAGTGCACAACAATGCAAAACGAGCACAAATCAGGGGGCGCGTTTGTTACGAAACAACGAGTAAGGAGACGCGCGTTTTCGGCGAAGGCGAGTCGATCGCAGCCTCCGGTTCACTTCCCGGAGAGGTTACAATATGTTCAAAAAGGATACACCTTGATTCCGGTGAATGATGATGAGACACATGTCAGAAGTTGCAGCTGAAGTTCCGGCGGAGCAATTTCGCGCCAGAAAGTGCACTTTTCTTAAACTTTTTCAGGTCCCGGGAACTCCGATCTTCCTCAAAATTTGCAGAGAGCTAGGGGAGCAAGGGGGGATCACCACCGGCCAGCTGGTTGCCCAAGGGGAGGCCACCGGCCATGTTCCATAAAGCAAATGGCCGGCCAGCTAGGAAAGGTGGCCGGCCGGCTACCTGCCCAAAACAGGGGGCAGTTTTGTCTTTTCGCCTCATTTTCTTTATATTCTCTCATCCATTCACTTTGAGCTCACACCCACAGCTGCAAAAACTTCTCCTCTTGCCTCCCAAACCATTTTCTCCTTCAGATCTGCACTTTATACGCGCTTTTCAGCCTCCCACGCAAGTTGTTTTCGCGAAAACATTCGATTTTAAGCACTTTGGACAGATTAAATTTTGATTTCGGGGCTTCTTTTCTCATTTTCACCACTTAAGGTAAGTTTGTCTCAATATTTGGAAGATTTTCTCTGGAGTTGACTTTTGTTGACTTTTCCATTTCCCGAGAGTTGACTTTTGTTGACTTTTTCCAATTTTGGCTCATTTTGCTCATTTTTTGCTCCTTTTGCAGATTTTTCGAATGGCAGGTAATTTCCCTCATGGTGGAGGTCCTCCAGGTGCCGGGGATGATTTTGATGCTATGACGCTACCCCCGAGGGTCCGACTTTTTATTCCCGAGAGATATGCCCCATCGGTACACATTCTTCCGCGGGCTATTTTTCGTCATTACACTGACTTCAAAGATCGGGCACCCGGAGATCTACTTCTGCGAGAGCCAGAGCATCACCTCTCTTACGAGGCACGAGAGGTATTTTACATCATTTTCTGCATTTTTTCGTGCAGTTCATACCTTCGCCATGCTTGAACACACAGTTTAGCTTATGACATAGTACTTTGCTTGCATTCTGAACATGTGGCTTAAACACCTGAACTTCTGAACACTAGGCTTATTGATTGATTGTGAACGCACGGCACACATTAGTTAAGAATTGAACACACGGCTCAAACACTGATTTGTCGAACACACAGCCTGAATTTGAAGGTGAACACACGGCACACACTGACTAAGAGTAGAACGCACAGTCCCAAACTCTGATTTTCTGAACACGCAGTCCAAGTTGATGGTGAACACACAGCCCACACTGACTGAGAGTAGAACACGCAGTCCCAAACTCTGATTTTTTGAACATGTAGTCCAAAGTTGATGGTGAACACACAGCCCACACTGATTAAGAGTAGAACACGCAGTCCCAAGTTGATGGTGAACACACAGCCCACACTGATTAAGAGTAGAACACGCAGCCCTAACTCAAATTTTCTGAACACACAGTCCAAGTTGATGGTGAACACACAGCCCACACTGATTGAGAGTAGAACACGCAGCCCTAAACTCTGATTTCCTGAACACGCAGTCCAAGTTGATGGTGAACACACAGCCCACACTGATTGAGAGTAGAACACGCAGCCCTAAACTCTGATTTCCTGAACACGCAGTCCAAGTTGATGGTGAACACACAGCCCACACTGATTTAGAGTAGAACACGCAGCCCTAACTCAAATTTTCTGAACACACAGTCCAAGTTAAAGGTGAACACACAGCCCACACTGATTTAGAGTAGAACACGCAGCCCTAACTCAAATTTTCTGAACACGCAGTCCAAATTAAAGGTGAACACATAGCCCACACTGATTTAGAGTAGAACACACAGCCCTAACTCAAATTTTCTGAACACGCAGTCCAAATTAAAGGTGAACACACAGCCCACACTGATTGAGAGTAGAACACGCAGCCCTAAACTCTGATTTTCTGAACACGCAGTCCAAGTTGATGGTGAACACAGCCCACACTGATTTAGAGTAGAACACGCAGCCCTAAACTCTGATTTTCTGAACACGTAGTCCAAGTTGATGGTGAACACACAGCCCACACTGATTTAGAGTAAAACACGCAGCCCTAACTCAAATTTTCTGAACACGCAGTCCAAATTAAAGGTGAACACACAGCCCACACTGATTGAGAGTAGAACACGCAGCCCTAAACTCTGATTTTCTAAACACGCAGTCCAAGTTGATGGTGAACACACAGCCCACACTGATTGAGAGTAGAACACGCAGCCCTAACTCAAATTTTCTGAACACGCAGTCCAAGTTGATGGTGAACACACAGCCCACACTGATTGAGAGTAGAACACGCAGCCCTAACTCAAATCTTCTAAACACGCAGTCCAAGTTGATGGTGAACACACAGCCCACACTGATTAAGAGTAGAACACGCAGCCCTAACTCAAATCTTCTGAACACACAGTCCATTTACTTGGGTTTGCACACAGCTCATTCATTTCATTTGCACACAGCTAATTCATTTGATTTGCACACAGCTCATTCATTCGATTTGCACACAGCTCATTCATTTGATTTGCACACGGCTCATTCATTTCATTTGCACACGGCTCATTCATTTCATTTGTACACATGCATTCATTCATTTCATTTGCACACGGCTCATTCATTTCATTTTGACACATGCATTCATTCTGAATGCAGGTTGGCGCTCGTATCGTGCGAGGATATGGCTCCACTGCTGCGAGAGAGTGGTACACTGAGCTTCCGGAGGCTGTCCGGGATTTAGTTGATCTAGCAGGGTTCGGGGCCTTCTGCGTAGGGTTATGTCCTTGAGTACCAAATCTCCTTCCTTTAAATTCCTGGACTTAACCTTCTTGTTGAAAGCCCGGGCAATTCTGCGTTGATAGCCTTGAATGTGGGACAGTGCTTTCAGCCTTCTTTCATCAAAAAGCATGAGTTCCTCAAATCTGTTTTGCTGCCAATCTGCCTCGGCTATCTGGCACTCAGCCAATACTCGTAATGACGGAACCTGAATCTCAATAGGTAGAATGGCTTCCATCCCATAAACCAATGAGTACGGAGTCGCCCCGGTAGAAGTTCTGATCGAAGTCCGGTAGCCCCACAGAGCAAACGGCAGCTTATCTGGCCAGTCTCGGTAGGTTTCCACCATCTTCTGCAATATACGCTTGATATTCTTGTTGGCAGCCTCGACCGCTCCATTGGTTTGCGGCCGGTATGTGGATGACTTATGAAAAGCCACGTTTTGTTTTTCCAACAAGTCTATCACTTCCTTCTTGAAGTGGGAACCGTTATCTGAAATTATCTCATTTGGGACCCCGTAGCGACAGATGATGTTGTTTCTGATAAACTTTGTAACCTGTGAAGCCTTCAACACTGCGTAAGATTGGGCCTCAACCCACTTTGTAAAATAATCTATCGCAACTAGGATGAACTCATGCCCATTCAACCCCTTTGGCGTAACAGCCCCGATCACATCAATTCCCCAGACTGAAAATGGCCATGGTGAAGTCATATTATACAGCTTTGTCAGCGGAATGTTCATGCGATTTGCATGAATCTGACATTTGTGGCATCGCCGAACGAAACTGATACAATCCTCCTCCATGGTGGACCAGTAGTACCCCTGTCTGAGGACCTTCCGTGCCAACATTACCCCGTTCATATGTGCTCCACATTCTCCTCCATGGATGGCTTCCATTAGGCGCTTCGACTCTTCGGCATCAACACACAGTTTATGCATTCCCAGATGACCTCGTTTATACAACTTACCTCCGCAGATGATGAACTGAACGGCCAATCTCCTGATTGCCCTTTTGTCTTTGGCATTTACCCCTGGCGGGTATGCTTCCTTCTCTAAGAAATTCCAAATGTCGTAATACCAGGGGTGTTCGTCCTGAACCTCATCTATAGCAGCAATCGACTCATAGGCTGGTGCGAACTTCTGGTCGATGATGATTGGACGCATCCGGACTCCGCACGGGATGTCTATCATAGAAGATAGAGTTGCTAAAGAATCTGCGAACCTGTTGTTCTCTCTTAGTAGATGAGTAAAACTTAGCTTCTCAAACCGAGGAATAAGCAAATCCAAGGTCTGGTGATACATCATCATCTTTTCCTCTTTTACTTTCCAGTCTCCTTTAGCTTGAGACACAACAAGGTTCGAATCCCCAATGACGTCCAATCGTCTTGCCCCTAGTTCTAGGGCTGCTTCTAGGCCAGCAATGCACGCCTCATATTCTGCTTCGTTGTTTGAGACTTTGAATCGGAGTTTGAAGGCTAGAGGGATACGGGAATTATCGGGTGCTATCAGCAACACTCCTATCCCATACCCATGTTGATTTGACGCTCCGTCAAAGTACATCGTCCAAGCTTCGTCGTCGATATGCAAAATGGCTTCGTCTGGGAACAAGTATTCAACTGCTTCATCCCCCTCAACCGGATGGTCGGCAAGGAACTCTGCTACTGCTCTTCCTTTCACTGACTTGCGTGTGACATACTTCAAATCAAATTCGGAGAGCAACAGCAACCAACGAGCTAGCCTACCCGTAAGTGATGGTTTCTCGAAAAGATATTTGATGGGATCGAGACGTGAAACCAACATTACGGAGTGAGCTAACAAGTAGTGCCGCAGCTTCCTGGTAGCCCATACCAAAGCTAAGCAAGCCTTCTCCAGCGGTGTGTACCGAGTCTCATACTCTAGCATCTTCTTGCTCAGATAGTAGATGGCTCTCTCCACCCTGTCTTCAAACTCTTGTGCGAGCATACAGCCCATTGTGGTCTCAGTCACTAATAGGTACAAAATCAACGGTTTCCCTGGTTCTGGTGGTGATAAAACGGGCGGGTTCTGTAGATATTCTTTGATCTGTTCAAACGCTGCTTGACATCGGCCGTCCCATTGAAATTTCTTGCCTTTCTTCAGGAGACCAAAAAGTGGTTCACAAGTCAAGGTTAATTTTGAGATAAACCGTCTTATGAATTGCACTTTACCCAGAAAGCCTCTCACCTCCTTTTCAGTCCTTGGTGGGGGCATTTCTAGGATGGCCTTGATTTTGGAAGGGTCGACTTCGATGCCCCTTTGTGTAATCAGAAACCCCAGCATTTTTCCCGCTGTAACACCAAATATACACTTTTGAGGGTTCAGCCGCAACCGGAATTCCCTGATCCTTTGAAAAAACTTATGCAAGGCGATGTAGTGGCCCTCTCTTTCCTTGGACTTGACAATCATGTCGTCCACGTACACCTCAACCTCCTTGTGGATCATATCATGTAATATTGTGGTCGCGGCCCGTTGATAAGTAGCTCCAGCATTCTTTAACCCAAACGGCATGACTCTATAGCAGTATGTCCCCCACGGGGTGGTGAATGCAGTCTTTTCCCTGTCTTCTGGTGCCATCACTATCTGGTTGTATCCTGAGAAGCCATCCATAAATGAAAGCAATGCATGCCCTGCTGTGAAATCCACCAACTCATCGATATGTGGTAAGGGAAAGTCGTCCTTCGGACTAGCTCTGTTCAAATCCCTAAAGTCCACGCATACCCGAATCCTGCCATCTTTCTTCGGCACTGGAACAATGTTGGCCAACCAAGTCGGATATTCAGATACCAGCAGGAAGCCTGCGTCGATTTACTTGGTGACCTCTTCCTTAATCTTGAGAGCCCAGTCCGGGCGGATCCTTCTGAGTTTCTGTTTGACAGGTCGGGCCTCGGGGTCAAGGGGGATCCGATGCTGTACAATCTCAGGATCGATTCCAAGCATGTCTTCGTAGGACCACGTGAAAACATCTTTGAAATCTTTTAATAAAGCGACTAAGCGCTCGCATTCCTCCGAAGACAACGTGGACCCGATCTGGACCAGCCGCGGGTCCTCCTCAGTACCAATGTTCACAGTAGTGATTTCGTCCACTAGGGGTTTAACAAATCTCCCCTGCTCCTGCTCAATTAATCGTTGCAAAACCGGAGGAACTTCGTCCTCGTCATTTTCAAAATTTTGAAAGTCTGAATTAATGCAATAAATTAAAGGCACAGAAAAGTACTCAGAAACCACAGTTGCTTGATTCTCATTAGGCACATCCAAATCGTCCAATTCATTTACAACAGACTCAAATGAAAAGGAAAAAGACGACCTAGACAGGACTGTGGCATCCGGGTTAACATCCCCAGGAGTACCAGACTCAGACTCAGTCGAGCTGGAATCTGATTCCGACTCACAAGACTCGGTGGAATCAGATTCCGGCTCACTACCTGACCCGGTGCTGCTGGACAAAAATCCCTCCTCGTATTGCCAAGTGAGAGAGGGTGCGATAGATGCATCCAAGATAACTGCTGGTTGGCTCGCGGCCGTTTCATCCCCAATCATGGAAACCTCGGAGTTATCCTCCAAGCACTTATGGTCGATCGGAGGATCAGAGAGTAGACATGCCAGTGCTACCCCAGTTTCAAATTTTGTGCCCTCAGGATCCACTGTCTTGCACTGCTCAACCTCAGCTGATGGGTTCGTTTGCTCTTCGACAACATCCTCCTCGGATAGTTGCAGGTCGAAAAAGATCTCAAAACCGGGCACGCGCTTCTTTTCCGCGTTTATCCACGGCTCTGGGAAGCCGCAAAATGGAAAGTCTTCCCCCTCCCGGACGAAGCGTCCGTTCAGGGTACCCTGAATGGGCCTATGCATCAAGTCAAATGGCTTCCCAGCCTGCTTTCCTCTGGCTCTTCCAGCCATTTCTTTCCCTTTCCTCACCCAGTCCTCTCTGGTGGGCAGATAACCCAGTCCAAAGGTATGCGGGTTGTATGGCACTTCGGCCAATGTTGCGACGCCTTTCCTGCCGCTCCTTCCTAATCCCATCCCGGGGATGTGTTGTAGCTTGTTCATGAGGTAGACAGATTGAGCACTGACATACATACCTTCATTCACAGCCATAATGTTTTGCACAACCCGGGCCTCGGCCAGAGTAAATCCTGATATAAACACGTCCTCCATGCCGTGCTCTATTTCTAGGACTGGTGTAGACACCTCCGGAGGGGGATGGATCGATGAATTCCCAAACACCATGGCTACTCCCTTTCCATAGGGGTATTTCACCATCTGATGCAGAGTGGACGAGATGGCCTTCACTTGGTGCGACCACGGTCGCCCCAAAAGTAGGTTGAAAGTCGCGGGAACCTCCAAGACATGGAAATCTATTTCGTGTTGTCCAGGTCCAACCTTTGTCTGAATCTTGACGGTCCCCATCACTTCCCTGCTAATATTATTGTACGCTCTGATCACCTGAGTTGTCGGGATGAAGTCCGCAGGCTTCAACCCGATTGCATAAGCTGTTCTGGCTGGGCATACATTGATAGCAGACCCGGTGTCAACAAGTACCACCGGTATCCACTTGTCTCTACATTCCACGGAGATGTAGAGAGGTTTGTTATGATTCACGCCCTCAGGCGGTAGTTCCTTATCTGAAAAGGTTAATGTCGGGGAACCTCCTCCCGGAAAAACCAACCCAACTAGCTGTTCTGGTGTAGTGTCGATAGAGAGTTTGGCCCTGTCCATAGCAGATAGGACAGCCTGTCTGTGCACCCGCGAAGCCATAAGCAGTCCCCAGATGGAGATGTCTGCTTGTATCTTCTTTAATTGTCTCAGCACAGCTTCTTCTTCAATTTGTTTCTCCCTCTGTTTCTCGGTTTCTTTGTCTTTTCCAGATGCTTCTGGTTGGTCTAGGTGCGGGGGCTTGAAGTACCGCCCGCTTCTGGTCATGTGGTCCACCTTATCGAGGTACCAGGTGTCATCCGGCTGAGCTCCTGCCCAATCTTCGTCTGTGTGGGCAAGACATAAGTCATCGTCTTCCCACCACATCCCGTTAGCATCCAAAAGACACCTGTCTGGTTCTGGCAAATGTGTACTCTCAGTACCTTCATCCCATATGCTCACAGCATTTTCCGTTCTTGTGCCCACAGCACTCTTAGCCCCTTCGTGGGCTTTTGCCTTTCTGATTCTCTCGGAATCCCAAAACTTCTCCTGTTCTGTCTGCGTCGCTGCAGTTTGTTGTTCCACTGTCTTTGCATCCACAATGCTTAGGTCCTGAGCGAAATTCTTTATACCGGCGCTCTCCGACAATCCATTCTGACTCTCGACCCTTCCGGCCACCATTGATACTTTTGCCCCTGCCGGGCCCTGCTCTGGCTGAAATTCCACAATATCAGGCTGATCATCTAGCCACCCGGTGGCCTCCGCCGACTCCTCATATTCAAACCAGTTGATTGTTGCATCTCCTGATTCTTGGTCGTTGAAGAACTGGAGGTTGGCGAAGTCCTCTTCCACTGTTGTCAGGTCATCTGCCCCCTGTTCAAGTCTGTCCCCCTGAATCATACACGGTTCAGCTCTTTCTGGCAGCCCCACACTCAGCTCAGACCGGCCCAATGATAAGATGTATTCGCTTGGATCATAGGCTCCCCCAGCATAATTCCCGGGCTGTTCCATCCCAGACTCAACAACTCTGTTCTCCTCTGAAACCTGCCATGTTCCATCTTCAGTGGTCACCACCTTTGGCTTAGATTGGGTTGTGAAGGTGTCCAACATGCACAAGTCAGTGCAGTCAGGAAAGATCACCTCCGGCTTGGGTAGGTGAGAGGGAGTAATATAGATACTAGGATCGTAGGATACGACCCCAGTTTGGATGAGGTTGACTCTTTTGGGTGGTGGATCTTGGTTATGGGTAGGGAGTGGGTTGGTTGTGACGTTAGGTCTATCTGGAGGTAGAATCACATTTTTGTCAATGAGGTCCTGAACCTCGTGACGCAGCCTGTAACAATGGTCGGTATCATGACCGTGCTGCTGGTGGTAGGCACAGTACTTGGCTGGGTTGTGAGAAGGGGGGAGGGGATTTGGTGGCGGCCTCGGCTCCAGGGGTTTTAGATGTCCCTTCCTAATCAAGACCCCCAGAACCTTGGACAAAGGCATGTATAGTGGAGTGAAGGTTCTTTGGCCTCTGGACTGATATCTCGGGGCTTGGGTACTGCTCCCGGATGTACTGGAAAAGGGTGTGGCCGCCGCGGGCCTTGGCTGGGGAGGAGGATTGGTGGTGACCATACTGACCTCCGAAGTTCTGGTATTTGCAGCGCCACTCGGGCCTGCGTTGTTGTTGCGGTTAAATGTTCTCCGGGGTTGCTCCCGGTCCTAGTCAATCAGACCTTGCTTCATCGCATCCTCGATCTGTACCCCCATCTCGTGTAAGTCTGAGAAGGTGGGAAAGGGGAGCACGATCATCTTCTGCATGAGTTTTGGTCGGAGATTGCGCACAATCATCCTAATTTGATCTTTGTCTGGAGGCCTCAAAGTCATCATCGATGCCTTTGCCCTCCATCGAGTTACAAAATCTGAGAAAGTTTCTTTGGCCTCTTGCCTCGTTGTTTCGAGATCACGAGTTGTAATCTCGATCTGTGTATTGTACGAGTACTGTGCAACGAAGGCCTCAGCCATCTCATCCCAGCTTCTCTTTACCTCATCTTCTAACTTCGCGTACCAAATGGCTGCCACACCCGACAAAGTTCGGCCAAACAGGGAAAGCTTTTTGTGGTCGGGTTAGGCCCATTGGCCGCAGGATGTCTGAGAATAGCCGGAGGTGGACCATAGGATCCCTGGACCCATCAAAACGATCAATCTGTGGCATCTTAAATCTGTCTGGCAATGTTACGGCCACATCGGTGTACCCATCTTCGATGTCTGGGATGGCCTTCACCCCCTGGGACTTCTTAAAAAGCTTCTCCAGTTTGTTCAATTTCAGAGCTGTATGGTCTATCTCGAACTCGAAGGGAGAGTCCGGATGGTTGGCAGGTGTATGGGTCTTGGACAGTTGAGGCAGAAGCGGGGGCGGAGCCAGCCCCGTTGGATGGCCTGTGTCCTCTTGAATATTCTGGACATTGGATAGGGTGTTCTGGGCGTTCAGGGGGGTATTCTGGGGATTTGGCAAGGCATTCTGACCAGTGGATGCCTGCTCGGGTAACGGAGCTCCGGGTGGAGGAGGAGTCTGATGTGAAGCAGATGCCGCATTCTGCTGTTGCAGCCTAGTGATCAGCTCGGCCTGCTGCTTGGAGAATTCCGCTTGGCGGGTGGCATCTTCTTGCATTTGTTTCATGCTCTCATGCATTTGGCACATCATCGCCTCCATCCCTGATGTATTCGGCGGATCCATCTGAATAACCGGTAAGTGTATCTCTATAGCGGAAACAAAAACCTCAGTCCGACTGTTTGCTGCTAAAGTAGACTGCTGCCCTGGTAATCTCTGCTCTGACACACTGCGCCTCCTCGGCCTTCTCCTAACAACCGGGGGTAGAGAGTGGAACACTGGATGTCCGTCAACCAGATCCTCGGATCGAATGAGTCGGCGACCTCATGTCCAAAGTGCTTGGGGTATATCTACGGGTTCAGAAGCAATTGTGCTACAAACTCTGCCCTAGCAAAAAGATAAATAAAGCGAAAAGGAAATAAATAACCAGATAAACGGACAGCATAACAGCTTAAATTAAATACACAACACACAGTCGGGCATACAACACACGGTTGATAAGTTGGGTATACACTGTCCTCAATCACTGATTACTGTCCCTATATCACTGTTCCCCAAAACTGAATCCGATACCCGCGGATAACTAATTCTCAGATACTGACTGATGCCCGCAGGCGTGATACCTAATCTCAAAAACTGATGCCCGCAGGCCTGATGCCCAAACTCAGAAACTGATACATGCATTCCCTGTAGAGACGCACTCTAACAAGCACATAACAGATAAGTGAGAGCCAAAACACCCCTATGTTGGGGTTGGGTTTCCCTGTCCTATTTTGTCAGGAACTAGGGTTTCACTACGCACGTAGCGGCTTCAAACAACCTATAAATGGGTAAGCAACCTGTCCTAGCTTGGAATGGTCACTATGGATCCGAATATGCACTAGGTCGAATGGTCAAAAAGGGTGCCCCGGTAAAACCGGGGTTTGTGTTCCCATACTGGCAGAGCCCGTAACCGATCAGCCTTACGGACATGCCTTGACAAGACAAGCCTCCGGCAAACCGCTCAGGAATAGCAGATGGCAAACACGGTGTCCTAGGCGCACCAATGCAAATGCAATGCAAAGAAACACACAAGTGTAGTCAAAACCAGATATCATGAGTTCGAGTCAAGTTCTCTAAATCCCCAGCAGAGTCGCCAGAAACTGTAGACGTCCCCGAACACATCCCGGGGCGACGAGTGCGAGTCCCCCCCCCCCCCCGTTCTGGTTCGATATTGGGTCTACTACAGTTCGAAGGACTCAAATGTCACGGTTCTAAATCTTGAACCAAAGAGTCCAAATCCGGCAAATCGTTTTGAAAACAGATTTTTTTGAAAGAAGTGCCAAACATGGACTGCTTTGCCAGATACAGAGTCGCCACCTAAATATTTTATTTTTGGAAAATTTAGGAAACCCTGACTCGGTGCCAAAGGCCACATGTCCGTCATCACCAAAGTTGCCTCCGCTCGGGAACTTGGGTACGATTGGGGAAGGTCACTTCGTGAGCACCCCCGTTCGCCCGGTCAAAGACCGGCCTCTACTAACCATGATATCTTATTTTGAAAACATTGTATGTTCTTATTCCGGTTATTAGCCTAGGTTACTATGTGATGCGCACAGCATACAAGTATAGACTGAGTCGCCTGAATTGGAACAAAACATTTCATGTTTGTTTTTGAAAGATAGTTTGCTACCCGCAGGTAGGCTTTAAAATGCAGATTTTGCCACCCTCAGGTGGGCTTAGATAACAATGGTTTTGCCACTATCTAGTGGGCTTAAAACAAACATTTGATGAATTGTCCCAATCCAAATAACCCAACCTTCACCCACAGGCATTCAGGCAGTTATATCACATAAGCAAATAGCCTCATGGCAAGCATGCTATTCATGGCAACACTCACACGCATGCAAGGATGCTAAAGCATAAAAACTCACCGAGTACTCCAAGCCAAAACATAAACTACATTAGAAATCATGCATGATCCTAAGTATACAGAAATACCTAATGCAACACATGCAAAAATGCAAACTATAGCAGGCTCGGTTATTCTAAACATGGCATATGGAATGCTACAACTAACACGTATTCAATTTGGAATTGAAATACAAATGCAGTTTGTATGATGCGCCGAGCCCGGTGCATGCAAAACAGATGAATGATGCAAACATGCTGTCATACTGTATGCTAATTGAAATATGCCCTAATCTAACCAACATAAGCGGGTAAATAAAAGGGAAGAAAGACGTGGGGTTGGAAGACATACATCACACTCACCCACACTTATTACAATTATGCCCTCGCGCAGAGGGTCCAAATAAATGTACAGTCCCAAATAAAAGAATAATACAGTCCAAATATTACAGTCCGAATAATATACAAATCCCTAATTAATTAACAAATTAACTAAGAAAAAATAAAATAAAACTGGCATGCAAGCCAGGGACTGCCTTGCTTCTGATGAACGATGTATGTTTGGGCTGCCTTGCGCGGAAATCCACTGGAATGCCCCAACTAGCCTCTGTTTCGCAATGTTCCTCGAAAAGCGCGCCAAGCCTCGGAAGACCGCTGATTCTTGATATGCTGCAACAGAGAGCAGGAAAGGGGCATAGCAATGTATTTCACAGATATATGCATGCCTCGATCCTCGTGCCACCAATCACGCATATCGATGCATGATGGCCGAGGAGCCGAATTGCACAACTCAATATAGGATGAATGCATATGAATGCTACAACAAAACCTAACTCCATCACGGATAATCCGGAGTGTCGGTGACTTGGGAATTGAGACACGCTCCGTCACTCGGAGTACGAAACGCGCCTCGTTTCCCATGCCCGGGCTAACTCCTATCCTGAACACGATGCAATATGCATGATATGCGTGAAATGCAGCTAATATGCGATCCTAACATACACAATGTCATGGAATGGCATACACGCTATACGAGGTAATACATAACCGGGCATACACAATGCTACGGATGAAATGGCATACGCAATGCAATAATGGGCTTACACCAACATGAGAGAGCCTCAGCCACACTCACATAGGAGGCCATTAGATGAAAACAAGGCACCTCGAAGTACGTGCCCGCGGGCACACAAACCGAGAACGGACCCTCAGGCACCGAAATGTCACTCTAATGAGACATGGCAAAGACACGGAATATGACATGCAAACATGCAAAAATCAGTAGCAAAACGAGAGGGAAAACAGCCCCGAAATAAGGCGAAATGAGACCCGATGTAAGGAATCTCTCCCGAAATGCAAAACTAGTCATCCGAAATGACTTGTAGCTATGCCATATATGCATAATTTGGACAAGACATGAAAAAGAAGAAGCAAGGCAGCCCCAAAACTCACATTTTTACAGTACAAAACATGGCCAAACAGCAATCACAAGTAGGGCTAAAATGGCATACAAAAATGGCTCCGCAAGGGAAGCAATGAAGCAAGTGATAGAAGCAAAGCCCAAATGGCAAAAGGCCCTCCTACAACACTGAAGAGGGACCAAAAATATGAACATTTATAGTAGATGACATGCCTCAAACCAGTATGCAAACATGCTAAAAATGCCATGCAAGAAATAGGCCAACAAGAGGCTATAACATGAGGTATACAAAGAAATCACCAAATAGCCAAAGACCCTTAATGAGATATGCCAAGAAGGTCAAAATATGGCCATTTTCAGTTCTGATCATGGCCTAAAAACAAAGGTAAGGTAAGCTCACAAAGCATGCAAAAATGGGGGCCAAAGAGGGGTATAATGGCAAGTACAACATGGAGGCCCCCAACAGTGTTGATCCCTTCTACAATGTTGTAAAGGGACTCAAAATAAGCCTATTCACAGTTCATGGAACACTCCAAAACAATTTACATATAGGCCAAACAAATCATGCAAATTTACGGTAAATAGGAGGGATTATGAAGTAAGTGCAAGATAGGGGGCCCAAAAAGGGTTGATCCCTTCTTCAATGTTGAAGAAGGGCTCAAAATAGGCCTACTTATAGTTTACATTATGCTCAAAAACAGATCACACATAGGCTAGAAATTTCATGCAAAAATGTGACATACAAAGGGGTATTGAAGCAAGTACCAAATGGAGGGCTCAAACAGGGTTGAGCCCTTGAAAAAACATGAAGAATGGCCCAAAAAAGGCCTAGTTTCAGTTAGGGTCAGAGCCCAAAACAGTAAGCAAGTAGGCTAGAAAAATGGTGCAAGATAAGGCCAAAAAGAGGGTGAAGTGAACTTACCCTTGAAGACCAAAGCTTTGGCTGCTCCTTGGACCAAATTTGCGGCCTTTAAGCCTCTGGAAAACCTCTCCTTGCTGCTGGAATGGAGTGGTGGTGGTGGTGCTTGGTAGTGATGAAGAAATGTGGTTGGAACTTAGGGATTTTTGAGAGAAATGAGATAGATATGTGTATATGAGCTCAAGGCAATTTTTCCAACCTTTTTCTTTGAGTTGGGAGGCCAGCTATATAGACAAGAAAGGGGGAGAAAAGTGGAGGAAAAAGTGGAGGGAAATGGCATCAAGTTTCCCTCCAAAACTTTTTCCCGGATTGATATATTTTTTGGGGGAAAAGAGCACACAGCTGTAAAGTACTCACACTGAGGATGCTGGCCGGCCAGGCACTTTTGCTGCAGGTGGCCGGCCGGCCACCCCCTATGGCCGGCCGGCTAGGGGTCAAAAGGGTCAAGTTGAATTAGTGGCCGGCCACCAGATATTGGTGTCCTCCCAGGTCTCCTCAACACAACCTTATGGTTCAAAATTGGCAACTCTAAAACAGGAGAGAGAATAGGCCACTTTTAGGAGGGGTTCAAAAGGTTCAAGTTGAGTTACTGGCCGGCCATGTGATATTAGGGTCCTCCCATGTGTGTACAACACAAATATGTGGTTTGGGGTTGAAGAAAATGGCCCTAGGGTGGTCAACATTGGCTCGAAAGTGAGAAAAACGGGCGTCGGAGGGCGCCGGAGGAGCATAACTGGTTGCTGAGACAATTGATGGCCTCCCACCCTTCAGTGACCTTCCTGGTGATAAAACAGAGGTACCTGCCAAAAATGAACAAAAACCGATGCAAAACGAATGCTCGGGGGCCAAAACACGCAGTTCGGGGTCCCGAAAATAGGCCGTTAAGCACCGAAAGTGGCATTCGGCCACGAAGTGGGTCTCTCAGGCCCCAGTGTCCCTCGAAAGGGAGTAAATGAGATGCATGCTAAAAATCGGAGGAATCAAAGATGGTTAGACGGTCCCGAACTGAGGCACACGGCCTGACGGCTCCGAAAATCGGGAACCGGGCTCCGAAATGGGCAAAATGGCCTACGGCCACGAAATGTAGCCCACGGCCACTGAGAGATGGTCTACAGGACCTCTCCCTCCCCTCAGGAAAAGAAACAGAGACAACCGAGTCTGGTTCGCAAACCGAGACAAGGTACAAAAGAGGGTTCGGGAGTCCGGAGACAGGGCTCACGGCCGTGACTCTGAGACTTCTGAACGAGCGCAATATGCAACATCACCAAGCGCTCAACTAGTGACGTCTGAGTCTCAAGGTCGGTCAAAAATGGGGTGTCTACAGTATGAAATGTCCCAATTTTCCTTGTGTTCAATTAATGTCCGATTAAACACACAACACAAAAGTTATTATCTTGCTCAATTTTACTTGCCACTTTTATTTACTCATTTTAATTACCAACCATTACTTAGTCAATTAAGTCCATTGGTGAAAGTTTTCTAAAGTGAAAGAAGTGCCAACCAAGGGGTGGTGTAAGGCATGAGAGAAGTTTCATGCCGTTGGTAATGAACCCTCAAAAGAAGATTAAACCATTAAGCATGGACCTCAATCTCAAGCTTAAAAAATCCCAAGTTTGAAACAACCCTCAAAGCAAATTAAAAAGTCAAGAAATGAGGGAGGTTGCAGAGATTATAAGTGTTGAAATGAAATGCAAAACAACACCAAAGTATGTAATCAACTCAAACAAGAGGTGCCTAATGGCCTAAAACACCATTCTTGTGAGGACCTTTACACTATAACCATGCAAAATAAGGCCCAACTGACCCAAACAGCCCAAAACAGAGCTAAAGCAGTCTAAAATAAAGGCAAAAACATGCTGGAATATAGATACAAAAAGCTAGAAAAACATGCTAATACATAGAGTTAACTAAGCGAACAAACAAGACACAAGGATGGGAGGCTAACCCCTCCAATTTTAGACTTCAAAACATGTCTTTTACCACTGAAAATTCTCTGAAATTCAATGGTTAAAGGCCCAAAAAGGTTGGTTTGAAAGTGGGAAACAAAGGTGCAAAAGCCTTAGAAGCAAGGAATAAAGAAGGGTGAGACACCTCCCTAACCCTAAATGGCTTAAAACACCAATTTCAGCCCATTAAAATAGAGATTTTTACAGCTCCAAAATGCCCCAAGAACAGTGGGAAAAGATGGAGGAACAAGTGTAGTAAAACAAGTTAAAAGACAAGTGTTATACCTCTTGAAGCCAAGTACAACTTTAGGCACAAATACAAGTCAAAACCACCTTCAAGAGCTCCAACAAGACCTCAAGGGACCTCAGCTCAAAGGTGATCAATTTTGGTTAAGGATGTGTATGCAAAAGAGTGATATAACTAGGCAAGTGTGCACAAAATTGCAAGAGAGAGAGAGAAAATTTTTGAGTTTGAAATCTTCTAACCTTAAAACATGAGAGACGGATTCCCTATATATAGAAAACATGAAATTCTATACAAGGAGATCCAGCCCTCCACGTGTGGACAGATGCAAGCATCTATGCAAACAGTTGGCACTGTTGGCATAAAATATCTGCAGAAAACACTGGTGGTCGACCGGCTATCACTGGCATCATTGATGGCCGACAAGGCACATCAATGGCCGGCAGATAAGAAGTACTGGCTGGTAGCCTTCATAGATGGTCGGCAGGCCATCAGAGATTGCAGGTTGGAAAGACCAAGGCATGGTCCAAAAATGAGACAAAAAGGATGCAGGGTTTGAAAGGCTCAAAGCTATGGTGTTCTGTTAAGGACTCCAAGCGCTTGGCGAGCAAACAGACTCATCATTGGATGTACTTGCAAAAATATCCAAGTCTTGAAGGGCCGTAAAAAATGGGGTGTCTATAGATTGCGTAACACTTGACATACGGTATTAGTGATATCAGTTTCCAGTAGTGTTGCACTGCTTTTATTTTCTGGAATATTACGCTTGTCTTCAATGATTGTATTGTGCAAAATAATGCACGTTTTCATGATGTAGTAAAGATTCTCATCACTCCAACCTCTCGCCGGAACTCTAACAATATTGAAACGTGCTTGGAGCACTCCAAATGCCCTTTTGACATCCTTTCGAAATGCCTCTTGTATCCTTGCAAATAGTTGTCTCTTTAAACCTTGAGGTTGAGATATTGTTTTCATAATTGTTGTACAATGAGGATAGATACCGTCAGCAAGATAATATCCCATGGTGCATGCGTGATTATTGATGGCATAGTTGGCAACAGGATCACGTCCTCTAGTTAATTTAGAAAATAAAGGCGACCTGTCAAAAGCAGTAATATCATTTAGAGAGCCAGACATGCAAAAGAAAGCATGACAAATCCACAAGTCGTAGAAAGTGACTGCCTCGAGTACAATTGTTGGTTTGTGGTAGTGTCTAGTATAAGCACCGACTTGGGCGGTTGGACATTTATCCTAACGCCAGTGCATACAATCCAAACTCCTTAACATTCTACGAAACCTGCGTTGCTCTCTTACTTACAATAATCTGGCGACATCTGACTCATTTGGGGATTTTAAGTAAACGTCTTCATAGATAGCAACAATTGTTCTGGTAAAGAAATTCAAGGCAGCAATTGCAGTAGTTTCGCCGATTCTGATGTACTCGTCTACATCATCAACAGGTACGCCGTATTGTAGGATCTGAAGTGCAATAGTCATCTTCTATACACCGGATAATCTAGGAGCACCAGTGGCATCATGGGTTTGGATGAAGTACTCATTGATTTGTTGAATATCATGTAAGATACTAAGAAATAGAACCACCTCATTCGAAAATGTATTCAGAAGTATTCTTCTGGGTAGACAGGATTATTTGCAAAGTAATCTCTATAAATTTGTTCATCACCTTTGACCCTCTCATGATTAATGTATTGACGACCACTTGTGGAACCAACATGTCTGCTTGGTTGGTTTAGGGTTAATGCGTGTATTCTTTGTTGTTGTGCTGTTAACAGTTGCATCATCATTATATCATCATCAGATGGTGAAGTTTCATCAAAATCTCCATTGAAGAAGGCTTTAGTGAAATTGTTCATTGTTGGTGGGTAAATATGAAAATTATAGAAAATCTTGTGAGTGGGTACAAAGAGTTTAGAAGATATGGAAATTGTGGGTAGGTGAATATGAAATTTGTTGAAAAACCTTGTGTTATAATTTATAGAGAAAATTGTGGATGAGTGAATTATGGATAGTTGTTGGTGGGTGGTTATTGGTAAGTGAATGCTGGATGAATAATGGATGCTTGTTAAGTAGATGGTTGTTGGTAAATGAATGTTGGGTGAATGATGGATGATTGTTGGTAAATGAATGCTGGGTGAATAATGGATGGTTGTTAATGATTATTTATTTTTTAATGCAGTTAATAAAAAAAAAAATTAGTGGTATGTTTTTTGTGGGGTGAATTATATTTAAATGTTTTTTGGAAATTTTTTAATTTTTTTTTATATTTGTCAAGTCAGGTATAATGTAAATATATAATTTTTTTTTTTTTAACAAACAGCTAAAAAAGGTCACAAAAGACAAACAAAAAAAAAACAAAAAAAAAAAACAAAAAAAACAAAAAAAAAAACAATTAAAAAAAAAAGGACTAAAAACCTATGTCCAAACAACAAACTTGGAGAAAAAGTTAGTTGAGATTTACCAAAATAGCATGTAACTATGGGAGCACCATTACTACAATTTGACAAAATAACACTATTCATTGCCAAATTATAGCAATGGCAATGCTTTTTTTTTATCAGCAATTTTTTTTTATTATTAATGATCACAAAGTAAAACAAGGTGATACAAAGTGATACATCAATAAAGAGAGGAAATAGTGCTCAATCATCCTAACCAATGTGAAAATCCCAAAAAGGTTGGCACTCACACACAAGTGAAAACAAATGCTAGCACAAAACCTCGGTTGATAAGTCACCAACCGAAACATCAGAACACTACTCAGCAACTGCACAAACAAGACAACACACAGCAGCAACAGGATTGACAGCAAAACCAGCTCATGCTGCCCAACAAAAGGCCACAGCAATGCCACAGTAGAACCAGATTCATGCACCCTTCACCTCAAACAATGTCTAACATGTTGAAGATTACGAACAAAATCATGCACAGTGTAATTCACACATGGTAACCTACTCTTAGCCCAAAACGCTACCCTTGTCTTCACCATATCCTCCAAATCAGCAAAATTAGGATGAGCATCATTAAACAATACATCATTCCTCAACCTCCAAATCGACCATAATAAGACTAAAGGCACAATTTTCCACACCTCCACCTCTTTTTTCTTAATCGAAGCCCCTGCCCACCAATGCAACAAAGCCTCAATAGACATAGGGATTATAATAATTTCATTTTTTTCTCTTACAAAAGTTAAAAAAGTCAAAAAGTTCATCCTAAATAAAACTTTTTAACCCCAAACTAAAATAGCCAAATAACTAAAAAGTCAAAACGTCAATCCACATCCTGAACGAAGGCTTAAGCTTATGTATATATTATTAAACACAACAATCATGTGCTAAGAGCATGGTTGAACAGTTCCACAACTTGTCTTTTTTTAGATTCACAATATGGTTTTAATAAGCAATCCTTTTTTAAATAGTAGTAATTAATGTGAAAGATGTACATACCAGAAATGCTCTAGTGACTTGGGCTTGTTTTGAGAAATTAAATAAAAACTGTTTTTTTAATTTTTTTTTGAAAAACTGTATAAAAATTTATAGAAATAATATGACCCAAAATAAATTAAAAGTAAAAAATAATCTTTTAACCAAGTTCCCAAATTAACCCTTATTCAGGAACTCTACAAAACAACTACTTCTCTTCTAGATTTTCATTTTATTCAATCAAATGCAGTCAAGCATTGTGATCAATCTTTGACAAACCAGACAAGAATAATTTTAGTACCCAGGAAGGAACAATTTTTGGTAATTTCAAGATGTCAGAGAAAGTGCTAAATGCTAATGGTCCTGTTTGGTAGAGTTATGAAAAAGTACTTATAGTTTATGCCTAAACAGCTTATAGCTTATAACTATGAACATAAGTTGATTTCTGACTTATAAATTAAGCATCTCCTGCCCCACTCAAAAAATAAGTTGATTTCTGACTTTCAAAAAACTATAAGGTATAAACTATAAGTTAAACCAAACACATCAAAATAACTTAAATTAAGCTGAAAGCTGAAATAAGCAGCTTTTAAGCTGCACCAAACAGGCCCAATGATTTATTACAATAACTATTGTTAGGGAAGAGAATGATGGAGAAATCCCTCAATTGGATAAAGGAGAAGCCGAATTTTTTTTCTTCAATAAAGACAAATGTCAAAATATGACAAAAATACCCCCAAGTAAAATTTCATTAGCCTTCCCCCACCATCTCTGGTGGCAATCTCCAGCTGCTGGCGATAATTTTTCATCAACTGTTTTTCGGTTGCCAGCAACTCTATGACAAACTTTTTGGTGAGAATATCTTGGCACCATTTCTAGTAACTCCTCTCCTCCGGCAACCTACTTCAGCAACTGCCTATGGAAAATCTTCTCAAAATCTATACAAAATGTGAAAACAATCAAATCTATCAAAAGTCAATTTTGCATTTTTATAAATTTTTCTTTGAAAAGACAATAAAATTTGCAATTAAAAATGGTGAACAGTCAAATAATTTTGTCATTTTGTACCCTTTTTATTTTGGAACTTTTGATGAATAATTCAAAAGAATTATAGTATTGTTGCTTCTTGTGATCTTAGAGAAATAGTTTTTTGCCGACCTCCTAACTGATAAGATTAAAAAACAATTTTTGAAAAATCAAACCGAACCAACCGTAAGGCATTGTTTGGCAAGCTTCAATTTTAGTCAAAAATCACTATAAGTTGTTACGTCACTTTCTTTATTTTTCTGCACATCTTTTCGTAAAAAATCAAAAAGTTACTAAAATAGCATGCTCCAAATGAGGTCTAAGTAGCTTCAAAAGCACACCAAGAGCCACCACTACTGTGGCCACATTGTGCTTGCTTGTTGAATGTTGGCACACATAACCTTAAACAGTCAAGCTATGAGCCCTTTTCAACTAATGTATAGCAAAACAAACTTCGGATTATACACAAAGATAGTTTTCACAATTGAACAGAAAAAACCAAATTGAGGGAGTGATCACAGGCTACTTGCTTGGTCCTTGATTGGAAAAATTGCTTTTGCTTATTCTTGGCCTCAAATCTCAAAACTAATGCATTAGAATAATATCCTATGATTAGTTCAAAACAATCTCGATCATTTTCTATAGTATACGATTCCTGTTAATTTTTCATCAGACATATGTTTAAGTAATTCACAAATATTTGATGCTCCTACTGATCAAATTCATTAGGAAACATGTTGCTTGTATTCAAACAAAAAACAAAAAACAAAAAACAAAAAACAAAAAACAAAAAACAAAAAAAAGAAGAGGAAAGACTGAAGTAAATATGCAAGAGAGGCATTGGGCATAGCTGGAATGACGATGGCCTGTTTTTCACATCGAAGAAGCTGTGCAAAGAAGTATACAAGAGTGATATTGATTCGGCTCATCTCCAAACTTGTTATTATGCAACAAAAAAAGAGATTGAGATGGGCCGGATCAGTATCACCATGTCGACTTCTCCAGGAAGTCCTATGGGATCTCTCTCCCTCTCTCTCTCTCATCAGGAGAGGTTTTGAACCAGCTTAGGAGGGTGAAAGCTCATTTCTTTATATGGAAGAATATAGACTCTGTCAAAAAACCAGTTACAAACAAGGACTAAAGATAAGGAAGGATATCATATAATTATTAAAGAATATATGGAACAATTTATCATCATCATTGATCAAGCTTTAGGAATCTCACTACCAATCCTTTTTTGTTGTTTGTTTGTTGTTTAGGGAACCTCCGCGCGCACATGGTGGAGGATCCTGTTGTAACCACATGTGAAATAGTATGGATGCTTGCCACGTCATCATCAATTTTTATGACTGCACATGTCATGGACATAGCATTATCCATGCCATCATCTCTTGAACAAGAATATGATCGAGTTAAGTTTCAGAAATTTCATTGACACCTGAAAAGAAGTAACGACTTGTTTTCAGTGTTGGTTTGATATCAATTTAGCCTCTGGCTGCTCACACAGATGAAGCCAAGTTCCGAATCGTGCCCGTTATGCTGTGTTTGATTGGGGGATTTGATGAGGAATTTGGAAAGCAAAATTGAAAAGATAGGTGAAATGTAAATAAAACATGCCTATATTAAATAAAATATGCCTATATTTCACCTAGTTTCACAAACTTTTTCCCTTTCCCTTTTCAAGTCCCTTCCCAAATCCCCCAACCAAACACAGCGTTAATATTATTTTGTAATAGGAGGATATATATACTCTCTTTTTTTTTTTTTTTCTTTTTTTCCCCCTTTATTTATTTATTTATTTTTTTTTTTTTGTGTGTCCTTTTTACATCATAAAAAAATAAAATAAAAACTGATAAATAATATGATATATGAAACACACTAATACTGACATGGACATTTTTAGTCAATTAAAAAGGTGTGCAAGGTTTATGTGGTCCCTTCCATTAAGCAAAAGACTGGAAGGCATTAAGCTGTGTTTGGTTGTGAAATTTGAGAAGGGATTTGAAAAGGAAAAGGTAAAGGAAAAAAGTATGTGAAACCATGTGAAATATATATGTTCATTTTATTCACATTTCACTTACTTTTTCTTTTCCATTTCTAAATCTCTTTCCGAATCTCCCAACCAAACACAGCGTAAGAGAAACAACATAAAGCTATGGATACGATTAATTATTAACAGTGTCCGGTATTTAACTAATTCTATGGTCGTCATGTGCTTAAATTTAAGAATCTATTCCTCTGTTTGAGTAAAAATATGATCGTTTAATCTAACATCTATATATATAACACTAACATATTAAATGGAGGATATAGGAGAATCTAAGGCTCCTACTTTAAAGAATAAAAAAAGAAACCAATTATCCTACAATGGAAAAACCAAATAATGTTCTTCTCTACCTAGTCTATCTTTCTTGCTGATCTGATAAATTAAATTGACTCAATCTAACGGCAAGCCATAATATGTTTGAAGAATAAAAAAGAAGATAAATTTTTTATTCCAAGGAGACATCAGATTCTGGACAGACAAAAAAGGTTGGCATACTTATTCGTTGGCACGTCTTGCACGCGTTGTCGCTAATGTTGACTTAGTATTAACACTGTTTTGCAAAACATTTGTGGGATCTGGGGCTGCAATGCAAAAGAGGATAGGATAAGAATATATTATTTTGCAGCCCTGTGATAAAAACAGACCATGTTGATGTTGTCCTTTTCAGTGTTGTTCAATAATAATTTACATAAACAAAAAACTTTATAAGTCAGTTGTCACTACCACATCATTATTGGTGGAGTTCAAAATACTTGCTTGGGTAACCATTTTAACATGTGCCAAGTTTGATTTTGTTGCTAATGGGGTGTTAAACTTCAAAGAAAATTAGAAAAGATTCCCATGATGAACATGGACTATGTTTATTAGTGTTATGCATAAATTGTTTTTGTTGTGATCACAAAACAGTAAACACAATTAAAACAAACACAGAACACAACATATGCTTTGGACCTAAGAAGCACTTATATGGACACGTAACACGGCACACGTCAATTTATTTATTTTTTATTTTTTATAAAAAAAATGTAGGATATATAACATATGAGAAAACTACACAAAATGTACGATTTTGTATTATATATCATATATATCAATTTTCATTCAAAGACACTAAAAAATACAACATAATACTAATTCTAGAGTTTACAAATTAATAGATATAAATGTATATTATTTTTTTTTTATCATTATACTCTATAAGTCATTTTATTCAAACTTACATTGTGCTATATGTATGTCTCACACATCTTAAAAAGTGTAATGATTATTGATGTTGGACATATACCTTCTTAAAACTGTCTGTATTTTTTACCTCTAGGCTTCAACCTAACAGCCTCAGTCCTCGTCCCCCGTAGAAGGCCCTTTACATTAAATTGCAATAAAAAATGCAAAACACTTTCACAAACAATTAAGCAACTTCATAATATTCAACAAAAAGCTAAATCATCTATAAGGTCTGTCAAACTCATCATATTAATATTATTAAAGGGTTATTTGGGGTGTTCTAAATAAGTGTATTTTTTGTCTTTTTAGACTAAAAAGTTGAGGGAAAAAATATGGATGCTTGGGTTAACTTTTTGACTTTTCATGAAAAAATGTGTAATAAAAAATTGTAAAAATTGGTTTATAGAGGAAAATTAAGATAGGGAGTTCTGCAGCCGTAATTGTTGACTTTTGATGAATAGTGTTAACTTTTTAATTTTTTGAGTAACTTTTTAATTTTTTGACTTTTTTTACATACCCCACACGTGCCTAAGTTAGAAGTAGGGCTCTAGTCTAGGGGAGGTGGGTGGCTATAATTAGTGGAGGTTAGTGCTTGCTTACTACAATTTTTGCTTTCATTCTTTATTCTAATCATACTCATTCCTCACCTTATCATATAGGAGAGTAGAGTTTTTTATGTTGCCATGGACTTACCAAAGTCAAAGTAAATGGAGTGAGATACTCAAATATCATCTTGTCATCAACTTATCCAAGGCCGGCCGTGGGGCATAGGTCACAACGCCGCCTAGGACCCTCAAAATAAATTTTAAAAAGGGGTCCCTTCCTATTATAATTTAGTATAATATATTAGATATGTTTTAAGTTTAAAAAAATTAAAAAAATCCAAACTAACTTAAAATAAATTGACTCATTAAAAAATTGAAAGGCCATTCAAAAAAATTAGCATTGTTATCCATTGAAAATAAACCCAAAAAAGGGGTCTCTTATAGTTTAGTCTAATATATCAAGGATATTTTAAGTTCAAAAAAAATTAAGGAAGGCCCAAATTAACTTAAAATAAATTAATCCATTAAAAAATTGAAAGGCCCATTTAAAATAATTAGCATTGTTATTCATTGAAAACGATTTTGCAAAAAAATTAGATTATGCAAATATGATTGATTTATTTGCTTCTAAAAATATAAGAAGAGTGAAGATCAATCGATACTTATTAGTTATTGTAATGTAATGGTAAATATTTTTTTGTGATTTTGACACAAATTTTTTGTCCTTTACTTTCAAATTTTTTTTTTTTTTTTTCATTCAATGAAAAAAAAAATGTAAAGGGCCCCCAAAATTTATTAGTTGATTATTGGCTTTAGACCCCGAAAATCTCAGGACCGGACCTGAACTTATCTGAGAGAATAAGGGCAAAGGGATAAATAAACCTTCCCCAACATGGAGAGAATGCATTACTGTGGTAACCCAACAGCCATTAGAGAACAAACCATGCTTGTCTGTGAAGCAGAGGGTGAAGGTGTATTGTCAATGCTTGGAAGCAAGGTTTTAAAAAACGGTTGCAACCGTTACGTAACGCTGTTACGTAACGGTTTTGGCGGTTACCGCCACCCGTTACGGCCGCTTTTGCAGTGTGATTGAGATTTACAGGTATGTCGGCCATAGCGGCTGCCATAGCGGTCGTAACGGTGCCGTAACAGCCATAACGGCCTGTTACGCACCGTTATGTAACGGTTCCAAATTGTTTCTTTCGAAAAAACACACAAAAAAAACTGAAAATGAGGGAAGAGAGATAGAGAGAAGAGGGAAGATAAAGAGAGAAAATTGAGGAGCAAGAGATAGAGAGAGAGAAGAGGGAAGATGAAGAACATGTTATTGATTTGTTGAAACTGTAAGACCTATACTATTCTATTCAACTGCTATCACTAAACCATTTTGTTTGTGTGTGTCTATCTATATATTGTTTGAAAATAATAATAATAATAAGTATAGTCATTATCTATTTGGTTTGGTTAAAATATGTATATATATATATATTTAGACTCTTATTTATTCTCTTACTTTTATCATTATTTATCTTATATATAATAGTGTCACGACCCAAACCCGCTCCTATGGGCTTAGCACCGTAACCGGCCAGTAATCGGAGATTACCGAAGGCCTACTGAACAGTAAGACAGTAAAACAGAGTACAGGGGCATGGCGGAAGCCAATACAGTAATAAAACAATGTCCAATGAGCTGTGACAGTCTGTATGCCAAAAGATTTTTCATGCATATAAACATTCAGTACAGAACAGTTATGCACAATATTTACAATCATTCAGTACAGGGGCTTAACCCCTACTAAACAATACAGTAACAGTGTTACAAAAACAGTGCAAGACAGACGGGGAAATAAAAACACCCCTAAGCCATAGCTTGGCAGACTCGGAACCTCGCAGTGAGGCACAGTGGTTGGCTTGGCAAAACTGGAGTTACCCCGACGCTCCTAGCTACGGTCTGGTGCCTGTACACCTACATATATATATGAGCAGTGAGCTAAAGCCCAGTGAATAACATAATGCGTAAAGGGGTTTAGAATGAATGTCCTTACAGTAATGAAAACAGTTTATTTCAATCAGTGTATCAGTTATTCAGTACAGTAAACAGTCATATGTGGTACATCCATTAGCATAACAGTACAGTAAGCAGTAGGTCTGAAAGACCGAACAGTAGTGATGGCCATCAGTCAGTAAACAGTAGTGGTTCCACGAGGGAACCGACAGAGATCTCTGTAACAGTAACAGTAAACAGTAGGTGCTAAGGATGCCACAGTACAGTTCAGAATATAGGACATACATTCATTCAGTAAATAGTAAACAGTTCAGGAAACAGTACAGTTCAGAAGATAATCATTTTGAACATATTTTTACACAATTGTTACTCACAGAGTTCTGGGCTACAGTAGGCTAGAGCGTCCTCTTGGAATGCCAACCCTATACAGTTAACAGATTGAACACACACTAAGTTTCACAGTTGGGAAAGATAACAACTTAATCCCTAAATTTGCCCCGGTGTGTTCTACATCTATATCCTCTTTAAGATGCCTTAAATATGCCCTAGGAATGCCTAGGATGGAAAGAGGATGCAAAGATGCACTTAGAAACACTTTACAAAATTTTCAGAAAACAGGGGTCTCGCTCGAGCGTGGCTTTCTACGCTTGAGCGAGCTTGTCAAAACAGCGGGGTCGCTCGAGCGTGGACTTACTCGCTCGAGCGGTCTGCAAAAATGCAAAAAGTGCTGGACGTTGGAAATCTCCGCTCGATGCTCGCTCGACGCTTGCTCGAGCGTAAGACACAGTCCTCGCTCGAGCGTAGGTTCTCTCGCTCGAGCGTGCGTCTGCGTGCACCAAGATTCTGAGAGCTTGCAATTTACGCTCGAGCCACCATTTCCTCGCTCGAGCGGAGCTCGGAAGAAACGATGGTCGCTCGAGCGTAGAATCCTTCGCTCGAGCGTAGGAGCCAAATTCTG
Organism: Camellia granthamiana; assembly: GCA_036172215.1. Lineage (NCBI taxonomy): Eukaryota > Viridiplantae > Streptophyta > Magnoliopsida > Ericales > Theaceae > Camellia > Camellia granthamiana. Next base: position 92,391,774 of record CM069903.1, on the reverse strand, counting down.
GAATTTCCAGATTTGCCTCCCAAGCTTCTTGGGCCCAAATTCAGTAAAACACATCTAAACTCAATATACAACAAGTTTCAAAGCTCAATTTGTGAATTTAAAGTCCAAGGGTGAGTCAATTAAATCCAAATTTCAAATCCAATTTCAAGAACATGAAGAACATGCAAACATGCATGAATTCAAATCATTTCAAAGCTTCCATTTGATGCTCTAGTGAGCCAATTGTTCCAAAAACAAGTTGAAAACATGGACCATTGCAAAATTATGAACATGCATGTACCATTTCATGAAGAACAAGCTTAAAAATGCAAGAGTATGCCATGCATGCAAAGATTAAGCCTCTAATGCAACAATTTAACCAAATCTAGGCTCAATTCTTCGAATTAGCATGAAGCATGCAAGAATCAACTCAAAGACACAATGAAGAAGGTGAGTCTCCTAACCTAGGTCTTGAATTAGAGATGTAGGAGCTCAAATATGCAATTCTCTAACAATTTCTACAAGTCCAAGCAAATTCTTCAAGAACACATCAATTCTCTCACTCCCTCTCTCCTTAGATCGGTTTTGTGCAAAGAAATGGCTGAAGAGTTGTTTTGTTTGAGTGTGAAGCTCAAGGATAATAATAAACAAAGGCCCCACTAGATGGCATGATTGTAAATAAACCAACCTATGCAATTCATCTATATTTAATCCAATTTAAGCATACCAAATCACATTTTAATTAAATATACTATAAAATCACATAAATTCTATTGATCATGGAACATCAATTAATTTTGGATTCGACCGCCGATAAGGCCTTCAATTCGCAAATTAAACGTTAAACCATGGACAGATATTTAAACAATCAAACAGATAAAATGCAAATTAACATATATATATTCAATCAATTCAGTTCCAGTTTTCAATCAGTCGATTCAGTATTTTATCCAGCTCATTTATCAGTCATAATCAGTTCAGTTTAACGGTAATCAGTATGGGGGTTATTACAAATAGTTAGTGATTGATTTTTTGTATAATATAAAGTCATTAATTACTAAAATAAAATGTAAAAAACTCAGTTTATAGTAATTTAAAAATATGAAATATATTGGATCATACTTAAAAATTTACAAAAATTTATCAATATTTATTTTTAACCCAATAAATATGATCACGGAAAAAAAAAATATGCGTATCGGTAAGTTTTTTTCAAATTGTATGAAAAATAAAAAAATTCACGATTTCGGTTACCGCAACCGTTACACTACGGCCTTTACATTCCGCAACTGTAACCGCGTCACCGCTACTGTTACAGCGATTGCAACCACTTTTCAGAACCTTACTTGGAAGCTTTTGAATAAGTTGTGGGCCAACAAGACCATCACCCTGTTTTCATCAGAAAATTATTATATAATTCGGCCCGGGTCGAGTTTTTTCGGGTTTGTGCACAGTTTTTTGATATTAAACTCAAATATTTTACTAATAAAGCTTTATACTTTATCTTTGTCTTAACAGAGTTGACCAACGTACTCTAACCAATCAATTTTATCCGAAACCTTTTCTATTAGAATCGAAGTTGGTCAAATACAATTGAGTCAAAAAATTTTGCCATCCCTAAATTTAGGAGTACCCATCACAATAAATAAGAGTTTTAAAAACACTACAATAAATAAGAGTTTTAGAAATCAAATATTTTGATCTGTAAAAGTAAAAATTTTGTTGCAAAAGATATTTAGGGACCAATTTCTATCGTTATGAGTATAGTCGCTAAAAGATCGTTTCAAAAAGTCAAAAACAAGGCTTTTAGCGACAATTTTAAAAATGTCACTAATAAATAGATTTTTAGGGACAAAATAATTTGGTTTCAAAATTGTTTATTTTTTGAGACAAGAAATTTAGTCCTAAAAGAATAATAATCTATCACTAATGTTCAATTTTTGTTGCTAAAAATATAATGACGACAATTTTCGTAACAAAATTATTTGGTCCCTAAAAAATAATTTTGTCCTTAAATTTTGATCTCTAAAACTTTAATTTTTTGTAGTGACCATGTGGCGTTATCTACATTGTGCTTTCAGTCAATGAAAAATTATAATTCATACTAAGTTAGCCATCTCTTGTCTTTCGATTAGCAAAGATGAGTTATCATGTCTCACTTATAAGATTTTTCGCAATGCAATGCCACATGACGCTCTAAAAGTACCCAACAAATACCCGTTTTCGTCTCCCCCATCCTATATGTTGGGAAGTAAACAAGGTTCTCAATGCTTTCGTCTCCGCCATCCTATATGTTGGGAATTAAACATAGTTCTCAATGCTTGAGTCTAAGGTTTGGCAATTTTAATGTATATAAATGCTATGCATCTAGAAAAACATTTAAAGTGTGAGTTATATATTATCTACAAATTTTAAATTTTGAATTTTTTTTTTTTTTTTTGTTCTACATATGTAACATTACTACTTTAATGTAACTAATGGCTTAATTAAAAAATTTGAGGGATGTCTTGTTCAGCTAACACACATGATTGGTAGTTTTTGATCTTGTGTGACCAAAAAAATCGACGGAAGATTTTGTAGAAAGCAAACAGTTGTAATTAAACAAGGTTGTCTCACTATTTAGGGATGTGAATATGGTGAGCAAATGAGAAAAAACAAACAAACAAACAAACATATGGAAAGTTGAAGATGCTGACTTTGTCGTCCTCCCGCTAACAACTCTAATGCATCTTTAGGTTCTATGTATTTCATCAGAAAATATTTTATGTAATGGATATGTTATGTGATTGATTAATGTGATAAAAAGTAGTGTTAGAGTTTAATGTGATTAAACATTAGCATGTCAAGCCGAGCACAAAGTAATTTTTTAACTCACGATTTTATATATTGTGGGTGTTTTAGGAGTTGCTATTTTAATAGGCTATTTTCGTTTTTGACTATTTTAGTAGGTTAAAATTTTTGTGTTTGGAAAGATGATTAAATTTTTTTGTAGTTGGATGTGATATTTGTAAGAGAAAAAGTGAAATGATTATGAATTGAATAATGCTATATATACTGATTTAATGTGACATTTTGTTTTATTAATTATTTTAGCTGCTTTTTTTTTCTGAATTTTAACCAAAAAAAGGTTAAAATCCAACTTGTCAAATACCCCCATTATAAATAATAAATAGAAGAATACAATGTGTCAATTTGACTACATAATATATTAAAATTCATAAAAAGATAAAATAGGTTAAAATAGTTAATAAGACAAAATATCATATTAAATCCATAATCATTTTATTTTTTCTCTTACAAACATTATATCTAACTACAAAAAAATCTGATCATCTTCCTAAACACAAAAATTTTAATCTACTAAAATAGTCAAAAACTTACTAAAATAAAAACTTTCTAAACACCCACAAAATACTCTCTCATAGGACTATTTAAACGGTAACAAAATTCAAGAGGGCGTCCAATGTGACTTGAGAGATTAGGGGTTACTAATCAAAAATGCTAGAGGCCCCAAAATTCTACCAAAAGTTTTACCAAATGTCTCACATGGATGTAGGACCCACATGTAAAACTTTTGGTAGAATATTTGAGGTCTCTAGCATTACTGGTTACTAATAGCTATTTGGTGTACCTCATTGTTACAAAATTTATGGGCACTAAGGGTAGTTAATAAGGTTTTAAATAAGTGTATTTTTAAACTTTAAAAAAAAAAATTAAAAAAAAGAAAGAAAGTGTAGAACAGTAGAAAAAGTTGGTAGAAAAGTAAAGAGGAGATATTGATAGATATTGATTGATGTGACCCAAATAAGTATATTGATGCAAAAAAAAAGTACTTTTTTAGTATATGCCAAACACCTATTAAAGGGTTGTTTAGGATGATCTAAATAAGTGTACTTTTTAATTTTTTATGAAATATGGATTATGTTTGAAGTGATATAGTAGAGAGGTGATGTGACTTAAATAAGATGATGTGATTTAAATAGGATAGTGACTTTTTAACTTTTTAACTTTTTTAACGGATGCCAAACCTAGCCTAAGGTAGTATTTGGCATGCTATCTTTTTGGATAAAATAATCAAACAAATCAAAATGTCCAATCAAATTACTCATTTTATTTTTATACATATATTTTCATAAAAAATTAAAAAGCTAATTAAAATAGTCAACTTTCAGACCAACTCTAAATTCTCTGAATTTACTTGACATTGTCTAATCCAATCAGCATTGTGATGCAACGTAGAAACATAAACAACAGCGGAATCGTGCGTAAAATAATAATAATAATAATAAATAAATAAATAAATAAATTTGTAACGCTTCTACAATTTGTTAAATCTGAATATTACAAAAATTATAGGAAAAGAAGATAATTTCTCTCAACAAAAATGTATATTATTAATCAAAAGCTGAATTGCCCATGGGCACACCATTATTTATACTAAAACAAAGCCCTAATTAAATTAAGAAATAAACCATAAAAAGACAATGCTGACTAATCACACCTAAATCAAAGAAATTACAAAAATTATCAAAAATGGAAATATTTGAGTTAATTTGAAATCTATAAAGAAACCATAATAAAAAATAAATATGCTAGAAAAAAAAACCTTGTAATAATAGGCGAATCAATTATTTCAAAATTTTGTTTAGATCAAGTAATAAGCGAATTAATTATTTTAAAAAATAACAAAATTGTGAAATTGAAAGCCCAAAATTTGAAATTTACCCAAAATCCATTGTAGGCCATTGCAAAGCAATGGGTCATCATCATCATGACATTTTCCATATCTTAATTAAATTTCACGTTATTTCAAGCACGAGTTTTTTATTTTTTGCCCTTACTTTGTTTGTCCAAGAATTCTAAGAATTCTATTATTACGAGAGTAGAGAGAAAAGAGAAAAGAGAAACTCTTACCTCCCGTTTGTTTTCAGAGATAGAATGGAGGGAATTCATAGTGAGGGGATTAAGTAAAATTGTGTTTGTTTTGATGATAGTTGTTAGTGTAGGAATTGTTAAATTATTTTTATATAAAATAATAAAACAAAAAAAATATAAAAAATTAAACATTAATATTTTTTAAAAAATTCCCAATATATAAAAAATAAAAATAATAAAAAAATTTCTAATCCCCTCCCTATTTTTCTAATACCATCTTCACCTCCTCCATCTCAATCCCCCTTCTAACCTCCATCTATATCACCTCCTCCATCCTAATCCCCTCCCCAACTCTACAAACAAATACAATACTAAATAACCACACCTCCATCCTAATCCCCTCCCATCTATTTAACCCCAAAACAAACGGGGCCTATATTGAATTGAATGATAATGAATAGGTACAAACTCCTTTATATAGGAGAAAAGAAGCTAACTATGGTAATACACAAGAAAGGTATGTAAATATACAAAGAATATATACCATAATTAACACCCACCACCCCCCCTCCCTTCAAGCTCAAGGTGGTAATGTAGATATAAAGTTGAGCCTCGAAAGTAAATTAGAAAAGCGTCCAGGAGGATAAGCTTTGGTAAAGATGTTAGCTGTCTGATCGGCAGAGGTAACAAAGATAAGACGAAAAGTGCTACTCGTAACATGTTGTCGTATGAAGTGACAATCAATCTCAATATACTTGGTGCGATCATGGAAGACATTATTATGTGCAATCTGAATAGCATTTTGATTATCACAATATAGGTTGGTTGGAGCAGTATGAGAAATTCCTATATCAGATATAAGCCAACAAAGTCACACTAGCTCTTGAGTAGTGTTTGTAAGGGCACGATACTCAGCCTCAGTACTAGAACAAGCAATAAGAGTTTGCTTCTTGCCATGCTAGGTAATGAAAGAATCACCTAAGAAGAAACAGAACCTTGTCGTAGAATGGCGGTCAGTAAGATCCCTTACCCAATCTACATCAGAGAATGCATGTAATTGTAGAGAAAAGTGTGCTGAGTAGTAAAGACCATGAAACCTAGTGCTTTTGAGATATCGCAAAATGCGAACCAGAGCATTATAATATGGAGACCGAGGAGCAACCATGAACCAACTGACAATGTGAACAGGATAGGCAATGTCTGGATGAGTAAGCATAAGATAGACAAGACTGCCAACCACCTGACAATATAAAGTAGCATCAGACAACAACTGGTTGTCAAGAGGTGTGAGACAAGTCTGAGGATCAACTGGAGTAGTAGCAGTCTTGCAATCGGTAAGACCAACACGAGTCAAGAGATTAGAGGTATACTTGGCTTGGGTAAAAAAGTAACTAGAAGGATCATGAGAAATTTCTAAGCTGAGGAAGTAGCTAAACAAGCCCAAATCTTTCATCTCAAATTGGAGACTGAGGAACTGTTTGAGACTAGAGATATCCACTGTGTCATCCCTAGTGATGATCCTATCATCCACATAGAGAAGAAGAAGAATAGTACCACACTCTGTCTTACATATAAACAAAATAGAATCATAGGCATTGGAAGAGAATCCAAAGTCGTGAATGGTAGAACTAAACTTGGCAAACCAGGCACGAGAAGCTTGTTTCAAATCATACAAAGCATGACGAAGTTTGTAGGCTTTGATAGATGGAATAGAAGAACCAAGAGGATGTTACATATAAACTTCCGCAGTGAGATCACCATTGAGAAAAGCGTTCTTGACATCCATCTGACAAAGACTCCAGTGGCAGGCAGCATCAATTATGAGTAAGCTGTGAATTGAAGTAAGACGGGCAACAGAAGCAAATGTTTCCCCATAGTCAATCCCATATTCTTGACTGAATCACCAGGTAACAAGATGAGCTTTGTAATGCTCAATGGAACGATCAGAATGAGTTTTGATCTTATACACCCATTTGCAACTAACAACACTCTTTCTAGGATGAAGATCAACCACATTCCAGGTATCCAAAGCCTATAGTTCATTATTTATAGCTTGTTGCCAAAGAGGGTTAGAGCAAGCCTTATAATAGGAAATAGGCTCATGAAAGAAAAAAAGCAGTGGAACCAACAATATAATCACGAAGAAGAACGAAAGGTTGTTTTACCCGAGTCAAATGACGATTTTCTAGAGAAAAGGATGATAAGGATGGACGAAGCTCCACAGGAGGTGATGGAGAAGGCATAGGACTATAGACACCCCATTTTGACCGTCATTAAGACTTGGGCACCTTACTCTGAACACTCGATGATGAAATGTTACGTTGTGCAATCATTCAATTCTTCAAAGTGATTCGGTTTCAAGCTTTAAAACCTAAACCTTGAACCCCCTTTGGACGAAAATCTTATTTTTTCTAGCCCGACCACTTAGAGAACTGTTGGCTAACAAATGGTCCGTAGGCCATTTTCATTTGGCCTGTCATACCTTCTCATGGCTGGCCAGCTATGTTCAGCCTAGTAGATATTTTGACAACTGCCAGCTGCTCCTATGCACATGCTTTGGACCAGCTGTCCCTTATACAGATATTTCCGACATGAGAACCTGTTTTTCTATAAATATAACACCCCCTTCATAGTTAAGGGTTAGAAAAATTTGCCAAGAGCCTATAGCATACACAACACACTTCCCTCCTCTCTTGCAATATACATACACCTTATAAGCTTAAAATTGAAGCTTTTGCTGAGGTTCTTGAAGATAATTTCAGATCATAGAGAGTGTTAAGAGTGTGGTTTGTTAACTAAGAAGAACATCCTCTCTTTCCGGGGGTAATCTTTGAACTCTTCAACTATCTTTTCTCTCTTTTTTTCTTGTACTTTCATATTGATTTCAAAGTTATTTCTAAGCTTAAAATGTGATTAAAACCTCACAAAAAGAGGAGGGGTTAGCCACCTTTCCTTAGGTCTTGTTCCATAGCTTGTTGCTTTGTCTTTTCTGCTTTGTTTCTTTTGATTTTGGCCACTGTTTTCTTGAGTTTAGGGGTTGTTTAATGTGTCTATTTAATTTATGCTTTGAATATCATACTTGTGTTGTTGTAAGTCCTCATGGGTTTGGTGTATAGGCCATAGCCACCAATTCATTTAAGTTAATAGTTTTCCTTTCCATAGCTTTCATGTATATATTCATGTCATTGTAATCATCCACTTTTCATTCACACTCTGCAACCTCCCTCCTTTCTTTGTTTCTTTTGATTTAGGGTTGTATCAACCAAAAGATTTTTGCTCATGGCATAAGAAAGGGGTTTCACATGCTAAATGGTTTAACCTCTTCGAAGGTTCATTACCAGGGCATCACATCTTTCTTATGCTAAGCACAATCTCTAGATCAATACCTCCCTTTATCATTGGTGCATTACTTCTAAGAGACTAATTTTCTATTTAGACCCTTGGAAATCATAAAGGAAAGATTCATTATAGCTCATTATCGGGTTTGGATTTTGAGTCATTATCGCTCACTTCGAGTTTGACTCCAAATTCATTATCACTCGTAAATGGGTGTGATTCTTTCTTTATTGTTTCCCCCATAGAAAAGGGTGCGAAGAGCTCATTTCTCGGGTCAAGTCATTCTTGCTAATCTTTATTGCTTTGGACAAAAATGAAGAAAAGATAAGAAAATGAAAAGGTAAAGTAAAAAGACTAATAAAATTGGAGTAAAAGAGGTAAAAAGATAACAAAGATTGCTTAGGTTCAGTCAGACGTTATACTGAATATGTTGCTTCTAGAATCATCACGTACTATTTTAGTGATGTTCGAAGATTCATGAGGCAGGTCTACCCCCTCCTTCGAGGTAATTCCATGATAGAGAGGATGTATTGTTTATCTTTTGTTACATTTACTAAACTCTTGTCCTATCATTTCTAAGATCATTACACAACAAATTTGCGATGATTGATGATTTGAGAATTGAATCTACTCCTCCCTTGAACATCTTCATGATAGGGAATGGCAGAGAGGATAAACACCTCCTGGAAACACTCTGTCTTGCTCTGTTCCAGCTCTGTTGTAACAGGGTATTCTTCAAAAACAGTGGCTGATCGGCCATTACTCTGTACGGCCGACCATCTGATAAGGCTGGTCGACCATCTATTTTATATGGCAGTAGTGATTTTGCAACAGAACAGAACAGATCCTGAGGCCAAAACAGAACAATTTTCTGACTCTAACAGAGTAGGTTTTGGCAGTAAACAACGAGGTTTCCAGAGGGTGTTCTTGATTGCGCACATGTGGTTCCTCACCTCCCGTTTAAGTCCATTAAATTAGCTTCGAGATTCATTTGTAATTAATTAGTTACCTTCATTCAAATTTGTAATAGTTAATTAATTAGCTTATTCATTTGTGTTTATAATAATTAGTTAATTAGGACATTCATTCGGACCCTCTTGTGCGAGGGCAAATTTGTAATATTTGTATGTCTTTCAACCCCCGTTTCTTTCTCCCTTTTATTTATATGCTTACTGTTGTTGCATGTAGTGTCATGTTTTTGTTTCATATCATTGCCATGTTTTGTATCCATTTTTGCATACATAAGGTTCGGTTCATCATTTTTTAATATTATTGGCATTGCCTATTTTCTTGAATACGTACGTTATCACATGCTTTGAGTTAATCTATATTACATATTAAATAGCCAAACCTAATAGTTACATTCTTGTATGTGTTCATTAGTCAGGTGCATTGTTAGGGTCATGCATTTTTTTTTTCTTCTAATCAGTTTCTTTTTCTTTGGCTACCTCAAAGTACTAGGTGAGTATTTTTGGCTTTAGCATATTCATGTGTATGATTGTTGACATGTTTGGCATCTTACCATGAGGCTACGTGCTTACTCGAAATGAATTATTTGAATGCCTGTGGATGCAGATTATTTTACTTGTATTGGGGATGATTTTGATCAAATATATGTGTGAGTTCATTTCTTTCCTTTTAAGTTCTGTACACTCAAAACTCTTTTACAAAAATCACATAAAATCAAAGTCATTTCCAAAGCAAGCGAAACTGTCTATACTTATGTGCCTCACATAGTAAGATAGCATAATAAAATCAGAACAAGAACATATAGTTTTGATAAGAATCACATCATGATTAGTAGATGCTGATCTTTGATTGGGTGTGTGGGGTGCACAATTCATGACCTTCCAGCCCAAACACTTTGGTTATGATGGACAAGTGGCCTTTGGCACGAGTCACGAGTTTTCTAAATTTTTCAAAAATATTTAGATGGAGACTCTGAAATCTGGCAATGCAGTCCATTTTTGGCATCTCTGATGATTAATGGATTTTCTAAGATTTGTCAGATTTGGACTCTCATTGGTTTTCTATTTCACATTGCACTTGTGAAACCAGATTCAGAACCATGGAGTCCGAACTGTATGGCTATCGTACCCGAGGAGACCAAACCCCTTCGAGGAGCACGAAAAGCCAGCTACAGTTTCTGGCGACTCTATTGGGTATTTTAGAGAACTTGACTTGAACTTCATGATGTGAAATGTTATCTACATATATATGTTCTTGGAATTGCATTTACATTGTGCTCTTACGTCACTGTGTTTACCATCTAATATCCTGAACAATTTGCTGGAGGCTTGCCAAAAGGCTGTTCGAACATAGGCAATGTCATGTTGGGAATACAGCCCTTGGATCTGGGTTACCGATGTACCGCTTGATCCTTCTTTCACTTTTCGGTGTTAGGTGTGAATGGTATATTAGGTAACCTTGCTGAAGTACCCTTTTTGACCAATTGGCCTAGTGCATATAGTAAAGCTATAGTGTTGTTCCAAACTAGGACAGGATGCTCACCCGTGTTCAGGATTTTGTGAAGCCACTTGCTTGAAGTAGTGAAACTCTAGATCATGCCAAAGCTAGCCTTACCTCCTCATAGGAGTGTTTTGGCTCTTTATATATGCTATATGCTATACTCTGGATCTATATAGAGGTTCTTGAATATAGATTACTGGTTCGGTATCAGTTTGTGGGGCAGAATTCAGTTATACTGTCATACAGCTGAGATCATATCTGTTGCAAATTTAGGCCGAGGTGCTGTTTGATTTTTTATTATTGTTTTTCTTTTCTTTTTTCTTTTGCTAGGTAGTCTTGAAATCATAGCTTCAAAGAGACCTCCTGATATCCCAAAAGTTTTGTGGACTCGCGCTGGTAGGCTTTGCAAAATCCAAGATCTGATTAACGGTCAGCCAGTGTTAGTCTCTCTCCCATCAGTTGTTCAAAGGAAAAGAACCCGACAGTGATCACCAATATAGAGTACTTATCAATCGCTTGTTCATTCCCACCCGCTCAGTTCACTAATATCTGACTCGCCTAGATCTATAATGGCGCAAAGTGCGGAGGAAGTTACGGCTATGATGACAACATTCCAACAGGCCATGGATACACTGAACTAGAGGATAGCTATGCAAGATCAGACCATCACTCAAATACGACACTTATCTGGAGCATCAGTATCTACCACACATCCAGTCCCGGCTACCCAACCTAATCTTGATCCACCTTCCCTGGCTGAAAGCCTTCAAGTTCCGGATCCCCAAGAGGTGTTGGCATAAGCTCAGGCTTTGAGGCCTCTGGTACAGCCTCACGGAGGGCTTCCTCCTTTTAACATCAATGATATCGATCCTGCCATGATAAAAATCGCTAGACTAGAAAAGATCCTTAAGAAATCTTAGGACTTCAATTCCATTTCGGACATTGAAGACGGTTATACTGAGGCTTCTGCTAGATGGAGGGCAAAGGCAGCCCGAATGACAAATAGGCCTTCAGAAAGGGAACAAGTTTGATTAGTAGATCAGAACCTTGAACCAGACATGTTACAGAGGATGATAGTCGTGCCACTGTCCACCTTCATTGCTTTACATGAATTGGGGGTTCAAATTGAGAGTTTTTTAAGAAGGAAATTATCTAGAGAACAAGTGAATCGGCAAATAGGCTGTTTACTAGGGCTACCAATGCTAGCAATAGCACTATTCCTAGGCCTGCCGAGATCAATACCGTCACCATCGCAACCAAGATAGCCGATCCATGCGTTGGTGTAACCTCACAACCCACCAACCTAGCTTGAAAGCAATATAGAACCTTCACCCCTCTTCACATGAGTCTGATTCGTGCTCTCAAACTTCTAACAAAAAAAGGGCATCTTAAGACCCTTTACCCTCGACCTCTCTCCGACCCACTCCCAGCCAAACACGACCCCACCCAATATTGTGTCTTCCACCAACAGTATGGTCACCCTGCTGACCGTTGCTTTCTTCTTTGTCATGAGATCCAAGATCTTATCCTATAAACATCATGCCCGCCCAATTGGTGTCTTTGGTCACATCTGGGAATGTTACTCCCTTGTTGTCTTTCACAGACAAAGAGCTGCCGCCTAAGGCCGAGCTTACAATAATACCGGCTGTAATGTCATGTGAACTTTTAAGAGCCAGATACTAATTGGTCCCTTTGAACATGAGGTTAAATTCCATGTGATGGATGTGAAAGGCTACCTTCAATCTACTCTTGGGCAGACCTTGGCTACACCAAATGAAGGCGGTTTCTTCAACGGTGCACCAGCTGGTGAAGTATCCATTCAAAGGGGGGATTGCGACACCACACCTTTATTAGAAATACTACATAGAGAAGAGGATGTGTTCCTCTTTGGGTTCACCTTGGCATAGGCTCAATTAGTGTAGACTATTATGGCAAAGGATGGAGGGAACTATGTAAGCGCCCAATCTATATATATAATGAACAAGCAAGGACACTTTCCTGGATCGGGACTAGGTAAAAGTGGGAGGCAGGGAAATACTATTGCTAGAGAAGTAAGGCATAACCCCCATGCTTTTGGGTTAAGGTATGAGCCAACTGGAGAGGATTGGAAGAGGAATAAAGATGAATTGAAGGAGAGAATTAAAGCAAAGAGAGCTGGGAGGTAATTTGAACTGGTCCGCGAGCCGATCAGGGGAACCCTAAATGGACGCTTTGTCTATGAAGGAAAAAACTTCCCTTTCTGTGGATTCTCGGAGCTGTGGGTCGAATAGGAAACAAAGAACAGATACCCTAGGTTTGAGATCTTTTTCAATCACCAGATGTCAAACAGTGAGGAGGAAATGATTAACCCAAGCATCAGTACAAGGCAAGACAAAAGCACGAGCTCAGACAACGATGAAGAGAAATTATTAGAAATAGCATTGGCTGGCCTCCTTGAAAATTCCAACGCTGGGGCTGAGCCCATTAACTTGGGGGATAGTATTACTATCTCTATGATTAGGGATAAACCAGTGGCGGATTGCATTGGTTTCATTGTGGATGTAATAGAGGCTCCACATCTAGTTTGGAAATTTGAGAAGGGCTCTATTGACAGTTCTAAATCGGATGATGAGTCTGAGTCTGATTCCACCGAGTTTGTTGAATTAGAGTCAAATTCGAGTCAATTTGAGGAGTTTGAGTCTGGTACTTGCAGGGGTGGTAACCCGGGGTGCTAAAGTCCTGTCTAGGTCTTCTATCAGTTTTTCTTTTGAGTCAACTATAACGGAGGACCCTGACTTTATCAATGGGAATGCAGTAGACTTCGCTTACTTCTCTGTGCCTTTAGTTTGCTACACTGATATTGACTTTCAAAATTTTGACTTAAACGAAAACGAAGAAATTCCTTGGATTTTGAAAATTTTGATTGACCAAGAGAATGAGATGTGTGCTAAGCCTTGCACAGATGAGATCATTGAAATTAACGTAGGTATTAAGAAAGATCCACGCTTAGTCCAAATCGGGTCCACATTGTCTTTTGGGGAACGCGAGCGTTTAATCGCTTGGTTAAAAGATTTCAAAGATGTTTTTGCGTGGTCCTACAAAGACATGCCTAGAATCGATCCTGAGATTGTATAGCACAAGATCCTTCTCGACCCCGATACCTGACCAGTGAAGCAGAAACTCCGTCGAATCCGTCTAGATTGGGCACTGAAAATTAAAAAGGAAGTCACCAAACAAATTGATGCAGGATTCTTGATGGTGTTTGAATATCCTACTTGGTTGTCCAACATTGTTCCAGTTCTAAAGAAAGAGGGCAGAATCAGAGTTTGCGTCGACTTTAGAGATTTGAATAAAGCTAGTCCGAAGGACGGCTTTCTATTGCCACAGATTGATGAGTTAGTTGACTTCACCGCTGGCCATGCCTTGCTATCATTCATAGATGGATTTTTGGGGTACAACCAAATCTTGATGGTGCCTAAGGATATAGAAAAGACCACGTTCACCACACCTTTGGGTACTTACTGCTATCGGGTCATGCCATTCGGGTTGAAGAATGTTGGGGCTATATATCATAGAGCTGCAACCATAATACTGAATGCAATGATCCATAAAGAAGTCGAGGTGTATGTGGATGATATAATTGTAAAATCCAAGGAGCGCGAAGACCACTATATCGCGCTAGAGAAGTTCTTTGAGAGAATTACAGAGTACAGGCTGAGGTTGAATCCACAGAAATGTACTTTTGGGGTGACTGCAGGGAAAATGCTGGGTTTTCTGGTTACACATAGGGGAATTAAAGTAGATCCATCCAAGATCAAGGCCATCTTAGAAATGCCACCACCAAGGACTAAAAAAGAGGTGCGGCTTTCTGAGAAAAGTGCAATTCATAAGACGGTTTATCTCTAAATTAACCTTGATTTGTAAACCACTATTTGGTCTCTTAAAAAATGGGAAGAAGTTCCAGTGGGATGATTAATGCCAGTTTGCCATCGAACAGGTTAAGAAATACCTTCAGAATCCGCCTGTATTATCGCCACCAGAGCCGGGGAAGCCACTGATCATGTATCTATTAGTGACAGAGTCAACTATGAAATGCATGTTAGCACCAGAATCAGAAGCTAAGGTGGAAAAGGCCATTTATTATCTGAGCAAGAAGATATTGGATTATGAGACCCACTACACTCCTTTGGAGAAGGCTTGCTTAGCTTTGGTTTGGGCCACTAGGAAGTTGAGACATTACCTATTAGCCCATTCCGTAATTCTGGTTTTGAGATTGGGTCCTATTAAATATCTCTTTGAGAAACCGACACTTACGGGTAGGCTTGCTCGTTGGTTACTTCTTCTCTTCAAATTTGACCTCAAGTATGTCACTTGCAAGTCGGTCAAAGGAAGAGCTGTAGCGGAATTTCTGGCAGACCACCCAGTGGAAGGAGATGAAGCAGTAGAATACCCATTCCCAGATGAGGAGATTCTGCAAATAGAAGAGGAGACATGGAAAATATACATTGATGGAGCAACTAATCAATATGGTTATGGGATAGACGTGTTGTTATAGCATCCGATGATTCCCATATACCCCTAGCTTTCAAACTCCGATTCAAAATATCCAACAACGAAGCAGAGTACGAGGCATGTATTGCTGGACTGGAAACCGTCCTAGAACTAGGGGCAATCAGGTTAGACATCATCGGAGACTCGAACTTGGTTGTTTCTTAAGCCAATGGAGATTAGAAGGTCAAA
Organism: Camellia granthamiana; assembly: GCA_036172215.1. Taxonomy (NCBI): domain Eukaryota; kingdom Viridiplantae; phylum Streptophyta; class Magnoliopsida; order Ericales; family Theaceae; genus Camellia; species Camellia granthamiana. The sequence continues at coordinate 92,376,396 of CM069903.1, read as the reverse complement.
GAAGAGAAAATGAAAGTTTATCACCAGACCCTGGACATTCCGATTCCAAGGTTTGAAAAACTGACATTTAAGCACTTGCTAAGAGAGAACAATCGATTCGCCGATGTATTGGCAACTCTATCGTCTATGGTAGACATACCAATCGGGATTAAGATGCGTCTGATTATCATTAAACAGAAGTATGTGCTTGCTTGCAAGACAATAGTTGTAATAGACGAGGTTCAGAATAAGAACCCCTAGTGTCATGACATTTGGAACTTCCTGGAGAATGATGCGTATCCATCCGAGGCAAATACGAAGGATAAAAGGGGAACACGACATCTAGCTATCCAGTTCATCATATGCGGAGGAAAGTTGTACAAAAAAGGACACCTGGGAATGCACAAGCTCTATGTCAAAGAGGAAGAGTTAAAACGTCTCATGGGGGCCATCCACGGAGGAGAGTGTGGAGCACACATGAATGGTGTGATGCTGGCCAGGAAAATCCTTAGGCAGGGCTACTATTGGTTAACCATGGAGGATGATTGTATCAACTTCGTTCGGCGATGCCACAAATGTCAAATCCATGCTAATCGAATGAATATTTTGCCGTCAAAGCTCTATAACATGACTTCACCATAGCCTTTCTCAATTTGGGAAATTGACGTCATCGGAGCAGTCTCGTCAAAGGGCTCGAATGGACACGAGTTCATTCTAGTGGCAATTGATTGCTTTACCAAGTAGGTGGAGGCTCAATCGTATTTTGTGTTGAAAGCGTCGCATATGGCCAAGTTCTTCAGGAATAATATCATCTACAGGTATAGGGTGCCAAACGAGATAATATCGAATAATGGCTCACACTTCAAGAAAGAGGTGATGGATCTGCTTGAGAAATACAACATGGTTTTTCACAAGTCATCAACATATAGGCCACAGACCAATGGAGCCATTGAAGCCGCTAAAGCCACAAACAAGAATATCAAGAACATTCTGTGAAAGATGGTGGAAACCTACAAGGACTGGCTAGATAAATTGCATTTTGCACTCTGGGATTATAGAATGTCGATTCGAATATCTACAGGGGCGACCCCCTACTCTTTGGTATATGGAATGGAAGCTGTTTTGCCGATTGAGATCGAAATACCGTCATTGAGAATCATGGCTGAATTTCAAATAACAGAAGCGGATTGGCAACAGAACATGTTTGAAGAATTGATGTTGTTTGATGAGAGGAGGTTGAAGGTGTTGTATCAGATCCAAGGATATCAGCTCAGAATCGCCAGGGCCTTCAACAAGAAAGTCAAGTCCAGAAACCTCAAAGAATGAGATATGGCGCTCAAAGATAACCGAGCTTCCATCTATGACCCTAGGGGCTAGTTCTGACCCAATTAGACTGGTCCCTATATCATCAAATCTATCTAATCAAGAAGAGCAATCATCCTTATGGATTTAGATGGCTTGAAGTTCTAACAATTGATCAATATGGACAAGTTGAAGAAATACTATCATTGAGAGGCTCGCTAGGTCGAAAACCTGAAAGGGCGACCTAAGCAAAAGTTAAAGTGTGCAAAATTGGAAATATAAAGAAAAATAGAGCTTGCAAGGTTGAAAACCCGAAAGGACAGCTTTGGTAAAAGTTAGAGCGCAAAAGGAGAGATTTAATACTCGAGTAAACCTTAACCGAACTACGTAATGCCTGATTCCCATCTTTAGAATACGTAGGAACTTCATCTTGAAGTTCGGCTGTAGACACCCCGTTTTTGACTGTCCTCAAGACTTGGACATCATCGTTTGTGCACTCGATGATTGTGCTTGTTTGTGTTCGTTTTGAGCACCCGAAGTCCTCAGTGGAATGCCTTGTCTTTAAGCCTTTAAACCTATTTGTTTTGTGCTTGTTTTTGGGCCAAAACCTTGTTGTCTCTTGCCTGGAAGGGGGAGGGAACTTGTCGGCCAGTCCTAGGCCTTGTCGACCACTAGTTGTGCTTGTCGGCCACTTGTGGTGGCCGACGGCCACTAATGGTCGCTGGTCAATTACTAATAGTGGCTAACGGCCATTTGTCTCCTTTTTTAGATATTTGTTTTCCACCTGTGCCAGCTGTTGTTCACTGAAGTGCATCTCCATACACGTGTATAGTAGGATGATTTCAAGCCTAAACCTTGATTTTCTATATATAGAGGGTGCTCTCCCCCATTTGGAGGGGTTAGAAAATTTGGATCAAATTTCTCTCTCTCTCTCTCTCTCTCTCTCTCTCTCTCTCTCTTCTTGCTTTGTGCCTTAAAGTCTTGTTTCTCTACACCTTTGCACATCAAGCCTTAACCAAACACTCTCACCCTTGTGCTGAGGTTCTTTGGAGTTTAGTTTGAGCTCTTGAAGGAAGTTTGAGCTGGAATTTGGGGTTGTTTCGTGCTTGAGCTTCAAGAGGTAGTTCACTTGCTTAGTGTACTTGTTTTGACTACTTGTTTTGCCATCCTTTTGTATTGTTTTTGAGCTGGTTTTCAACTACAAAAAACTCTGGTTTTTTAGGCTTAACACGATGGTTTGAGGCCATTTTGTGTAAAGGGGTAGTCCACCCTTCTTGTTGCTTAATTGTGTAAGCTTTTGCACCATCTTTTAGCATATTCAAATAAACTATTGGGGCCTTTAAACCACTGAAATTCAGAGTTATTTCAGTGGCAAAAACCTTGATTTGAAGTCCAAAATTGGAGGGGGTAGCCTCCCCTCCTTGTGTGTTGTTTGCATGCCTAGATAGTTTAACATGTGAGCATGTTTTTCTAGCATTTTGTACCTTAATCTCAGCATGTTTTTGCTACTGTTTTGACTGGTTTCAACTCTATTTTGAGCTGGTTTGGTCCTTTGAGGCTTGTATTGTGTGGTTGTAGTGTAAAGAGGCTTGACTAGCTTAATGTTTTGGGCTTTTAAACATGAATTGCATGAGTTGCTTGCATGTTTTAGTGTCACTTTGCACTCCATTTCAGCACTGAAATCTCTGCAATCTCCCTCTATTCTTCACTCTTTCATTTATTTTGAAAGTGGCTTTGAACCCCTTGTTGGCTAGGGAGTGAACTTGAGACCCTCATGCCTAATGGTTTAATTCCTTCGGGCGTTCATTATCAACGGCATGAGGTCTCTTTCATGACCAAGGCACTTGTGGTTTAAGCCCTCTTTCCATTAGAGGACACTCACCTTTCAGACTAATCAATTAAAGAATGGATTGGTAAGTTAAAATGTGTAAACAAAATGAACAAAGTAAAAGAGGCAAGATAAAGCATCTTTATGTTGCATTGCATGTGTTCGGATCGGACGTTAATTCGAACACAAGAAAAATGGGACGTTTTCATACTCAAAGTGATGAAACGTGCCACTTTTCTTGGTCACCATCACCCTTGATCATACATGATAGGGTTGTGGTTTTGTTGAGTCTTGTTTCACATTCATTAACTTGTGCGAGCTTGGCTCCTTAGCCATCATGCATTAAAAATGCTTGGTTGATGGTTTGAGGGCCAAGAACTACACTCCTTTGAACTTGTGTAATGATAAGGAGAGTAACAATGCACACACACCTTGAGAATACACTACTTTGCCTCTGTTTGCTCTCTGTTGCAGCAAAAAAGGAAGTTCGGAGTAGGAGTGGCCGACGGCCACTAGCAATTGCCGACGGCCACCATTGGTAGCCAACCGGCCACCAATAAAAATTTTCACAAGTGTGCTCCTAAGTTAGAGCAGAAGCATTCTGGAAGTTGGCAACACTGTTGGTGTTCAAATAATGTGCAAACAGAGGCTGCAATGGCAAGGTGGTGGCATTTTCGGGTAGAGCATCCGAGCATGCATGCGTCCCTTGCCCTCGAGGCCATTTAATTGCTTTAGTTAGCTTAGAATAGCTAGTTAACTCAAATGTTGTACTTAATTAGTTAGTGTAACTAATCTTTCAATTTCGATTTGTAATATTTAGCTAGCTTAGAATAGTTAGTTAATTTGTTTCAATTGTTGTAATAATTAGCTTAGAATAGTTAATTAGTTTCGTTTTGTAATTAGTTAGCTTATCCATTCAGACCCTCTTTCGCGAGGGCATAATGTTGTAATAAGCATGCGTGCATGTGTGTATGTTTTCCAACCCCACGTATTTCTTCCTTTTATTTACCCGCTTTTGGTGGTTAGATTAGGGACATTTTCAATTAGCATACCTTATGCTTGTATGTTTGCATCCATTCATTTGTCTTTCATGTACCAAGGCTCGGTGCATCATTCAAACTACATTGTCAGTTCAATACTTCCTTGAATACGTGTTTCAAAGCGTGTTAAGTGTTGCAAATGCCATATTAGTAGCCAAGCCTATTAATTTCATGTTGCATGTGTTGCATTAGGCATCTTGTATAGTTAGGATCATGCATTGTTTTTAAATAGTTTTTGTTTTGGCTTGGAGTACTCGGTAAGTTTTATGCTTTAGCATACTTGCATGAGTATGATTGCCATGTTTCCATGTTTTGCATGCTTGCCATGAGGCTATGTGCTTCCTTGCTAAACTGCATGAATGCTTGTGGATGAAGGCTTATTGTTTGAATTGTAACGATTCAACGAATGTATATTTTAAGCCCACTTTGCGAAGTGACAAATCATGTTTTAAGCCCACTTGAGGGTGGCAAATTCAAACCATTTTCAAAAACAAACATGAGTTGAATTGTTCCAAGTCTTACGACTAGTCTATACTTGCTTGTGTGCGTCACAAAGTAAAGCTAGTTTAATAACCGGAATAAGAACGCATAATGTTTATAAAATGACATATCATGATTAGTAAAAACTAATCTTTGATCAGGCGAGCGGGGGTGCTCATTTCAGGACCTTTCCCTCTCGTACCCAAGTTCCCGAGCCGAGGCAACTTTGGTGATGACGGACACGTGGCCTTTGGCATGAGTCAGGGTTTCCTAAATTTCCCCAAAACAAAATATTTAGGTAACAACTCTGTAATCTGGCAAAACAGTCCAATTTTGGCATTATTTGATTTAAAATCGATTTTCCAAAAAGATTTGTCGGATTTGGACTTTTTGGTGTTTATCAATTTCACATTGCACTTATGAGACTAGATTCAGAACCGCGGGAGTCCGAATTGTGCGGCCTTCTTTTCAAACCCTTTCCGAAAGGTGAGGGCGTGGAAAAAGGCGAGTCCACATCGGCCATAATCATTTTCAACTCAATTATCATATCCATTGTTGCTCGGTCTATCCTACCATCTATTGGTTTGGTTATTTTCCCTCCCTTTGGCAGAAGGGTTAGTTGCAAGATAGAGTAAGGTACAGAATAACAGTAAAGGTGGATGCAGTTATGATCTTCTTGATTCGGAGTTGTACGTCTTGAGGATTGATTCCATGTGTGTCTGGTAGTGACCATTTGCAAAAATTTGTTTTGGAAAGTTTTAATGAAGTTGATTTTCTCAAAATTTCACTTTTTGTAACACAGACCATTCTTTGGACCAAGAAAGAAAATTTTCAGTACTCACAACTTTAATTACATGATTTCAACACAAGTACACCCTCCCACTCTCAGATTAAATCAAAGTTGTTTTTACATCATAAAACTTGAAAACAAAAGTCAAAACAATAAACTAGGGGCACAGATAAGTCAGGTAGTGGTCCTCTGCCTCTTGCCCGCACTCTCAGAAGTCTCTGCAGCCAAGGATGGCCAACTTGTGTCTCATCCTCAAGCGAAGCCAAGCACTCGCCAGAAAGAGCATAACTAAAGCTAGTAGCAGGGGCTAAAAGCTTCATCATCCTCCAAGTAGTAAGATATCTACCCAAGTGCGAAGCATGAACTGGAAATGGTGCAGGGTATTCCATCCCCTCATCTAGATGAGTCTAATTATGCCCAAATTGGCTTTTGAACCAGAATAGGAAGTAGAAACACAGTGTGTAAGGCCAATCAACTATATACCCAACTAGCGGGACATGCTATAGCTCATCTTGGACAAATTAAGCCAGGGGCAACATCAAGTGATGTTAGTCACAGGTCTGCTGCACATCCAGTCGCACCATAACCCCTCTGTGGAAAAGCTCACAAGCTACGGACGGAAGAAGTAGAATCTGGCCGAATTCTCGGGCAAGGGTCCACGACCTTCAGCTGATCCATCAACCACACCTATGAAAGGATAAAAAATAAAAGAGATTAAAGAATAGAGAGATATGACTTGAGAGAAAAAGTAAAGAGAGGGCTTTGAGAGAAAATAGAGACTGAGTGCCAAAGTGATGTGAGAAATCATAAATAAGAAAGGTGGGAAACAATACCTAGAGAAGCAGTGGACTCCCCGCATCCTGAGAAGTCTCTCGCCAATGGAAAGCATCCAAACCCATCAAGGTTTTGGCCAGTGCCAAGCCTATACAACTTTGGCCCTTTTTAAGGCGTTGAGCCACTTCAATCAATTGGATGCTAACTCCGCTACCACTAAGGGCAAGAAGATAATGGGTGAGGAAGCATATGCAGAGAGCATGTTGGTGATAACCTCACCAAAGAAGATCACGCCTATTTCCGATGTCGACAAAACGTGAATCAGGCCAAGAATGTTCAACTTCCCATCATGAGCCAAAGACTTAGCCTCGTAAAAGAAAGGCCACACATCCGTTCGAGTGCTCGTGTATGGCCAAAAAGGGTTTGAGGCATAATCTCATCATTGCGCTGGGACTCCATTAACGCTTGAAACTCCTCAAGAGTGGGACACATCTCTTGTGATCTGGAACAAAACACTTGAGTAATTGGGTCCCAACAATGGGCAGCAGCGTGGAGGAATGGAAAACAAAGTGAAGTGTAACTCAAGGAAAAAAGGGCATTTATGCCAAAACTGTTGAAATTTACTTTTTTCGTGCCGTCCAAAGTGGCCGTCCAATCTTTGAGCTTCTCCACAAGGAAAATCTCTATTTTCAAAGGAAACTACCAAAAAGATGAGGTTCTGTTGAAGAAACAGCGAGAGAAGACCTTTATAGAAGATAAGGATGTGTGAGTGGTAGATAGTTGTTGCCAGCTGTCCAGCCGCAGGTCTTGGCCGGCCGGCCACTTATCTAGCCGGCCGTACATTTCCTTGGTCGATCGGCCAAGTATGCCGACCAAACAGTTTGGCAGCAGTGTTATGTTTGCCCTTTTTGTTTTTGAGTCTTGTTTTAAGTCTTTTATTTTTGGCAAGTGTAAATAGATAGTTTTTTTACTTTGTTTTTCATTCATTGAGTCGTATTTTTTATTTTGGTCGGTTGTAGGCTCAATATCCGATTAAGAACTCGTTCAAATACAAGCGGTTTCAATTTCAAAATACAGTCATTTTTTATGCAAATATTGTGTCATTCTCAAGATGCTACGCAAAACAAAAAATTCCTTCTCTTGTAAACTGCAGGGTTTGACCTTGATCATAGTTTTTACAAAAGAGAGAATGCAAGTTTTCAAAAGCAAAAAGTAAAGGTCTATTTACAGCTATACGAAGTTCTAAACTACTAAAAGAAAATAAAATAAAAAGAGTACAAAAATCAGTGTCAATCGCCAAGTCAAGTGCGTCGGGAAGCCCTTTTCGTCCTCTTTCAAGGACGAGACTCGGGATCATTGTCGCCATCAACACCGCTCTCATTGGAAGAGTATTACTCTAAGCTAGAATCATCATCCCCATCCTCGGACTCAGAGTGCTCACTCGCGATCTCCTCAGTGTCTCTGGTCTCAGTGTCCTCGCCAGTTAAGGTCCTCTCCGAGATGAAGAAGCCCCCTGCACTCGGGACTCATTGTCTTAGCTCTGACTCCGGCTTTGGTTCCAGGTACCTCTGCCCCTACCTCTACCTCTGCCCTCACTCCTACTGCATGTCGGAGCTCGTCTGTCTCTCCTCCCTGCAGCTGGAGGTGGTGCCATAGGTGTCGTTTGTGCAAGCGGAGATTGAAAAGAGTTTGTAAGAAACATAATATCATAATAGTTTGGTGTAAAAACAATATGAGTGTCAAAAGGAAATCAGTGCATATCAGATAAGAAAAATGAGGTACCTGATGATCGTGGTAGGCGAGCAAGGCCTCTTTCCTCCGTACCATCTGGACCAAGAAGTCGACAAACTGAAGGAGGCCGTCCATGTAACCCACCGACACCTACAGGTGAGTTTGAATATCAGTATACAGAAAAGGGAGTATGAAATACAAACTGCAAGACAAAGTGCATACCTACTGCACATCAGGGTCCTTGACGTACTCGCGCTCCTCCGGGTACTCAACTAGAATCTGGTGGGCTGTCTCGTTTGGCCGCCAATATGTAATTGTAGTTGGGATCATGGGAATAGTAGTTACATTAACGACGAGGGCAGTGTAATAGTCCTGATTTGTTAATAACTAATACTGCCTGATTAAGATTGTTTAATACGTAATTAAGATGCAATTCTACGTTAATTGCATGTGTTATATGTTATATGCATTTATACCTGTATACTGTAGGAATATCTGTTTGTGTTTCTATTTCATTATGCGAATTGAAGGCCTTATCGGCATCTAATCACAAAATTGACTTGGTTTATGTGTTATATGAAATTTTTAGAACATTATAGTAGGTTTAATTAGAATTCGATTCGGAACCAAATAATTAGAATAAAATAAATATAATTGTTTAATCTAAGCAAGAATTAATTAATTCTACTAATGGCACATAAATAAGATTAATGTTGTCTTATACCACTATACACACACTTCATCATCTTTTGACATCAACATCGTGGAGGGAAGAGAGAGAGAGAGAGAGAGAGAGAGAGAGAGAGAGAGAGAGAGAGAGAGAGAGAGAGAGGGGGAATAAACTTTTATTCAAGCTTGGAATTGTAGAGAATTGGAGGATTCAACTTGGAAACTCAAAGAATTAACAACTTAGAGCACAATTGAACACAGAAGGTAAGAATTCAAGCCTTTAAGTTTGTAATTGAGTTGGTTAATGCATGAATTCAAGAGTGTTAAGCTAGGAAATGCAAGAATTAAGCTAAGAGGTAGGAAAGAAGATCATAACACACATGCATGCATAATTCATGAATTTTTGAGCTTTGATTTCAACAATTCTTACATGCAAGAGCTTATTTTTGTTCTATTATAGGAGCTCATGGTGGTTTTGCACTTAAGCACTTCATCCATTCATGTTTTGGAAGCTTTATATCCAAGTCAATACATGCATGTTATGTTTTCAAAAGTTTAAGGTTTATTTTGGAAGAATCCATTTGCTTTTGGGCTTGATTTTGCGAAATGGCTTTCAAATCATGAAGTAATATGAGTTTACAAGTGTTTTCTCAAACTTTGGCCCAAAATGATGTGTTTTGTTGCTTTGGATTTGAGTTTTGAAGCTAGGAAGTAAATTTGGAAATTCCAGAATTTGCACTTTCCGCTTGAGCAGTGGCGTCTGCGCTCGAGTGAAGAATTTGAGCTCCTAGTACTTTTGCAGAGTTTGGGGGTTGGCTCGAGCGGCAGAACCTGTGCTCGAGTGGCCACCCTTATATTTTGATGCTCCACTCGAGTGACTGAAGTTATGCTCGAGTATAAAAAGAGAGCTCCCAGAAGTTTTACAAAATTTTACAGACAGCTAAAGCGATCGAAATTTCGCTCCAACGGAGACCCTTCTTTACTTAGTCTTTAGCTCGAGCGATCGTCAAGCGTCTGTCGGGCAGAAAAATCATACAACCAGTACTTTTACAGACTTTGCAGAATGCTTGAGCTACCGATGTTGCGCTCGAGCGGACTGCTCTATTTTTGAAAATTTCGCTAAGTGTTGCAAATCACATTTTGGCATCCTCATTGCATCTTCGGCATTCTTCAGCCCTAATTAAGACATAATAATGAGGATAAAGATTATAAACACACCAAGATAGATAAGAAATGACTTAAGTGTTTTTTGAGCGTGTGTTTCAATGTGTATCCGTTATGTGTTTGTTTAGGTCACATGCCATATATCATTGATCCGACTGTTTTGACTTTTCTATTATTGGATCTATCTGTGAGTAACAACTCTGTAAACCTATGTTTGTCTATAAGTATTTTCTGATTGAAATGCTATTTTATGAACCATGAATGAATGGCCATTTTTTGAAATGTATTTATGGCATCCTTTTTTCACGTGACCCTCACTCGGAGGTAACAATACCGTGGCTTATGTTCATGTGGCCCTCGCCTGGGGGTAACAATATTGTAGCCTATATTCATGTGGTCATTGCTTGGGGGTAACAATACCATGGCTATTTGTGCACAAAGATGTTGACCTTTATGGTCATCGATACCGACTATGCATGTGGGTCTTATGACCAATCTGATCTGATAGTTAATGGATGTACCACATATAAACTGCTTATGAAATCTGTATAAGTATGTGAATCTGAATCTGTTTCTGATATGAACTCTAATTTCTGAATTTGTTTTGGACATCATTCATAACCCTTTTCTCTGTTGTTATTCACTAGGCTCCAGCTCATTCTATTATTTATGTATATAGGTGATCAGGCGCGGGACCAAGTTCAGTGAGATTGCTTGGAGACTTGTTTGAGTCAACCAACCGGTATGCCTCCTGAGGAGGTTCCGAAGTGTTTTGTGGTCGAGTCTTGTGAACCTTGTTATGACTTTTGTTTTCCTTTTATTTAAGTTTGAACTCAACTTTTGGTTTATTTGTAAAGTGGTGACGTAAGACTAACGTAATTATGACATCACGTATTGTATATGAGTATAAGTTTTAATTTTTCTGTCCCATGTATGTCTACACAGCTCTATAGACATTGTATGTTTATAATTAATTTCGCTAGCCCCTTATTATACATTAATCTATTTAGAGGCCTTTGGTAATCTCAAGATTACTGACCAGTTATAGCACTAAACCTATAAGGGCGGATTTGGGTCGTGACAGAGTAGTATCAGAGCATGTGTTCTACCACACACATGAGTCCATACGAGCTATAGGATGTCCTAGTAAGGATTAGGGACATTACATCTACATGTGTGAGTGTATGGCATCATGTGAACATATCTAAACTAACATACATTGGCATGGAAATGAAACGAACTGAAATTGAACACTGTGGAAAGTATTATTTGCCTGTGTTTATTAGTGCACTATTTACCTATAGCAAATGGAGAACCCAAGAAGTGATGGTACCGCTGAATCTTTCGAGACCCGGATTAACCAAATGGAATGAATACTTGAAGCTTTAATAGAAGCAATGATGCAACAACAAAGACAATAACTTTTGCCTCCTCCGCCCCCTCTGATTCAAGTAGAACCAGTCAACAATGACATTCTTAGTCTCACTCACAAATTTAACAAGATGAAGCCACCAACTTTTCTAGATGGTATTGAACCGCTGTAGACCAAGACATGGATGCTAGAGATCGAAAAACTATTTGAAGTTTTTCCCTATTTTGAAGTCCAGAAAGTTTTGTTGGCAACTTATACTTTGAAAGATGAAGCCAGACATTGGTGGATGCTTATCCGAGACACTAATAAGGCCTTAACCTGGAATCAATTCAAAGAGAGCTTTTATGAGAAATACTTCCCTTAATGTTTTTAGGATAGAAAAGTGTCTGAATTCCAAGAACTTAAGCAAGGCAATATGTCAATAGTAGAGTATGAAGCCAAGTTTACTGAATTGGCCCAGTTTGCACCGCACATGGTGGATACTGATTACAAAAAGACTCAGAAATTTGAAGGAGGCTTGACTTTAGAAGTGTTTGATCAGGTTGGTGTGTTAAAGCTACCCAAATATGTGGATGTGCTTGATAGAGCCCTAATGGCTGAAGCCAACCTAGCTACTATGAAACAAACTAAAGCTCTAATAATTGAATGGAAAGGTAAGAGATAGGGATTCAATTTTAAAAAGGGTCGGTCATTCTCCAAAAAGCAAAACACAGGATCCTCCAGTATCTCAAGCCAAAGTAGTGGATCTACTCCAACTTGCTCAGAATGCGGAAGAAAATACAAGGGTGTTATAAACTTGACTTTCTTCGCGCCCCCTTTCGGAGAGCTCGAATTGGTCCTACAGTTCGAACGCCTGTCACGGTTCTGAATCTAATCTCACAAAGTGCAATGTGTGACTGATAAACATCAAAGAGTCCAATCTGGCAAATCATTTTGGAAAATCAATTTTAAATCAAATAATGCCAAAACTGGACTACTTTGCCAAATTACAGAGTCGCCACCTAAATATTTTTTTTTTGAGAAATTTAGGAAACCCTGACTCGTGCCAAAGGTCATGTGTTCGTCATCACCAAAGTTGTCTCGGCTCAGGAACTTGGGTACGAGAGGGGAAGGTCCTGAAATGAGCACCCAAGCTCGCCCGATCAAAGATCGGCCTCTACTAAGCATGATATGTTGTTTTATAAACCTCATATGTTCTTATCCAATTATTAGCTAACTTTACTATGTGATGCACACATACAAGTATAGACTAAATCGCAAGACTTGGAACAAATCGACTCATGTTTGTTTTAGAAAATGGTTTGAAGGTGCCACTCTCAAGTGGGCTAAAACGCGGATTTGCCATCAAACATGACGGGCTTTAAAACATGATTTTGTCACTTCGCAAAGTGGGCTTAAAACTCACATTTGTCGAATTGTTCCAATTCAAGCAACAAAGCCTTCATCCACAGGCATTCATGCAATTAATCACTTTAAGCACATAGCCTCATGGCAAGCATACGAAACATGGCAACACTCACACTCATGCAAACATGCTAAAGCATAAAACTTACAGTGTACTCCAAGCCAAAACAAAAAGCTAGTTAGAAATATGCATGATCCTAACTATGTTAACAATGCCTAATGCAACACATGCAATATGTAATTAATAGGCTCGACTATCTAAGATGGCATATGAATGCAACAATTTGATAACATGCTTTGAAACATGCATTCAAATAAGTATTGAAATTGCAATGTAGTTTGAATGATGTGCCGAGCCTCGGTGCATGCAAGACAAATAAATGATGCAAACATGCAAGCACAAGGTATGCTAATCAAAACGTGCCCTAATCTAACCATCGAAAGCGATTAAATAAAAGGGAGAAAGACGCGGGGTTGGAAGACATACACACACTCACGCACACTTATTACAACATTGCGCTCTCGCGAATGAGGGTCCGAATAAATAAGCTAAGCTGCTCTAAGCTAAGCTAATCAAACTAATCTAATTAAACTAATTAGACTAATTATTACAAAACAAAATAAAGAAATAACTAAGCTAAGCTACTTAATTGTTACAACACTTAACTAATTAGCAAACTAATTAATTAAATTACAAAACCATGCTAACTAAACATGTAAAGCATTAAACTACACTACCTTAGCTCTGCTTTAGGAATTTGAATATGCATGCACTCGATTTTTGCCCTGAAACGCCTTCTGGTTTGCTCTTGAGAGGCTCTGTTTGCAGGGTTACTCCAAGAACTTTTTGCTCCACCTTACCAAAACAATGCTGAGGACTGCACCAGTGGCCTGCCGGCCATGAGTGCTTGCTGTCGGCCATCTACCGACCAAAAAAGTGTGCTGCCGGCCAAGGATGAAGCACTGCCGGCTATCAGTGAGCCACTGGTGTGTTGAATTACCACACTGCAATAGAGTACAAACAGAGGAAAATTGAGGGTTTTCCAAGGATATGTTTATACTATGCACCTTCTTATCATCTCAAAACATCAAAAGGGTGGCACTCTTGGATCCAAAACCACCAATCAAGCATTTTCAATGCATGATGGCCAAAGATCCAAGTTGTACACTTTCAATGAATGCACAAAACAAGACTCAAAGGACCACCACCCTATCGTGCATGATCAAGGGTGATGGAGACAAAGGAGATTGGCTCATTTCATCACTTTGAGTATGAAATGGACCAATCTACCTTGTGTTCAATATAACGTCCGATTGAACACATGCAATGCAAACACAACATGCTTATCTTGGTTATGTTTTACTTGTCCAATTTTGTTTACACATTTTAGCATTACCAAGCCATTCTTTAACCGGTTAAGTCCAAGATGAGTATCCTCTAATGAGAGAGGGGTCAACCAAAAGATGGTTTAAGACATGAGAGAGATCATGCCTTTGGTTAGGAGGAACCCTCAAAAGAGGGTTAAAACCATTGAGCACAAGCTCTATTTCAAGCTTAAACACAACCTTAAGGTTAACCAACCCTCAAAACAAATGAAAAGTGAAGAAATTAGGGAGGTTGCAGATATTTCAGTGCTGAAATGGCATGAAAAATGATACTACAACATGCAAGCAACACATGCACAACATGTTCAAAAGCCAAAAACACCAAACTAGTGAAGAGCACTACACTAGAGGCATGCAATACAAAGCTCAACTGACCAAACCAGCTCAAAACAGCGTTAGAATATGCCAAAATAGTGGCTAAAACTTGCTGAGATTAAGGCACAAAAGGCTAGAAAAACATACTCACATGTTAGGCTATAAACAAGACTCAAAAGCAACTCTAAAAAGCAATAAAAGAGTGAAGCAAATGAGCATGTGACAGAGCTATGAACACTAAAATTACATGTAAAAAGGCACTTCAACATGCAAACATGTCAAGCAAATCAAGTTCGAAGCCTTAAAACAATGAGCTAGTGAAGACCATTACACTATAGCCATGCAATACAAAGCTCACAAGGGACAAACACTTTAAAACAGTCCTAAAATAGTTTAAAAGGAGTCCTAAAACATGCTTGAAATAGGCTAAAAAGAGCTAGAATGAGAGGCTAATACATAGCACAAACTAGACTATTAAGTACCATTGCACTACAAGCATACAAAGCAAGCCTCAAGTGACTTAACCAGCCCCAAACAGAGGTAAAACATGTCAAAAAAGTAGCAAAAACATGCTGAGATCAAGTCATAAAATGGTAGAAAAACATGCTCACATGTTAGGCTATCTACTCATGCAAATGAGACACAAGGAGGGGAGGCCAACCCCTCCTATTTTGAACCTCAAAACATGTTTTCTACCACTAAAATAACTCTAAATTTTAGTGGTTTGAAGGGCCAAAAAGTTTGGTTTGAAAGCCTTGAAAGATGGCAGAAAAAACTATACAAGCTAAGGAAAAAAAGGGAGAGACAACCCCCAACACAAAATGGGCTCAAACCACCATTTTTAGGACTGAAAAATAGAGGTTTTTACAGTTGAAAACCAGCTCAAAAATAGTGCAGAAAGATGGAAAAACAAGTTATGCAAAACAAGCTTTAAAGGTAAATCTTATACCTCTTGAAGCCAAGCACACTTTAGGCACAAATGAGGTACAAATCAAGCTAAAATCACCTTCTAAAGCTCAAAGAAGGTCCCAAGGAATCTTAGTCCAATGGTGGTCAAGTTTGATCAAGGATGTCTAGGCAAACTAGAAGTGTTTCTCTACTTGTATGCATAAAAGGGCAAAGAGAGAGAGAAATCTAGAGAGAGAGGATTGTAGAGAGAGAGAGATTTTAGAAAGAGAGGCTCCCAAACTTTCTAACCTTGCAATATGAGAGATATGGCCTCCATATATAGCAATATATGAGCTTTAGGTCGAAATATCTAAATACAGGACAGCTGGAGCAATGTGGAAATAGTTGGAGGTAAATATCTGCAAAAAAAATTAAGTTTTGACATCAGTGGCTGGATGGCCGGCACTAATCATCAATGGCCGGCACTGCATCATCCATGGCCGGCACTCTTCACCAGTGGCCGGCAGAAAAATCTGCTCTCCAGGTCCAACTTCAAATGGGCATATCGCCTTCATCTGGACTCCTTTGCAAGTCATTCTTGAGCCTAAATTAAATCCCTGGAAGTATTCTTTCCAATGGTTTCAGCCGCACATCAAATTCCAAGTGTGCTAAGAGATATATCTCTTTTAGTGAAGACTACTCAGTTTCGGTCCAACCGGATTGATGCCTAACTTCAACCAACCATATCTCCCTCATCCGAACTCGGCTTGAGGAGATTCTTGAATGTAAAATGAACCCCCGGAAGTCTGCTTTGCAATGATGATGGCATCATAGCTGAAATCCAAGTGTACAAATAGATAGGCCCAATTTAGCGAGGGCTACTCGACTCTCTCTTAACGGTTCATGCCCATCTTCTCCCCCAACTTGGTTTCTTCCCTCTCCTCCAACTTTCTTCAAATCTAAACCTCTAAACAAGATGTTTTTAAAGATTTTTCAAAAAGTTCAGCTCTCTTTCATGCATTTCCACTTTGTCCCTGCTCGGTTTACCGAAAAACACAACATTTAACGAAATGCGAACCTTGGAACATCATAGGAACTCTTTTTCAAAAATGTTTTAAAAGAGAGAGTTTTAAGGTCTAAAATCATTTTGGTCAAAATCTTTTTGGTCCAAAAATGGGGTGTGAGGTTGGGATTTTACGCTCTTCTTGCCAAGAAAATCGAACCTTTGCACTGCACAACTTTCACCATCAAGTAAACAATCAGTGGCGCCCAAGTCTTAAAGGCAGTCAAAAATGGAGTGTCTACAGGTGCCTACTACCGATCAACAGGTGCTTGCTTCTGGTGTGGCAAGATTGGCCACATGATAAAAGATTGTCCACTCATATCCTAAAATTCTAGCCATCCTACGGCAAGCTCAGTCAGATCTATTTCTATACCGAGAACAAACATGAGAACTAATGTTGGCAAGGAAACCTTGAGGCAAGGAAGAGTGTTTGTACTTGTGCCAGGAGATGTTCAGAACACTGAATCTGTGGTGTCAGGTATACTCCCTATTTGTGTGCTCAAAATGCATATGTGTTGATAGACTCGGGTTCTACACATTCATTCGTGTCGCATGCTTTTTCTCGCAAATTGACTAGACTACTAGAACCTATGAATCATTTGTTATCTGTATCTACACCTTCTGAGGGTTCTATGCGTGCTTATGTGTATCATGTGTGTGACGTCGTGATTGAGGATGTGTTATTATATGTTGATTTGCTATCATTGGACATTGCTCATTTTGATTGCATATTGGATATGGATTGGTTGACTAAGTATCATCCAACTATTGATTATGTGAATAAATCTATTGTCTTCTGACCACTTGGCTTGTCTAAATTTGTGTTTGTTGGGAATGGGATAGTTCCACCTCCATATATAATTTCTTCTTTGAAAGCCGTCAAATTGCTTAGAAAGGAATGCAGGGGTTACTTGTGCAGTGTTTTAAATGTGACTTCTGATAATCCTAATGTGGAAGTTATTCCTGTAGTTAATGAATTTCCTGATGTTTTCCCAAATGAACTGCCTGGTGATTTGATTGATAGAGAAATTGAATTTACCATTGAGGTATTACTTGGAACACAACCTATCTCTAAAACCCCGTACAGAATGTCAATTTTTGAATTGAAAGAATTGAAAACCCAATTACAAGAACTGCTAGACAAGAAATTTATTCGTCCGAGTATTTCACCTTGGGGTGCTCCAGTTCTATTTGTTAAGAAGAAAGATAGGTCTTTGAGGTTATGTATAGACTATCGAGAACCAAACAAAGTAACTGTCAAGAATAAATATCCGCTACCTCGAATAGATGATTTATTTGACCAACTCCAGGGAGCCCAAGTGTTTTCCAAAATTGATCTTAGATCCGAATACCACCAATTGAAAGTTAAGGCAAGAGACATAGAGAAAACCGCTTTCCGGATTAGATACGGGCACTATGAGTTTTGATAATGCTGTTTGGGGTAACTAATGCACCTACAGCATTCATGGACCTAATACATAGGGTATTCAAACAATTTCTTGATGAGTTTGTTGTTGTATTTATTGATGATATTTTGATTTACTCCAAAAGTAGGGAAGATCATGAAAACCATTTAAGAATTGTGTTACAGATTTTGAGGGAAAAGAAATTGTATGCAAAACTCTCCAAATGTGAATTCTGGCTTGACAATGTGACCTTTCTAGGGCATGTAATCAACTAGGATGGCATATCGATTGACCCACAGAAAATTGAAACTGTTGTGAGTTGGCCAAAACCAATAAATGTGTTAGAAGTTAGAAGTTTTCTGGGCTTACTGGCTATTACAGAAAATTTGTGAAAGATTTCTCCAAACTTGTTATGCCATTGACACAGTTAACACAGAAAAATGTGTCGTTTGATTGGAATGATCAAAGAGAGTCCACTTTCAAAGAGTTGAAGACTAGATTAGTGACTGCACCAATTATGACTCTACCTAATGGTACAGACGGATTTCAACTTTACAGTGACGCTTCATATAAAGGTTTGGGGTGTGTACTAATGCAAAATGGTAAGGTGATTGCTTATGCTTCTCGTCAACTTCGACCACATGAGAAGAATTATCCGACCCATGACCTTGAACTCGCAGCTGTGGTTTTTGCTTTGAAAATCTGGCTCCATTATTTATATGGTATATACAAACCACAAAGTCTGAAATATTTCTTCATCCAAAAAGAACTAAACATGAAACAGAGAAGATGGTTAGAGTTAATTAAAGATTATGACTTGCAGATTTTGTACCATCTGGGAAAGGCAAATACAGTTGCAGATACTCTGAGTCGAAAGTCTATTGGGAATTTGTCATGTTTGCTTACTAGCCAGAAAGAATTGTTGTGTGATCTAGGAAGAAATGAAATTGAAGTGATTTTGCGTGAACAGAGTGGAGTTCTAGCCGCCCTTTCTGCACAACTGGCCATACTTGAGGAAGTTAAAGAAAAGTAATTACAAGATGAATTTCTAAAAAAGATTATTGATGAGATTGATTCAAAATCGAGGCTCGAATTTGTGTTCGAAGACACTGTTATGAAATTTCAAGACTTTGTGTACCGGATTGTTTTGAACCGAAGCTCATAACTCCAAATTTGCTATGCATCTGGGGAATACAAAGATGTACCATGACTTGAAACAAAATTTCTGGTGGCCTATAATGAAGAAGTGTATTGCTGATTTTGTAGCTAAGTGTTTGCATTCCAAACAAGTAAAAGCTGAACATCAATGACCCGCTGGATTACTTCAGCTACTTCCAATACCGAAATGGAAATGTGAGCATATTACAATGGACTTATTGTCGGTCTACCTCGTTCTTCTTGAGGTATGGACTCTATCTGGGTAATTGTTGATCGTATGACTAAATCCGCACATTTCTTACCTGTTAAAACTTTTTATAATAGAGATAAATTGGCTAACATCTATGTGATTGAGATTGTGAGACTACACGGGGTGCTAATATCCATTGTATCTGACAGGGATTCCAAATTCACTTCAAGATTTTGGCAAAGTTTGTAACAGGCTTTAGGAACTGAATTGCGGCTGAGTAGTGCTTATCACCCATAGACAGATGGCCAATTTGAACGACCATTCAAACCTTGGAAGATATGTTTCAAATGTATGTGTTGGATTTCCAAGAAAACTGGGGACCTACTTGCCATTGACTAAATTTATGTATAACAACAGTTATTATTCGAGTATCGGTATGGCTCCTTATGAAGCTTTGTATGGTAGAAAATGTCGTTCTCCAATCTGTTGGGCCGAGGTAGGTGATAGACCTTTGTTGGGATCGGAACTTGTGAAAGAAACGACTAAAAATGTAAAATTGATTCAACAAAGATTGAAAACTGCGCAAAGTCGCCAAAAGAGCTATGCGGATGTCCGAAGAAGAGATAGAGAATATGAAGTCAGTGATTATGTGTTTATCAAGGTAACTCCAATGAAAGGGCAAACTCGATTTGGGGTTAAAGGCAAATTGGCACCGCGATATATTGGTCCGTATGAAATTATTGAGAAAATAAATCCGGTGACATATCAAGTGGCCTTACCTCTAGTTATGGAGAATATGCACAATGTTTTTCATGTTTTAATGCTTCGGGATTATTTGAGAGATCCATTACACTTGATTGAGCCAACACATGTGTCATTAAAAGATGATTTTACTTATGAAGAATGACTAATCCAAATTGTCAATTGAAGAATTAAAAGATTGAGGAATAAGGAGATTCCAATGGTGAAAGTTGATTAGCAAAATCACGGAGAAATATATGCAACTTGGGAAACTGAGGAAGATATGATGAAAAGATATCCTGATTTGTTCCCTCTAGACCTAACATTCTTCCAAACTGAAGGTAATTTGAGTTTGGGGGACCAAACTCTTTAAAAGGGAAAGACTGTAACAACCCTGATCCGTTAATAACTAATACTGTCTGATTAAGATTGTTTAATATGTAATTAAGATGAAATTCTACGTTAATTGCATGTGTTATATATTATTTGCATTTATATCTGTTTGCTGTAGGAATATCTGTCTGTGTTTCTGTTTCATTATGCGAATTGAAGGCCTTATTGGCATCTAATCACGAAATTGACTTGGTTTATGTGTTATTTGGAATTTTTAGAACATTATGGTAGGTTTAATTGGAATTCAATTCAAAACCAAATAATTAGAATAAAATAAATATAAACGCTTAATATAAGCAAGAATTAATTAATTCCATTAATGACACCTATATAAGCTTAAAGTTGTCTCATACTGCTACACACACTTCATCATCTTTTGACATAAAAACCGTGGGAGAGGGAGAGAGAGAGAGAGAGAGAAGAAACTTGTATTCAAGCTTGGAATTGTAGCGAATTAGAGGATTCAACTTGGAAACTCAAAGAATTAACAACTTAGAACACAATTGAACACCTAAGGTAAGACTTCAATCCTTTAAGTTTGCAATTAAGTTGGTCAATGCATGAATTCAAGAGTGCTAAGCTAGAAAATGCAAGAATCAAGCTAAGAGGTATGAAAGAAGATCATAAGACACATGCATGCATAATTCATGAATTTTTGAGCTTTGATTTCAACAATTCTTACATGCAAGAGCTTATTTTTGTTCTATTATTGCAGCTCATGGTGGTTTTGCACTTAAACACTTCATCCATTCATGTTTTGGAAGCTTTGTATCCAAGTCATTACATGCATGTTATGTTTTCAAAAGTTTATGGTTTACTTTGGAAGAATTCACTTGATTTTGGGCTTGATTTTGCAAAATAGCTTTCAATCATAAAGTTCTATGAGTTTACAAGTGTTTTCTAAAATTTTGGCCCAAAATGATGTGTTTTGTTGCTTTGGATTTGAGTTTTGAAGCTAGGAAGCAAATCTGGAAATTCCACAAATTTTGAAAATTTGACTAGGCCTCATTTGGGAACAGGCATTTTTAGTAATTTTTTGACTTTTTGGCTAAAATATGATGTAAAAAAAACTAGTATGTTTGGGATGACTTTTTGATTTTTTACGAAAAGATGTGCAAAAAATAGAGAGAGAAGGGAATCTTTGACTTTTTGGTATAGGTTGTTGGCTTTTTGATTTTTTTGGTAACTTTTTGACTTTTTGGCTAAAAAAGCCACTTGCCAAACGAGGCCTAAGTGTTGCGAATCACATTTTAGCATCCTCATTGCATCTTATGCATTCTTAAGCTCTAATTAAGACATAATAATGAGGATAAAGATTAGAAACACACCAAGATAGATAAGAAATCACTTAAGTATTTTCCGAGCGTGTGTTTCAATGTGTATCCGTTATGTGTTTGTGTAGGCCACACGCCATAGATCGTTAATCCAACTTTTTGACTCTTTTGTTATTGGAGCTATCTGTGAATAACAACTCTGTAAAGCTATGTTTGTCTATAAGTATTTTCTAACTAAAATACTATTTTATGAACCATGAATGACTGTTCATTTTTTGAAATGTATTTGTGGCATCCTTAGTTCACGTGGCTCTCGCCCGGGGTTAACAATACTGTGGCTAATATGCACGTGGCCCTCGCTTGTGGGTAACAATACCGTGGCTTATGTTCATGTGGCCCTCGCCCGAGGGTAACAATACCGCAGCCTATGTTCACGTGGCCCTCGCCTAGAGGTAACTATATCATGGCTATTTGTGCACAAAGATGTTAACCTTTATGGTCGTCGGTACCGACTATGCATGTGGGTCTTATAACCAATCTGATCTGATAGCGAATGGATGTACCACATATAACTGCTTATGAAATCTGTATAAGTATGTGGATCTAAATTTGTTTCTGATATGAACTATGATTTTTTAATTTGTTTTGGACATCATTCATAACCCCTTTTTCTCTGTTGTTATTTACTAGGCTGCAGCTCATTCTATTATTTATGTATGTAGGTGATCAGACGCGGGACCAGGTTTAGTGAGATTGCCTGGAGATCAGTTTGAGTCAGCCAACTAGTATGCCTCCTAAGGAGGTTCCGAAGTGTTTTATGGTCGAGTCTTGCGAACCTTGTTATGACTTTTGTTTTCCTTTTGTTTAAGTTTGAACTCAACTTTTGGTTTATCTGTAAAGTGGTGACGTAAGACTAATGTAATTATGACATCACGTATTGTATATAAATGTAAGTTTTAATTTTTCTGTCCTATGTATGTCTACACGGCTCTATGGACATTGTATGTTTATAATTATTTCCATTTGTCCCTTATTATACGTTAATCTGTTTAGAGGCCTTCGGTAATCCCTATATTACTGGCCGGTTACAGCACTAAACCTATAAGGCCGAGTTTGGGTCATGACAGGCAGCCCCTACAATATCAGGCTCAGCCGTACGAGCGGCACCTCTAGTAGTAGGTACATCTACAGCGCCACCTACGCGAGCTTTGGTTAAGGTTGGTATGAAGTGGGTCTGAATGAATGTAGAGTAGTCTCTAACTCCACGGAATAGATCAGCATCCTACCCCGCCATGAACTACACGATAGCTTCGATAAGAAGACTATCGGCTGTCCTCATAGATAACGGAGGGGGAGCTAGAACAATGGGGTCTGGTAAGCCCAAGGTCTGGCGAACGAAACGCTTCCCCAAGTACCAAGTCCGACAGAAAGGACCCTCTAGCAAGATCCACAATTGAGAGGTATCCTAGGACCCGGCGTAATTATCCTGTGTCCCTACAAGCATGATCGCCCATGGCTGCCACGTAACCTGCAAACAGAGAATTCATAATTGAAGTCAGTTGTCAAAGTATGAAATGGAAGCAATAGAGATGGAATGGAATAGATATAAGTTTCAGATTACCTCGCGCACCATCACTGTATCGAAGAAACAGCGGTAGTAGGCAAAAATGGTGACATTGCGGCGTCGAGGGTAGGATTTGCCGTCATACCTTATCGAGTGGAACACAAATGTCTACACCTCATCTCTTGGGACTGGGGCAAGAGTGGGAAAGTAATCATATACCCAGAGTTGTAAGAAGAGAACAGTTTGCAAGTCAACAGGCATAAACAAAAATACAGGTAGAAAATACAAAGCAAAAAGCATGGTTTATAACATAATTTGAAATGAAAGTGCAGGACATACCTCCCAGGCTCTCCAGTAGCCTCTGACTATGTTTCCCTTCTTACAGGAACCGGAGCTCATATATCCATACAAGGTGGCGAGACCAGCATCACCCCAATCATAGTAGCGGACACGCGGAAATACTACTGGAGCTCTGAGCAGATACAGACCCACGGTGTTCTACCTGTTTGCAAACAAGGTGGTGCTGAGAATATAGATCAAGAATGCGCGGGTGTACTATTCCTCGGTCTCCGGTTAGCTCTCATGGAAATAGTCATAGAACCAGTTGTAGTGCACTATAGATGGCCTATCCAAATGAGGGCGTGCGCCAAGAAGATGGACCTAGGTGACTCACCACTGGTCTATGTATAGATCAAAGAGGATCGGATCACCTCCTACTTGTAGTTATGGAGAAGTGGAAAGAGTTGGTGGTGTCCCACTACCTCTCCACCAGGGCGCCGAGTAAGGACCGGCTCGCCTACAGCCGTAAGAACCCGGAACAGAATAAGCCAAAGCCTGCCTCATCCACCATCTCTCAGACTCGAGCGAGGAGCTTCTAGTACAGTCCCTCGCTATCATAGTGCCATAACCTCTCCAGGAATAGGCATCACCCTATGTTGAAAGAAGAATTTGTTAAGTGCATGGCCAGATGAAAGATTATAATAAATCAAAGCAAGCAAAGTTCAAGAAAAGAAGCAAAAGTTCTTACCTAAGAAGCATCATAGGAGAGGTGCAAGGTGCACTCTTGCAAGAGAAAGTCCTCAGGCATGCGCAGGCAAAATCCTCAAACCGCAACATCCCACCAGGGGCCATCGCTTGTGTGCATGGATGGTAAGTAGCTGGGTTGAATGGCCTCACCCTCAATGGTGGTAACTTGGGCTCAGGCTCTGGAGGGTAAATCTCCTCCGCGGCAATGTCAGTGGCAACGTGCTCTACCGCTCCGTTGACCTCCACTATCATCGGATCCTCTGCACCCGCGGTAGGTGAAGGAATATGTACCTTGGGAAGGGCAACATCATGTGGAATATCATCAGCCATGGAAAATGTGGTGGTGATGAGAAAAAAGCAATAAAAATGAAAGCAATATGTAGAGAACCCCAAAACCAAGACCTATGAGATAGAAAACGAGGGAAAAAGTAAAAATGCGAGAGTGAGTACACAGAGAACCAAGAAAAACCGATGAGAACAAGCAAAAAACAAAGAGAAACTCAAAAACTCAACCAAATCAAAATCCAATCGGTTCAAAACATAGAGGGCCAAATGGGTTTCGCGAATAAAGTTTGCGTGGGTCGTTGGGTAATGCAAATAGAGTGAAATCTAGAGAGAGAGAGAGAGGGAGTGTACTTTCGAATGTCAAGGTGTGTGAAAATAAGGCCAAATATGTGTGTGTGTTTTAAATAAGCCATGGGTGTAAAAACCTGTAACTGCCCCCAATCTCAATATAATTGGTCGGCTGCCCAATATATTGTACCACCTGTATATAATTTGGCCAGTTGTCTATTTTGATGATTTTTGTTGGACTTTTTCTTGATTTGGGACATGGTTAATCTTGTATTCATCTGACAAGTGGAAAATTAGAGTATTTGGGTTTGTTTCAGTTATAGAAAACTCCAAAATTTCCTTCTAGATGCACCGTTCCAGGTCCCACCATTTCTCCGAAGTGAGAATATGCCTCGACCTCAAGCTCAAGCAAGTTTTACCCTTTTTTCAGTATGTGAGAACCTTTTGATTGTGAATTAAAGGTAGAAGTTTGAAAAAAAAAAAAAAAAAAGATTCCCGACAGAATAAGGTTGTTCATCCAGTGGCAGGTTAGAAGCATGAATGTATCTCGATCTCAAGCTCAAGCAAGTTTTACCCTCTTTTCAGTATGTGAGAACCTTTGGCTATAAGTTGAAGGCAGAAGATTGAAAAATAGAAGTTTCAAAAACAGAAAAAGAAGAGAAAGATCCCTAGCAAAACAGGGTTGTTCACCACTACTTTTCCCCCATGAGGTGTTTTCAAAACCACCGCTTTTTGTTTCTATTATGTTGCATATTATGTTAAATGGAACATGCATCACATCGTATTTTGCATTCATATGCATTCATCTCATTGTATTCACCCTTATCACCCGACGATGTGATTTGGCTTGTTGCATGCATTAGGCTTGCATTTCTCACATCCTTTCTGCATGAAACGTAGTTAGGATTTCATTCCCCTCCACCCTTTCTACGCGAAGTGTAGTTTGGCATGAAACTTTTACCTTTTCTGCGTGAAGCGTAGTTTGGCTTGTACTCTTCACCCTTTCTGCGCGAGGCGTAGTTTGGCTTGCACCCTCCACCATTTCTACGCGAAGCGTAGTTTGGCATGGAACTTTCATCCTTTCTACGTGAAGCATAGTTTGGCTTGCACCTTCTACCCTTTCTGTGCAAAGTGTAGTTCTGCATGGAACTTTTACCCTTTCTATGGGAAGCGTAGTTTGGCTTGTACCCCATATCCTTTTTGCTCGAAGCGTAGTTTGGCTTGCACCTTCTACCCTTTCTACATGAGGCATAGTTTGGCATGGAACTTTTACCCTTTTTATGGGAAGTGTAGTTTGGCTTGTACCCCATATCCTTTTTGCTCGAAGCGTAGTTTGGCTTGCACCTTCTACCCTTTCTACGTGAGGCATAGTTTGGCATGGAGCTTTTACCCTTTCCACGCGAAGCATGGTTTGGCTTGCATCTATTCACCCTTTCTATATGAGATGTAGTTTGGCTAAGATTTCCTCTCTCCGTATGAGATACGGTTAGATACGCCTGGTGGTTACACCACCTTTGTACCCCTCTAGCATGAAACGCGTTAGGTTGTTGATTCACCTGGTTAAAACCTTTCCTCTTTTCATATGAAATACGGTTAGATACGCATGTTGGTTACACCACCTTTGTACCCATCTCGTGTGAAACACGTTAGGTTATTATTTTACCTGATTACAACCTTCCCTCTCTCCATATAAAATACGGTTAGATACGCCTGCTGGTTACACCACTCGTCCCTTCTTTCGCGTGAAACGTGTTAGGATATTGTTTTCAAGTCGGTTAAAACCTTCCCTCTCTCCATATGAGATGCGGTTAGATACGCCTGCTGGTTACACCGTCTTTTCTCTTTCCACGTGAAACATGTTTGGGATTGTTGTTTGCTTGCTCCTCTCCGTGGGAAACATTGATTTAAGCTTGAGTCTTGTTTCATTCATATGTTGTCATCTTGTCTATTACTCATTATAGTGCATTGCATGATCATGGATTTTCAAAAATAATCGGCTTCGTGAAGCATATAAGTCCAGTTTCCAAGTGTATTCTTGAGCATATTATTTGCATCTTGCCCTTGAACTACACTAGTTTGATTCCTTGCAAAAAGATACGTAGGAAACTTTTGAGTTCAACAAATTACATTTACATTTTGATTGCTTGCCCAAGTCTTACGGCCTTGTCAAAAGGGTTATTTTCGAGCTTTGACATTCACTCACGTCATGAAATGACTTTGAGCTCTGTCAAAGAGAAGAAACTGTAGACACCCATTATGACTGCCCCTAAGACTTAGGCGCCTCACTCTGAACACTCAATGATGAAATGTTACACTGTGCAATCGTTCAATTCTTCAGCAAAATGATTTGGTTTCAAGCTTTAAAACCTAAACCTTGCACCCCCTTTGGACAAAAACCTTATTTTTTCTAGCCCAACCACTCAGAGAACTACTAGCCAACAAATGGTCGGCATACCATTTTCATTTGGCCGGTTGTACCTCCTCATGGTTGGTCGACAGGCCATGTTCAGCATAGCAGATATTTATATAGCTACCAACTGCTCCCATGCACAGGCTTTGGAGCAGCTGTCCCTTATACATATATTTCCAATGTGAGAACCTCTTTTTCTATAAATACAACACCCCCTTCATGGTTTGCAGTTAGAAAATTTTGCCCAGAGCCTATAGCTTAAACAACACACTTCCCTCTCTTGCAATATGCATACACCGTGCATACACCTTATAAGCTTAAACTTGAAGCTTTTGCTGAGGTTCTTAAAGATAATTTCAGATCCTAGAGAGTGTTAAGAGTGTGGTTTGTGAACTAAGAAGAACATCCTCTCTTTCAAGGGGTAATCTTTGAACTCTTCAACCATCTTTTCTCTCTTTTTTTCTTGTACTTTCATACTAATTTCAGAGTTATTTTTAAGCTTAAAATGTGATTATAACCTCACAAAAAGAGGAGGGGTTAACGACCCTTCCTTAGGCCTTATTCCATAGCTTGTTGCTTTATCTTTTCTACTCTATTTCTTTTGATTTTGGCCACTATTTTCTTGAGTTTAGGGGCTGATTAATGTGTCTATTTAATTTATACTTTGAATATCATACTTGTGTTGCTGTAAGTCCTCATGGGTTTGGTGTATAGGCCATAGCCACCAATTCATTTGAGTTGATAGTTTTCCTTTCCATATCTTTCATGTATATATTTATGTCATTGTAATCATCCACTTTTCATTCACACTCTGCAACATCCCTCCTTTCTTTGTTTGTATCAACTAAAATATTTTTGCTCACGGCATAAGAAAGGGGTTCCACATGCTAAATGGTTTAACCTCTTTGGAGGTTCATTATCAGGGCACCACGTCTTTCTTATCCTAAGCGCAATCTCTTATTTGATACCTCCCTTTATCGCCGGTGCATTACTTCTAAGGGACTAATTTTCTATTTAGACCCTTGGAAATCATAAAGGAAAGATTCGTTATAGCTCATTATCGGGTCTGGATTTGGAGTCATTATCGCTCACTTCGGGTTTGACTCCGAATTCATTATCGCTCGTAAATGGGTTTAATTCTTCCCTTGTAGTTTCCCCCGTAGAAAAGGGCTCGAAGAGCTCATTTCTTGGGTCAAGTCATGCTTGCTAATCTTTATTTCTTTGGGCTTAGTGAACGTAATCATCACCTTCGGACAAAAAGGAAGAAAAGCTAAGAAAATGGAAAGGTAAAGTAAAAAGGCTAATAAAATTGGAGTAAAAGAAGTAAAAAGATAATAAAAATTGGTTAGGTTCAGTTGCACATTATATTGAATCTGTTGCTTCTAGAATCATCACATACTATTTTAGTGATGTTCGATGATTCATGAGGCAAGTCTACCCCCTCCTTTGAGGTAATGCCATGATAGGGAAGAGGTATTGTTTTTCCTTTGTTACATTTATTAAACTCTTGTCCTATCGTTTCTAAGATCATCACATAACGAATTTGCGATGATTGGTGATTAGAGAATTGAATCTACTTCTCTTGAACATCTTCATGATAGGGAAGGACAGAGAGGATAAACGCCTCCTGTCACACCCCAAACTTGCCCTTGAAAGTTTGGGCATGACCTATTCGGAACTTGACACTTAACCTGATATACATAACATATGGGGCTTGAACGGAAGCATTCAACAATATAAATTAACATACATAAAAGAACTATATCCATTGAGCGACCACTATCATGCCAGGATCACAAACAAAACATAAGGCAGATAAACATACAGTGACGTGCCTCAGAGAATTTAGCTGTGTACATATACATATCCAAAAACAGACTCAGCCCTCAAGATTGGGCGTAACAAAAACATTAAAAGGTAAAAGGAATATATACACTTCAACCTTAGGCAGACAATCAGGGTACAAAACCAAAAGCTTAACAAAACTCCATAAAATGGGCTGCCTTCACTTAAGTGCCTGGACACTTCGAGGTTGACAAAAGAGAAACGGATGCCATGGGTTAAGACTGACCTCCAGGTGGAGTGCCTACAGAAACAGACATAACATAAAGTAAGCCAAGCTCTGTGAATAGCAGTATGTAAACAATTTAACAATCAACTTGAATTACAATGTACATATAGTTAACTTTATCTTGTAATTATTTCCAGAATGGCCTTAGGCCTAAACTTTAAACAGAATGGCTTCAAGCCCTTGATCAGAGTGACATTAAGCCCTTAAATAGAACGGCATTAAGCCCTTTTCATGTATGTATGAACTCAAGAGGTGTCTTGCACGGATTCTAGAGGTGACTCGCATGGCAGCACTTAGTTCCGTGCAGCACTTTGTTTCATACTAACAGATCATATAGAATGGCCATAGGCCCAGATGTCACAGATTGGCCTTAGGTCTCACATATGTCACAGAACGGCCATAAGCCTCATAACTTTCACAAAATGGCCATAGGCCTCATAACTTTCACAGAACGGCCATAGGCCTCAGTTCACATATGTATAGACTCAAGAGGTGGCTCGTACGGATTCTAGAGATGGCTCGCATTGCAGCACTTAGTTCCGTACAACACTTTGTTCCATACCAGAAATCATAACATACTTGAACCATGGTATTATTACCCCTAGGCAAGGGCCATAAGACCACGGTATTATTACCCCCGGGTAAGGGCCTTGTGCTAAGGATGCCATGACTACTTATATATATGGACAATCATTCATTAATTCAAAACGTAACATCTCAAAAAATAGAGCATTTCTTGCCATAGCATGTCATTACAGTACGCTTAACAAAGACAGAACAATTTACATTCTAACGTGGGTTACATGATGATGTTAAACCTTTGCATTCGTGTCGTAGATTCTAAACGACCTCGGGTCCATACGTAACACAACAGAATAATCTTGGATTCATACAGATACCATTGTTCAAGGATGAACATAAGTTCCATTTATTCTTTAAGAAGTAACGTAGTATGCTGATAAATAACAGAGGGTTAATATTTGTTATTGACAGAACAAAAGGATTCCAAAGTCATACCGATGTTCATATAAGTTCACATTGATTTCCACTCGTCATAAATGTTTGTGTAACACTTACGAAGAACAGAGTGTTAGTGACAATAATTATCAACGGTAAATAAAATATACATTTCGGTACTGCTACTCACAGTCTTTAGCGGAGTGCTTGCCCCTCTCGGGTTATCGCCTACACACATGCACAACTTATTCATTAGTTCTTTTTTCTTTCTTAATTCATTTCCTGCTTCATTTTACTTCAAACGAATTTACAGGCATCTTAGGGACATCAAATACAGATTTGGAAAATACCAGAGGGTTAAGCACGCAAAACGGAGCAAACAAAATTTTGTAGCTTGGGCCGCACGTGCGGCTGTGAGCCCCGCACGTGCGGCGAGGCTTCCCGCACGTGCGGCAGTGATCCCCGCACGTGCGGCGATTCTGGGCAGTTTGTAATCCGAAATTCCAGCAAAACTCAATTTTTGGTAAACTTTTTCAAGGCTCAAAATAAGTTCTTTAATTGCTAACATATAATTCAAAAATCATATACATAAACATCACAACATATATCAATCTCAATATGCATTGGATCTTCTTCTTACAACTCACAAACATAACTTAATTTCACAATATTTCCAATCAACCAAGTGACAAAACATTTCCTTAATTCAACAATCTAACACACACACAACTCCAATTACAACCCCAAATCTCACAAATAAAAGGGAAATTCTTGCTCAAATCCAAGAAAAGACTTAATTAAAGTAAAGTTCACATACCTTGAGCCTTAAACTCTACAACCCCTCTCAATTCCCCAATCTTTCTTCTTGATGAGTTTCTTCTCTTCCTTTCAAACCCTTTCTTTCATTCTCTAATTATTCTCTCAGGAGATAGTTGGAGTAATGGCCCCCTCCCCCCCAAGTCAAAGGGCTAAAGTATATCCATATATATATATAAAGTTGAATAAGACAAAACTTAATCAATTTAATCATCCCAAATCAAATTTTCACAAAAATGCCTATTATGAATTAAAAATTATGCTGATCTCAACTATAAAGTCAATGTCGGATTATTAAGCTCTTAAGGTTTTCAATTCTTGATCCAAACATTTTAATTGTGACAGATGTTTTCTTATTAAACAGATATGAATCTAGGGTCATAAGGTTCACTTAATTAAACTTAATTTCTCATGGAATTTCACAATAAGTATATAAATACGCAGAGTGAGGGACTGAAAGTATATCGAAAACACATGCGAGGGTTGGGTTATTACATCTCCTGGAAACACTCTGTCTTGCTCTGTTCCAGTTCTGTTGCAACAGGGTATTGTAGACCGCCCGAACTCTCTTCGCGCGCCCCCCTTTTCGGAGAAGGCGCAAATTGGGTTCTAGCTACTACAGTTCGGACTCTTGTCACAGTTCTGAATCTAATCTCACAAAGTGCAATGTGAGACTGATAAACACCAAAGAGTCCAAATCTGGCAATTGGTTTTGAAAAATTAATTTTGAATGAAAAAGCGCCAAACATGGACTGCTTTGCCAGATTATAGAGTCGCCACCTAAATATTTTATTTTGGGAAATTTAGGAAACCCTGACTCGTGCCAAAGGCCACGTGTCCGTCATCACCAAAGTTGCCTCGGCTCAGGAACTTGGGTATGAGAGGGGAAGGTCCTGAAATGAGCACCCCCGCCCGCCCGATCAAAGGATCGGCCTCTACTAAGCATGATATGTTGTTTTATAAACATGTGTTCTTATTCTGGTTATTAGCTAACTTATTATGTGATGCGCACAGCAAACAAGTATAGACTCAATCGCAAGAATTGGAACAAAACATTTCATGTTTGTTTTTGAAAATGATTTGAAGTTGCTACCGTTACGTAGGCTAAAATGCGGATTTGCTACCAAAACAAGGTGGGCTTAAAACATGATGATTTGCCACTTCAAGTGGGTTTAAAACTCACACTTGATGAATTGTTCCAATTCAAGTAATAAAGCCTTCATTCACAGGCATTCATGCAGTTATAGCAATTAAGCAGATAGCCTCATGGCAAGCATGCTATCATGGCAGTTACTTACACACATGCAAGGATGCTAAAGCGAAAACACTTACAGTGTACTCCGAGCCAAAACAGAAGACTAGTTAGAAATCAATGCATGATCCTAGCTATGTTAAGATGCCTAATGTAACATATACAAAATGCAACTAAGTAGGCTCAGTTACCTAATCATGACATATGAATGCAACACTTGATACATGTATTCAAATAGGTATTGAAATATAATGCGGTTTGAATGATGCGCTGAGCTCGGTGCATGCAAGACAAATGAATGATGCACGCATGCAAGCATAAGGTATGCTAATCGAGATATGTCCCTAATCTAACCATCGTAAGCAGTTAAGTAAAAGGGAGAAAGACGTGGGGTTGGAAGACATTCACACACGCACGCATGCTTATTACAATAATACGCCCTCTCACAGGAGGGTCCGAATGAATAAGAGCTAAGCTAAGTTACTTATTACAAACCAACTAATTAACTAACTCTAGCTAATTAATTACAAACCGAATTGAAACTAGCTATTCTAAGCTAATTAGAATTTTACAAAGATGAAACAAATTAGGAAAGCACATTAACTAATTAATTACAAAACTGGCAAATTAACTAGCTAAATAAAGCAGTAAAATGGCCTCGAGGGGAGGGAGACATGCATGCTCGGTTTGCTTCACCCGAAAATGCACTGCTTTGCCATGAGTTGCCTCTATTTGCACTCGCGGTGACCTCAGAGCATCAAACACACTTTCAGGTTGCATCTGCCCCAAAACAGGAGCATTTTGAAAAATTTTGCCACAGGTGGCCGGCTGGCCACCTCAACTAGTCGGTAGGCTACCTCAACTGGCCGGCCGGCCAGTACAAGTGGTCGGCAGGCTAGTGCATGTGGCTGGCCGGCCACTTCCCTTTCTAGAATCCCAATTTTGCTGCAACAGAGATCAACAAAATCACAGCAATGCATTTGCATGGAAATGTATGTGCAACTACTCTCCTTATCATTTCTCAAGCTCAAAGGAGCGTAGTACTCGGCTCCCAAGCCACCAATCACGCATCTCAATGCATGATGGCCAAAGAGCCAAGCTTGCACAATGTTATTGAATGCACAAACACGACTTGAAGTGTCGTCACCCTATCATGCATGATCAAGGGTGACAACGACCAAGAAACGCAATACGTTTCATCACTTTGAGTATGAAACGTGCCACATTCCTTGTGTTCGGATTAATGTCCGATCCAAACACAATGCAATGCAAACAACATGCTTATCTTTCAATGCTAAAGTGGCATGCACAAGACTGTATCATGTAAGCAATGCATGTAAGAAATGTTAAGGGGCCAAGAGCACTAAAGCAAGTAAAGAACATTGCACATGAGGCATGCACTATCAATCTCAAATGGTCAAACCGACTACGGACAGACCTAAGATACTCCAGAACAGTGGCCAAAACACACTAAAACTTAGGCACAACAAGGCGAGAAATGCATGCTCATTCATTTGCTCGCAAACAAGGCACGAAGCTTAACTTTCAAACACATTGAAAGAGTGACATATATGAGAGCATGACAGAGGTACAAGCACTAAAATCATATGCCAAATGATGACATATCATGCAAACAACACAAGTATAGCATGTTAAGGGTGTCCTTAAACATTGAAACTAGTGAAGAACACAACACAAGAACCATGCAATATAATGTTCAATGGACTAAACCAGCCCTAAACAGACCTCATGCATGCCAAGACAGTGGCCCAAAATGATCTGAAATGATAGCATGAAAGGCAAGATAATGATGTTCATGCATTGGCTCATCAACAAGGCATGAGGCACAACTCTTAAACACAATTAAAGGGTGATATTCATGAGAGTATGACAAGACTATATGCTCTGAAATTATGTGTTAAATGATGTCATATCACATAAACATCACAAATAAGGCATCCTAGAAGGCCTAAAGCACAAGGCTAGTAAAGGACACCACACAAGAGGCATGCAATACATAGCCTAAACAACCAAACCAGCTCTGGACAGAGCTTAATTAGACCAAAACATTCTGAAATGGAAGCCCAAAAGCTTAGACAAGCATGTGTGCATATTGGCTCACAAACAAGGCATAAGGCACAACTCACAAAAGCTATGAAAGAGTGGAATATGTGAGAGTGTGACTACGCCATATACACTGAAATCATGTGAGAAATGAGGCTAAGGCATGCAATCATCACAAGTAAAGCATGCAAGAGGCTTTGAAACTCAAAGCTAGTCAAGGCCTTTACACTGCAACCATGCACAACAAGTCTCACATGGCCAAGACCACCCAAAATAGAGCTAAGGCATGCTAAAATAATAGCAAATACATACTGAGATAGAGCCAACACAAGCTAGGATTAGAGGCATAAAGCATGATGCATATTAGGCCTACAAGTAGGATTGCACTACAAGTACAAAAACCAAGCAAGAGGTGACTCCACCAACCAAAATTAGAGCTAAGGCATGCTAAAATAACACCAAAAACATGCTTGAACTAAGCCATAAAAGAGTAGAAAAGCATGCTCAAGTATGAGGCCAACACAGCATGCAAGCAAGACAAAAGGAGAAGAGGGCCACCCCCTCCTATTTTGGACCACAAGAGTAACTTTTTACCACTGAAATTCCTCTGAGTTTCAGTGGTAAAAAGGCCAAGCAAGGGGATATTCAAAAACTTAGAGAGTTGGCTCAAGAGGCTTAACAAGCCAAAGAGCAAAAGAGAGGGACCACCCCCCCTAACCCCATAAGGTTCAAACCAATATTATAAAGCCTTAAAATCAGAGTTATTGAGAGGCTAAAATCAGCCTCAAAGTAGCATGCAAAGGTGGTATAACATTTAATCAAAACAAAGCTTTAAAAGGAGTATATGCTTACCCTTGAAGAACAATGGCAAGATAGCAACTTCAACAACAATTTTGGACCAAAACCAATGCTAGGACCTCAAAACAAGCTCCAATGTACTTTAGCTCCAAAGTGAAGGTGCTTAACTAGGTGTCTTAACGCAAAAATGTGAAGAAAACTCACTTTTAGACTCAATATAGCACAAATGTAAAGAGCGAGGGAGAATTCCAGATAGAGAGGGATATTTTAGCTCTAAAAATTATAAACCCCCTATTAGGGGGAGGAAGCTCCCCTTATATAGAGCAAACAAGCCAAAAGGCTTGCTTCATCCCTCTATACACGTGTATGGAGGATGAGTTCAGTGAGCCACAGCTAGCTCAAAAGATCTGAAAATATCTAAAAATGAGAAAAAGTGACTGCCGGCCAGTTAAGGTGGCCAGCCGGCCACTTCCCCTAGCCGGCCGACCAATCCAAGTGGCCTACAAGGGTGAAAAGTGACCGGAAGATGCCAAAAGTGGCCGACAGCCCTTCCCTTCCCTCAGGCAATGGGCAACAAGGTTTGGCCCAAAAACCAAAGCCAAAACACAAAGTGTTAAGAGGCTCAAAGACAAGGCACTTAGCCAAGACCTTCGGGCGCTCGAAACAAGCACAAACATGCGCAATCATCGCGTACACAAACAATGACGTCTGAGTCTTAAGGTCGATCAAAAATGGGGTGTCTACAGGTATTCTTCAGAAACAATGGCCGGCCGGCCATTACTATGTACGACCAACCATTTGATAAGGCCGGCCGACCATCCATTTTATACGGTAGTGGTGATTTTGTAGCAAAATAGAACATATCCTTAGGCCAAAACAGAACAATTTTTTGACTGTAAATAGAGCAGGCTCTGGCAGCAAACAGAGAGGTTTACAAAGGGTGTTCTCAGTTGCACACATGTAGTTCCTCGCCTCTTGTTCAAGTCCATTAAATTAGCTTCGAGATTCATTTGTAATTAATTAGTTACTTACATTCGAATTTGTAATAGTTAATTAATTAGCTTATTCATTTGTGTTTATAATAATTAGTTAATTAGGACATTCATTCGGACCCTCTTGTGCGAGGGCAAATTTGTAATATTTGTATGTCTTCCAACCTCCGTTTCTTTCTTCTTTTTATTTATATGCTTACCGTGGTTGCATGTAGTGTCATGTTTTCATTTAATATCAATGCCATGTTTTGCATCCACTTCTGCATACATAAGGTTCGGTTCGTCATTCTTGAATATTATTGTCATTGCTTATTTTCTTGAATATGTACGTTATCACATGCTTTGAGTTAATCCATATTACATGTTAAATAGCTGAACCTAGTAGTTACATTCTTGTATGTGTTACATTAGTCATGTGCATTGTTAGGGTCATGCATTTTATTTTTTTTTCTAATCACTTTCTTTTTCTTTGGCTACCTCAGAGTACTAGGTGAGTATTTTTTACTTTAGCATATTCATGTGTGTGATTGTTGACATGCTTAGAATCTTACCATGAGGCTACGTGCTTACTCGAAGTGAATTGTTTGAATGCCTGTGGATAAAGGTTATTTTACTTGCATTGGGAATGATTTTGATCAAATATATGTATGAGCTCATTTCTTTCCTTTTGAGTTGTGTACACGCAAAACTCTTTTACAAAAATCACATAAAATCAAAGTCATTTCCAAAGCAAGCGAAACTGTCTATACTTATGTGCCTCACATAGTAAGATAGTGTAATAAAATTAGAACAAGAGCATATAGTGTTGATAAGAATCACATTATGATTAGTAGAGATCGATCTTTGATTGGGTGAGTGAGGTGCTCAATTCATGACCTTCCTCTCTCATACCTAAGTTCCCAAGCCAAGACACTTTGATTATGACGGACAAGTGGCCTTTGGCACAAGGAATAGGTTTTCTATTTTTCAAAAATATTTAGGTGGCGACTCTGAAATTTGGCAATGTAGTCCATTTTTGGCATCTCTGATGATCAATGAATTTTCTAAGATTTGTCGAATTTGGACTCTCATTTGTTTTCTGTTTCACATTGCACTTGTGAAATCAGATTTATAACCACGAGAGTCCAAATTATAGGGCTATCACACCCGAGGAGACCAAACCCCTCCAAGGAGCACGAAAAGCTAGCTACAAGGACCATCGATAAATACAGAAACGTCAAGTTGGATGGTAGGCATAGGCAGCTATGAAAGTAGTGGATCGAAATCTGCATCAACTTCAAGAGACAACAAGTCTATAAAAAGATCAGTAAAAACCAAGGAATAGGTGGACTGTGGTAGGTGAAACTTAGACAAAGTAGAGAACATTTTGTGTTCCTAGAAAACCACATGACAAGCAATTCGAAGACACTTGGAGCCTAGATCTTAACAGCGATACCCTTTATGTTCTATACCATACCCTAGAAAATAGCAAAGACGAGAACGAGGCTCGAGTTTAGTGTGTTCATGAGGTTAAAGAAGAACAAAACAAGCAGAACCAAAAAAACTTTAAGAGTGGAGTATGTAGGAGGAGAACTATAAAAATGCTCATGAAGAAAGAGATTGGCTATGAGAGGAGTAGGCACACGATTTACAGTGTAGACAGCAGTGAGAGCAACTTCCCCTCAAAACTTTTCAGGACAGGAAGAGGAGATAAGAAGGGCCCGGGTAGTGTTTAGAATATGACGATGCTTTCTTTCGGCATGACCATTTTGTTGGGACGTGCTTGCACAAGAACAATGAGATTGAGTACCATGTGCCCAAAGAAAAGAAATAAAATCAGAATCCAAGTATTCTATAGCATTATTAGAACGAGAGAGTTTAATAGTCCGAGAAAACTGAATGTAGACCATGGCAGAGAAATCATAATAAATCTGTTTAAGTTCAGACCAATTTTTGAGAAGAAATATCCAAGTATAACAAAAAAAAAAAAATCATCAACAGAAATCACAAAATATCTAGACCCCCCATGGTCAGTGTGGGTGAAGGTCTCTAAATATCTGAATACACAAGATCAAATGGGGCAGTAGAAATAGAATTACTTTTATTAAAAGGTAATGTAGATTGTTTAACAATTTGATAAGGTAAACAATCGACATCTTCAGGACTAACACGACCTAACCTATCACTAGACATCAAAGTTTTTAAACGACTAAAAGAGACATGGCCTAACCGACAATGCCAAAGATGAAAAGAAGACATAATAGAAGGAGAGGCAACAGAAGGGGCAACAGAAGTAACAGTGGATGATGTAGAGTTTAGTTCTGAAAAAATGGTAAACATATTTTATTATTTTTGTCATTTTTTTTTTTAAGAAACTTATCCTTATAAGACCAATCTCCTCTAAACTAAGAATAACATCAAAGTTATGAACATCCTCTAAGTTTTTATTGTTCTCCTCTCATCTTATAGAGTTGTGATTACCAGAAAAACTTACACTCATTGTCATTACCGGAGAAATGTAGGTAGTCAAATGGTTGTCATTATTACCATCGGAATATTGCCGTCAAAAGATTTTTAATGTTTTGAGGATGTGTAGATTTTAAAGATTGAATTTGGGGAAGATTGATGAGTGGCGATGGGCGTGGGTGCTCTCATAAACCCTAATTCATGATATAGTAAGTGTGTAAGTTTAATTATGAGATGGGGTGTCTCAAAATTAATAAAATCTTTTTTAGTAATTTTATTAAGGTTATTATTGTAATAAAAAAAAATTAAAAATTGAAGGATTCAAAATAATTTATAAGTTACTAAATAACAGCACTTTTTATTTGTTACGGTTGTGGAAAAAAAAAAAAAAAGCCGTGGCGGTAAAATCGTATTATAAAAATAAAAATAAAAAAACTTGGCGGTAAAAAGTAGGACAGGTGAGGACACATGGCAAAGATTTTCAATTTCTATACTCGCTTTGATCATCTAAAACGTGTATATAATCTCTTTAAACGGCCATGATCGCCGAGTTCACAGATATTATTATATACTCCAGACATACAATCTGTACTTGCAATGAAATTATAAGATTTCAATCACCTGTTAAAAGTTAAAAGGAGAAAGTCGCACGCAAATAAAAAGCCCATCTGATCTCGATCTCGATCTCTCTGCAAAATTGAGTTTCAAAACATTCAAAATTTTGGGACGTGAGAGAGAGAGAAGCAAATGGGGAGATTACCAGCTGATGTGTGTATGAAGATCTTCGGTTCGTTGGATCACCAGAACCTTGCAACTGTTCAACAAGGTCAGTCAGTAGTAGAAGCTCTAAATCATTGGAATTTCTAATTGTTTCAATCAATCCATCTTTGTTAATCATTTTTCAAATTCAAATCTTAGATCTTCTGCTTCGTTTTGGGTCTGTTGAATTGTCAAATTGCGATAAGATCTGAACTGGGTTTCTTGAATTTTCCTCGCATTGAGCAATTCATCAAGGATTTTAAGTGTGTCCTTGAGTGAGGTCTGTTATGCATTAGCATTAGATATCACCGCTGTTGTATGTTGATAGCCCTCTCAATTCTGCAATCATGGGTTGGATATATATATATATATAGGTTTGAGGAAAATTGTGTTTGTTAGAGAGAGAGAGAGCTGCAATTTTCTAAAATGCCAATTTGATTTTCTATAAGTACATTCTAAAATGCCAAATTGATTTTCTATGAGTACATGACATAGAAATTGACCTACTATCCTGAATTTTACCCAAGTTTTTTTTATTGTTTTGAATGTTTATTTGGTTAATTAGCTACTTGAAAGCTATGGTACAAGTATTCTGGTAAGATTATCAGGTACGGGTGCTTGTCCTAGCAGACCTTCTTAATCTTAAGTCTTAGGATATTTGGATATATATCTAAAATAGGATATGTGTATGGGGACTGTTACGGATACTTGTATTGTATATTAAATATTATGTAATATCTTAGATAAGATGTTGTAAATTAGGTAGAAATGTAGTTGAATAAGATTTTTTTTTAAAATGTGAAATTTTTATTTTTATTAATGTTGGAGGTTATTAATGTTTGTTTTCTATCAAATGTGAGTTTCTTATTGTTCAAACATTAAAGTTGGAGGATTCAAAGTGTCTAAATTGAGTACGTGTGTCAGACACATGTTCCACACTTTTATCATTGCCGTATGCAGTGGACATGGGTATTTTGAGAGAAATAGAAGAGTCCAAGTAACATAGCTAGAAAGTTCCATTTTGCCCGAAAATTGGGATCAATTGGTCCAATTCAAAGTGTTGCCTTATGATTATTCAATTTCTTAAACATTTTGGTCTTTAAAAACTCACAAACATGGGTATTAACTTTGTTATTCATTGAACTTAATCATTGAAGCCAAAGGTTTCACTATATTCCAGTATTCACAGCTTGAATTCCCACCTTTTAATTACTGAGAATTGTTTATTTGGGCTAAGTAAATGAATAATCCTGTCCACTGGGTATTTTTTTAAAGTTTGCAGGAGGTGGAAAGTCTTGGCCTCAGACAATATTCTATGGTCTAACTTATTCGAAGAGCGATGGGGAAGAGATCAAGCCGCATTCTATGCCCCTGTAGGTTTAAAATCATGGAAAGATATGTATGAAGTTCAAGATCGATGTGATCGAGTCGGACTGTAAGCTGAAACTTCATGCTAATACTTTTATATGTATTTTTGCACTGAGCACTTCACTCCCAGTTTGCCACCGACAAAACCACTGATTTATACTCCTCATCTGAATCTAATATGAAAGTCTGAATCATTATCATGTATTTGTGGAAATACTCAGAAATTTGTAGGCAGAAGTAGCCCATTTACTGGATTATGACGGGATTATGATAGGGAAGCAAACTTACTTGTACTTACTAATTTTTCCAAACGACAAAATTGATATTTTGAGAAAGATGGCTGTCATGTATCAATGGATAAATTTCACAGTTTTTTTTTTCTTTCCACATCCTACGTCAATCATATTTCTTTGCTGTGTTGTGAATCACGAAAGAGGTGAGAAAAATCCGGTGTCATCATTTTCCTTTGAGAAATGCCTACCATTTTCTTCTTATTTTCCCAGCTAATGGCGCTCTCATTTCATTTTCCTTTTTCATTTCTTCCCTCTTTACTTTTCCTTTTCTCTTTACTTTTCCTTTTCCTTAACAATTCAAGAACCAAATAGAATACAAATGGCAGTTTACCCTGTCCAAAAGATGAAAGGTTGAACACTTCAGAAAATCATTGTCTTGTCCTGTTTCCTGCCTGTACAGCTCTTATATAACAAATTTGGAAAACTGTCTTTATATCTTTGATATATCAAAACTAGTTTGTGTGAATTGATTAGATTATATGTCTGCAGAGGGCTGAAGATTATCAGAGAAGGCGGAGACTATTACCTCATCCACCAAGGTGAAATTCAACGCCATTTGGGCTCAAGACGACAGCAAAAGGGACCAAATGGCTGTTTACTCAGTTCAGAAACAGACTTTGTCGGAGGAGAAGGATCTCTCGAGGAGGAACCCAGCTTAGGGATTCTGGACAAAATCCTTTTCTTCCTTGGGGACTTGGAATCAGCTTCATCAGTATGTGCAAAACGTAGCCGCAAGGTGTGAATGATTCTTGACAAGGTGTGCTGACAATCTGTTCTACCAAATTTTTTGATTTTTTAATTTTTTTTCTGTATGTATGTATGTATGTATGTATGTATGTATGCACTGATGCCAATTGTGGTCAGGGTGTTTTGGATGTTTAATTATGATAATGGAAGCATCTCCTTTCTTCTTTTTTAGGTGTGTTTACTATGGTTTCAAATGTATAAAATGCTTATGCTCTTATTTTGTTGTATGGTTTCAACTAATTAACATTCTTACTCTTTTTGAATGTTGAGTCCAAATGTAGTCTTTGAATGGGTAGAAGCGACTCTATGGTATATGTTGAATTCTTGAGCCAAAGTCATTTTAACTATAATGTAGCGTTCTGAAATAAATAAGTAAATAAAATAATCTTCATCGCTTGAGCGATGAATTGTTCGCTCAAGCGGTCTTTCGAGTCTTTTAGTACTTTTTTGTGCAAACTAAACTTCTGGGGGTACGCGTTCTCCGCTTGAGTGAAAGTTTTGTCGCTCGAGCAGTAATGTGTCTCTGATGCTCAAGTGCAAATTTCATCGCTTGAGCGGTTTATTCAGAATCAGCACTTTAAAAAGTCACTTTTTGGTCAAATCTAGATCATTTTTTCTCTTGTCTCTTTTTCCTCCATGTCTGAAGCTTTTAACTTGGATTTCATCTCCTTTCACTCAAAATCTCATCCTAGTTCCATATACCAAAACATAGAGCACAAAGAGAGTTTTCAAGTAATCTAAACGGATTGTATTTTCGTCGAAGTTAGATTTCTGGGGTTTCTCCTCTTCTTGCTAAAGGTAGGGATTGTTTTACTCATTTTTCATACTTCCTTATGGAAAGACATGTATATTTCTATTGCATGAAAAACATGATTTAGTTATGTGATTTCAAATTCATAAAAAAGAGGTTTGTGGTTTGAGTTGTGGAAAGTGAAATTGTATGTTTTTTGGAGGTTTTGGTGTATTGGTAGGTAATCTACGTTGTTTATGTTATGAATGGAGGAAAAACACTAATCTTTATTATTAAAGGTTTGATGAAATGAAAAGGGGAAAAGTTAAGTAATAGTTATGTTATATATTATGTGAATTATATCAATGTAGTAATTGTTAAAAAAGGAGTTAACCGAGATATTGAGATTGTTTTGAGAAATATATGTTGAGTTGAGTTGAGTTGGGTTGTGGTTTCAGTTGACTATGGGTTAGGGATTATTAAAGAAAGAAAAATCTATTTTTCGAACATGATTGGAGTGTTGTGAATTGGAAAAAAAATAAGGAAATTGAGTTTGAAAGGAGAATAAAATTATGACTCTTTTGTAAATTGTGAATAAACAGGAGGTTGGTCATTTGAACATTTGATATATGTTATTGTTATTGTTGGGCTTATATTTCACGAGATTTGGACAGTTGTATTTATGTGTATTAAATATATGTGCTTAAAGGTTTTGTCATTGGTCATCGGTAGAGGATGACATTGATGTGTTAAATAAATTATGTGTATGTATTACACTTGTATTATTATTTTAGCATGTTGTGATGGTTGGTAATGTATACTGCGCTGAGAATGAGAGGTATCATTATCTTCTAGCTAGTGCCTAGATAATTGGTTGCGCTTAGAATAAGAGGTGCCAGTACCTTCCAGCTAGCGCCTGGAGAACTTGGCAGAGATACTATTCCCTTTCAGCTTGTGTCTAGTAAGAGGTACCATTACCTTCCAGCTTATGTTTGGTAAATTGGCGTTTCGTTGTAGAAAGTTGTATATTCGGTTTACCATACTTGAGGCAAGTAGGGCATGGGTTGGGGTTTCAGTGTTGAACCGATTTATTTGTGTATATCATATGTGGTAGTGGTTTGGTTGATGAGGCCCGGTTTTCTCATATGATTGTGTAGTAGTCCTTGCATATTTTCTTTTCGTGTTGAAGGTATTGTATGTAAATTTGTGTGTCGAACGGGTTGTAGCAATGTTTCATTATCCTTGGCTTAGGACTTGGAAATGTGATTCATGTATTAGTAATGGGTGTATGTGATGGGTTAGAAGTGTAAGGAATGAAAGGTGATTAAGTTTTATGAATATGTTATTGAAAACGCATTGTTAATATATATTCTTTATGAAATGGATAATGTACATGAAAGAAAAGATAACGTTATGTATTGTTAAGCAAATTGGACGTTTTTTTTTTTTTCTTGAAAATGTTTATATATACATATACTTTTATTATAAACTGTCACATTATTTATATTGTATGATATAAGGCATTCATGATCATAGTTATGTGTATGTTGTTATTGTTTAGGATTATGTTGGGATTCCTACCGGGCTTTATGCCCATCCCACGTTATTAATCTTTTTTCAAGTGCAAGTTGATAAGTGATACTAGAGCGGTGATCTTCCTTACGTGTTGGCCACGGGGACTTTATTTGTTGGCGGGAGGCTTTTACTATATTTGAGGGTTAAACATTTTCTCTTTATGTAACAATGTAGCTTGCAGGCAATTTATTTATTGTGACCCATGTTGCATTTTGTTATGTATGTAAGATTGAGATAACCTTTTTGTAGTTATGGATGTTGGTGGACTTGTTTCCATACTGTACCAATGAAATGAATTATAACAATGAATTTTGGTAATGATAATCGTGTAATAAAAAGTGGGGTTAACATATACTTTGATTAAAAAATCTCTCCAATGGTGTACTAAGGCTTGAGCCAAATTTGTCACTTCAGTAAATGCCAATCATGATCTTCAGATTTTTTTGGCAGGAAACTACATGACAGTTTTGTTTAAAAAAAAATAATTATAGAAAGTAGTAAATATTATAAATATTAATAATTAAAATTATAAAATTTTTCATGAATATATAATAATTTTTAAAAATTTACCCTGATTAGTAATTCTCCCTTTTCTTTTTTGCAATCCAGATATGATGGTCAAAGTTTTGATATGGGAGTTGGCTATGCCCAAAAAACATGAGAATTATCGGAATGGTATAGTTAAAAAATGAGTTTTGTATATTATAGGGGTCAATTTGATTGGGTTCAATTGGTTGCTCAAGCTTAACTTGAG
Source organism: Camellia granthamiana (assembly GCA_036172215.1). NCBI lineage: Eukaryota > Viridiplantae > Streptophyta > Magnoliopsida > Ericales > Theaceae > Camellia > Camellia granthamiana. The sequence goes on along the minus strand of CM069903.1, from coordinate 92,331,855 downwards.
TTGTGACAGTTGCCTACTTGAGTTTGACTTTCAACCCGAACTTGTAAGTTTGAGCCTAACTCGAGCATAATACATGAACTTGGGTTAATGATTTATATGTATATTTAATATTATATATATACAATTTAGGGTTTGGGTTGTCAATGATTTTGCCCAAATCTACTTTTGAATTTCTATCTAAATCCGCATTGAATTCAAGCATATGTTATTTGTGTCTTAATTTCGGATTGAATTTAGTTTGGGACCGCTCCAGTTGCACTCCTATTCTATAGCAAGCCAAAAATTGACTTTGACAGACATTTTGACTTTTACCATTGAAGTTGTTCTAATGAATAGAGGGAAATCAATTTGGATGACAAAAAATGTTAACACTTTATCAATTTATGTTTTAAAATACATTCTAATTGATGAAAAGTTATTTCAGCTAAAGATATCTATTTAATGAACCAAGTTTAAAATTAAAATAAAATGATAACAATGTTTTTTTAAAACTACACACCCAAAATTACTGCATTTTTCAAATTTAAATTTTAAAAATTATGAGAGGACTCTAATTCTTTTAGAATATTAGTAATCTAAAGCAATTTCAATTTTTTTTTTTCAAATTTATTTCTTTAAATTTTTAGTTGGTAGAAAAAATCAAGTATAAATGAAAAAAAATATACAGGGTGAATATATGGAGTTTTGACAAATGTTACCAAAAAAAGTCTTTTAATGCTCTTAAAAATGTGTAATTACATGATTCAATTAAAGAAATATAAAATCAAATTACACAAATCTACCCTTAATCATGTTGCCTATTATAGAAGATATTCAATCACTATTGTTAGTTTGGTAGAGAGAGAGAGAGAGAGAGAGAGACTGAATGAAGTGTATATATTGATTATGTTCAGTAATTACACAAGGAGAAGCTCACTCTCTTTTATAGAGAGGAGAGTGTTGTTCATAGGATGCTAAAGGAAAGCACCGAAAGCAGAAACAATAAAATAAACATTTGCTTTACTTTACTTTACATGTATATAAATATGCTAATGTATGACAGCTATATATTACACTAACATTCCCCCGCAAACTCAAGGACGGTAAGCATCAACCAGCTTGAGTTTGGAAACGAGATCATTGAAGTGACTAGGAGGATGAGCTTTGGTGAACAGATCAGCAGGTTGATCGACAAAAGCAATAGGGCGAAGCAGAATAGTGCCATGGGTAACATGCTGGCGAATGAAATGACAATCAATCTCAATATGCTTGGTGCGATCATGAAAAACATCATTGTGAGCAATCTGAATGGCACTCTGATTGTCACAATAGAGAGAGGTAGCGCCAGAAGAAGAAACACCCATATCAGCAAGGAACCAGCAAAGCCAAAGAAGCTCCTAAGTAGTATTAACAAGAGCTCGATATTCAGCTTCGGTACTAGAGCGGCAGTGAGGGATTGTTTCTTGCTGCACCAAGTAAGAAGAGAATCTCCTAAGAAGAAACAGAAATCCGTTGTGGAGCGTCGATCCGTAGGATCCCTAGCCCAATCAGCATCAGAAAAAACACACAGTTCAAGAGATGAGGAAGCAAAGTAGTGAAGGCCATGGAACAAAGTGCCTTTGAGGTAGCGAAGGATGCGACGTAGAGCAGTATAATGGGGGAGTGCGAGAAGCCGACATGTATTGACTAACAATGTGAGCAGCATAGGCAATGTCAGGACGAGTCACAGTGAGATAGACAAGACTACCGACGAGCTGGTGATAAAGAATAGCATCTGAGAGGAGATCCCCATCGAGAAGAGTGAGACGAATCTGAAAATCAACTGGAGTACAGGTAGTTTTGCAATCAGTAAGACAAGCACGGGCCAGAAGATCGGATACATATTTGGCCTAGGACAAATAGGAACCAGTAGAATCATGGAAGACTTCAAGGCCTAAGAAGTAGTTAAGAGTACCAAGGTCCATCATCTCAAACTAACGGTGGAGAAAACGTTTGAGGTGAAGAATACCATATGCATCATTACTAGTGATAATCATATCATCCACATAAAGAAGGAGAAGAGTGGTACCATGAGGAGTAGTCCGTATAAATAAAGCAGAGTCATAGGAGCTAGAGGTGAACCCGAAGTCATGAATGGTAGAACTGAACTTAGCAAACCAAGCGCGGGGTGCTTGCTTGAGGCCATAGAGGGCACGCTGTAGTTTGAAAACCTTATGAGTTGGATAAGTAGACCCAGGTGGAGGTTGCATGTAGACCTCCTCAAGAAGATTACCATTAAGGAAGGCATTCTTGACATCCATCTGAAAGAGCTCCCAGTGGCGAGCAGCAGTAACAGCAATCAAACTACGAACAGAGGTAAGTCGAGCAACAGGGAAGAAGGTCTCCTCATAATCAATGCCATATTCTTGGTTGAAACCCTTGGCAACAAGACGAGCTTTGTAGCGCTCAATAGAGCCATCAGAATGAGTCTTGATTTTGTAGACCCATTTGCAGCCAATTGTAGTCTTGCCAGGAGGAAGATCAACAACATCCCAAATGTGAGTTTTGTCCAAAGCCTGAAGTTCATCAGTCATATCTTGCTTCCAAAGAGGATTAGTACGAGCCTCACGATAGAAGGTAGGTTCATAAGTAGAAAAAGCAGCAAACCCAACAATATAATCACGAAGATGAATAGGTGGTTGAGTTACCCGGTGTGGCTGACCCGTGGGAGGATTGGTAGGGGGAAGAGCTGGCGAAGAAAGAGGAGACGGACTAGAAGGTGCAACGACAGGTGGACCATCAGGGAGAACAGTCTGGCTGGGATCAGGGAGCAACAAGGGTGTCTCGATGAAGGAGGAACCTATATCAAAGTTAGTAGAGAAGAGATCGAGGGAAGGATTAGTAAATATGACCAGAGTGGAGAGTGCGGGTAAATGAAAGGAGGAGAGAGAGGAAAACATTTTGTGCTCCCAGAAAATGACATAGCGGCAGATATGAAGACACTTAAAGAGAGGATCCCAACAGCGAAAGCCTTGATGTTCAATCCCATAACCAAGAAAGCAGCAAAGACGAGAACGAGGTTCAAGCTTGTTGTGTTCATGGGATTGAAGCAAAACAAAGCAGGCAAAGCCAAAAACCTGAAGATTGGTGTATGGAGGGGGAGTGCCATGGAGACGTTCAAAGGGAGTTTGATTATGAATGATAGGGGAAGGAACACAATTGATAGTGTACACAGCAGTAAGGGCAGCTTCCCCCTAAAAGTTTTCAGGGCAGGAAGACGAGAGAAGGAGAGCGCGAGTAGTGTCAAGAATATGCCTATGTTTCCGTTCAGCACGTCTATTTTGTTGGGACGTGCCAGCACAAGAACGATGAGGCTGAGTACCATGACTTTGAAGAAAGGATAGGAAATCGATATCTCGATATTCCATAACATTGTCAGAGCGAAAAATTTTAATGGTTTTGGAAAATTGGGTGTGGACCATTTTGACAAAGCTATAATAAAGATGTTTAAGTTCAGATCGATTTTTCATGAGAAAAAACCAAGTAAACCGTGAATAAAACAACAAAATAACGAGATCCCCCATGGTAATAATAGGGGATGGGCCCCAAATATCCGAATGTGTGAGATCAAAAGGAGCACGAAAAACAGAAGTATTTTTATTGAATGATAAAGCAGGTTGTTTTGCAAGTTGACAGGGTATACAATCAAAAGTATCTTGAAGTACATGACCCAATTGACCACTAGAAACTAAAGATTTCAAGCGACTAACAGAAAGATGTCCTAAGCGACAATGCCAAAGATGAAAAGAAGATAAAGAGGAAGCAGATGCAGGAGCAGCGATCTGTGGGGAGTCCGGAACATGAAAGTGAATGAGTTCATAGAGACGTCCATGCTTATGGCTGATCCCAATAGTCTGTCCCGTCTGAGGGTCCTGCACCAAACAACCATTAGCAGAAAATGTGACGTTTAGCCCAAGCTCACATAATTGACTAATAGAGATAAGGTTTAAGGTTAAAGCATGGATATGATAAACTTGAGGTAAAGATAACTGAGATGTGGAAACAGTCCCAACAGGACTGACAAACATGAGAGAACCATCAGCAGTATGAATGGAGGGAAAATGAGTAGAGGGAGAGATAGAAGAGAATATAGTAGAGCTGGAAGTCATATGATTACAACAGGCGGAGTCAAAATACCAAGAGGAGTTACCTGGAGTCACAGACAAAGCAGTAGGAGGAGGTGTACCAAAGGTGGAGAGAAACTGTTTGAATATGGCCTCAAAATCAGTTTGAGAAAAAACAAGTGCAGACGGAGCAGGAGACTCAGAGAAATCCTCAGAGGCAGCAGCAGCAATGTGATTAAACTGACGATGAGAGCTCCCCCGAGAAGAACCACCACGAGTGGAGTGGCTAGTGGAAGATGACCGGGATGGATTGCGAAAACAATCCTGCTGCAGATGACCAGGACCAAGCTTGTTGCAATATCGGTAGGATCGGACAGGGCAATGAACCAAAAGTTGAGTAGAAGGAAGGCTTCGATTTTGGCAATAGATGCAAGTAGTGAACCATTGGGTCGGTGAGGGCCGTGACTGAGGAGTGGCAAGAATAGAGTCCGCATGATGAGTCTGGAGAGTACCAAGATAAGTCTCTTCAGATAATAGCTCAAAAATAGCATGTTCAAGAGTGGGCAATGGAAGGCGATGAAGAAGAGAGGCACGCATGGGCTCAAAAGAGGGAGTGAGAGCCATGAGAAAGTGGACCAACCATTGCTGATTACGATAGGCAGTGAATAAAGCAACATCTTCTCGGTGAGGCCATGGCGGTTCTGAGAGAGCAAGCTGGTCCCAAACAGAATACGTTTGAGAAAGAAAGTCATTAATAGACTGACTGGATTCTTGACGCATACGATGAAGTTGACTCTGAAGTTGATACTAATGGGCAAGACCGGTAGTCTGGTATCGATCTCGCAAAAAATCTCAAATGTCTTTAGCAGGATTGGAAACAGAGTCAAGTTGAAAACAGCCAAACTGAAGACTAATAGAGGGAACAGAGGTATTCCGAAGCCAAGTAATTATCTGGTAGTTTTTACTGGCCCAATCTTCGAGTCGGTCTTCATATTTGGCAGTAAGTTCAACATCCTCTTTCACCGGTTTGGTCACATCCCCGGTGATAATACGCCAAAGTTTCGTCCTTTGAGGAAGGAAGACATGGCTTAGGTCCATAGTACATAATTGGAACCATTAAGTAGAACAGAAATTAGATGGAAGGCATCATGGCGATCCATAATAAAAATGGAGTAGAACTAAATAAATAGGAATAGGCTTGTAGGAGCAAAATTTGGTAAAACAGAGTGTACCAATGAGTCCGGAAGGTCGAAAATAGCTGGGAAAGGAGCTGTTGTGCAGAGATAACGTCAGTAGAGGGGAAATGATGTCAGCGGCACACAATAGCAGACTGAAGGCGACGCATAATAGCAGGAAGGGCGCGCGGCGCACCGTAGCAGTACGGTGCATGCGGGGCGTACGGAAGCAGAACGGCGAAACGGCGCACATGAGGCGCACAGCAGCAGGTGCAGCACACGCAAGCACAGGGCTAACATCAGATGCTGACGTGAGCAAGCAACGGATGAGCGCATGAATGCCGCGTGTGTGAGTAGCGGCGGAAGCTGAGACGTGCCGAACACAAAAGCGGCGCGTGACGACGCGTGACAGCGATTCTGGTGATGGGGGAGATGCCATTGGAATCGTAAGGTGATTCCGAGCAGGGTGGTGTAGTGCCACTGTGTATAGGACTAAGCACCAAAAACAGAAAATGCCAGGGGTGTAGAGCTGGGCTCTGATACCATGTTAGTTTGGTAGAGAGAGAGAGAGTGAATGAAGTGTATATATTGATTATGTTCAGTAATTGCACAAGGAGAAGCTCACTCTCTTGTATAGAGAGGAGAGTGTTGTTCATAGGATGCTAAAGGAAAGCACTGAAAGCAGAAACAATAAAATAAACATTTGCTTTACTTTACTTTACATGTATATAAATATGCTAATGTATGACAGCTATATATTACACTAACAGCTATATATATGGATTTTAATCATGTTATTTGTAAAGTTAGCAGACAAACTGTTAAGCATGCACATGATGCCGCTAGACGTGCTCTTCGGAGCACATAGTTATGAATGTGTTTGCTTTTCATATATATATACTAGTTTTCGACCCGTGCTATGTACATATTACATTTTGTAATTTTATGTTTTAAAAAATATTAATGTTAATATATATGTACAAAATATTAAGACGTGATTGTGTGAAAATATGTTAAAAAGTATATAAAAATATGTTGAATGTGTACTAAAATTTTGAAATTGTGACATTATTTAATTAATAACCAATGCCTAAGATGAAGAACTCTTAATTTTATGATTTTAAATTTAATTTCATATAAATATGTATGAATAATTAAATATAATAATAAATATGACATTTGGAAAATACACATAGAAATAAAACTTTATTCACAAAAGAATCAAAGAATAAGACTTATAAAATAGTTTACAATAAATTTTTCATTCTCGACTAAGAAGAAAAAAGAAAACTGTAATGAGAACTTGTATAGAACTCAAGTAATATGATATTGTTAAGGGGAATTGACCCATAAATCCTATCTTGTGATCTTTTAATCCATATAGTCCTAAATGTTTTCTTGTAAACTATGTAGTCCTTAAGCCTAATTGTTGACTAATTTGCCACTGGTTTGTACGCCAATAAGGTATTGGTTGGTCATTTATGGGAAGAGGACTGTTTGTGTTTCACGTTTTAAAAAAAAAGCGTACTGATATGTTTTGTGTAGCACTGCTTTTGATGTGAATTGTGGGGTGATGGAACGGCGCAAGTGAGTAACGTGAACAGTCAGGTTGACCCTGTTACCCATTTTGCTTGGCCTAATGCGGACAACGACAGTGGATCAAAACCGTGTTTGAGTGAATGGCGATCCACGACCCGGAATTGGATACCCAAGTAGTGTGGAACATCCCCAAATTGGAAACATAATATGTGTGAGAAGGTCGACGAAAACCCTAGATGGGCGTTGATTGGTAGTCATGTGTTGTGTTTTAACTTGCTAAAAATCCGTGAGTGCCTCCTACATTCTAGATTCAAAGGATTGTTTACAGAGAGTTTGTTGACGAATTTGTTGTGGGTTACGTTTGGTGTGTGGAACCCTAACCTTCAAAGATCTGGTGGAGTGTAGTGAATGACTTGAAGTCGTGGTGTGCATATCGTTCATCCTTAACGTACTTCATGTCAGTTGTTGGTAAGTCCACGTAACGTATGATACTGTTAATTTTGGGGTTTGGTGTGTAGTTGTTACGAATAGGTGGGTTTGGTGTGTCTCATATTATGTGTGAAATAGTGAACGCCTATTTGTAAGATGTGTAAGATGTGTAGGTTTTTTCTATAGCAATTGTACTGTTGTCGTTGGATTTCGAGGGTAGGGGTGTTTGATTTCTGTCACATTACATTTACTTTCATACACACTACGTACTGATGTACGGGGCCACACATATCCGATGGTGAAATTTGTGTGGGGTTTGTGCACAGTATTCATGTGTATGGTGGAGTCCCATTTTTTTGTGTGGCTGTGGTGTCGATTGGTTTGTTGCACAACTTTAATTGGTCATGTGTGGGGACCAGATGTCCCTGGTTTTGGATCAAAGCGACTTTAGTTTAGTTTTGTTTATGTATTGGAGGTGATACATGTGCATTGTTTTGTAAATGTAATTGACGCTGACCTTCATTACATGGTTTTGTTCAAGTGATGGTATCATTTTAGGTGTCTTTTGTTTGCCACTATGAATCCCAAGTTGTACTTTATGGATAATGTAAGTGTGAATGGTATCTGCATGTTTGCCACATTTTGTTGGCCCTAAATTCGTTGTACATGTTATGCATTACATATATGTTTGTGTAACGTATGAGTGACGTAGTGTTATTATGATTTTTTTTTTTGAATTTGCAGGAGGTGTTATGATGAGTAGTCCTTGGACTAGATCATGTGAACGGAGACATCAAGAGGCATCGGGAGTGTCGTCATCCACAAAGGTTGGGGTTATCAGGCCAGGTCGTACTTTGTTCAAGCAGTCGCATAATGTAGCGGGTTCTGGTGGTTCACGTAGGCAGAAGAAACCAAGGCTTAATTTCCGTTCCAACATTGCAGGGCTAGTGAAAATGATGTATGCGGTTAAGTTAAAGAATAAACACCTGGTGCATTTACAAAAAACTCCATTTTGGCTACTATTCGAGGCGATACTGATAAATCAATTGTATCACACCGAGTTCCGAAAGGGAGACGATCTAGTGGTGAGCATTATACAGTCTTACAGTGTACGGGAGGGGAAGTTTGTTATCAGTGGTTGCATTGTTGATGTTACTGATGAGGATATCAAACTTTTGTTTGGACTGCGGTGTGGGAATGCATTCATTGATTTCATCCGAGACCTGCATCCGATTTTGTACAGCGTAGGTGTAATGGCATGACGCGTATCACTGCAAAACTTATAAGAGACATATTGGTTGAGGCAGCAACTGCGAATTCACCTCGCGACTACGAGGACACAGCGAGGCTTTTATGTCTATATGCGTGTGTGAAGTTATTTTTTTTCAACTTCCGGAGAGACAATTAGCTGGGCATTGATACGATACATTAACAAGCTGGATGCTATGAGTTCCTATGATTGGACGGGTGCAATACGTAACACGCTAATGTGTTCTGTTAGGGACTTCCATCGGACACTGGAGAAAGTAACTAGATGTGTAACTGCTTTGTTGGTAAGTGTTCTAACCCCCTGTTACACGTGTTCATGCAGTTGATATTGTCGTTGTGTTATGTGTGTTTACGTGCACCACTGTCTTGTAATGGTATTGACCGTATTGCTTGTATGCTTTGTCAAATAGTATTGGTTATGCGAGCACACAACAATAATGAAAGCCAAATCTGCACACATGTTCCCGCGATTTCTAAAATGAAACATTGGTAAGTTGTTGAGATGTTCATGCAGTGTGAAGTTGTCAAGACCACTCGGATTCGAGGTAACTTTGCAGATTTGTTTCGTGTTTATTTGTTCATGGTAATAAATTTTAAATTTTTCCCGACTAAAACATTATGCTGTTTCTGAATATGTTTGTTGTGTGTAGGTGAGTCCGGAAGAGTTGGTTGTTGATGAGCACGAATTTGCTATTATGGCAGAGGGGGATATGTTTGGGGTTGGTGATGTGGACATGAGAGGGGGTAGTGTTGGTGGTGGTTGTGATGGTGATACAGAATTTGACATGAATATAGATGTAAGTAAAATAGATGATAGCAGTGATGGAAGTGGTGATGTGCATACTACACCGAACGTAGGTAAAGCAATAGAACATGGTTTGGTTGACGTGGATGGTGCTGCAACCTCGTTTGATGGACGGAATCCCATTCCAGAACATTACGTGGGGAATCGGATGGGAGCGGTCAGATGTGGGGAGGGTGCGAACACCGTTGATGATTGTGGGGTTTGGAACAACGAGAAAGAAAAACTTATTTTGAAATTGGAGGAAGCAGTTGGTTGTTTGAAGAGAAAAAATGAGGCGCAAGCAATACATTTGGTAGGAGGGTTTGGGAGTGTTATTAGGGTGAAAGACAAGGAGATCAAAAAGCTTGCGGCAGAAAATGCTGAATTGAGGAAGACTATAAGTGTACTTGAGGAGCAATTGGTTGAACATGCGGTGCATAATGTCACTCAACGATTCGTGGGCGTTAAAGTGGTCGGCGAGAACATGGGTTTACGTGACGTCAAAATTGAAATTGGCAGGGATATCGGGGGAAGTGGCAGGCAACCAGACAACGGCAAACATGTGGTGGTTGCGTCTCTTATGTCATATATACCAACGTTGACGGGCCGTGTTGGCCAGGTGGTTCGTGTGGAAATAGTCAACGCTGCAAAACATGTAGTAAAGTCTTTAAGTGCGGTGGGGGGCAAAATGTGCGAGGGTGTTAACTCTTTTGTTCGCAACATCAAAGGGAAGGTGAGGAAAAATCTAAAATTACCGGAGTTTGAGTATCCTATGTTGCGTAAAATGACTTGTAACATCACCAACAATGTGGGTAGTTCACACTGTGATGAAGGCGAGGGACGTGTTACACGGGCTGGGCGTCAGGATGTAATTGATGTTGATGCTATTGGTGCTGGTGTGAAAAAAATTTCCGGGCTTGGTATTAATAACCGTAATACTGTGTGGAAGATGTTGACAAAATGTGAGAAATACGTAATCAATACGGTGTACGATACCTACGGTGATAGGTAAGTATAAATTTTTTAAATTTAGGAATTAAAAACTTATATAATGTTTTGATGTGTTGATGGTTCGGAGTATGTTTATAATTTGTGTAATGCAATGCGTACAGTGCTATGATGTGGATTAGATGTGTTAACGGGAATGCGGTGTACTTCTTGGATGTTAGGGATCTTGTGCGTCAGACAAGTGTTCGTGGGAATGTAAGTGACAGTGTGTGTTGTTAATGTTGTTTTTTTTTTTTTTTTTTAGTTTTGTCATTGCATGAATTCAGTTGTGGATGGTAGTGTGTGGAATTGTGGACTTTTATGCTTGTTATCATTTGTTATGGTAGGTTATTGATGCATACACGGAGTTGTTGGTTAAGGAGCAAGCAAGGTCGAATGAGGGCAAGGATTTCCCGGAAATACTTTTTCAGCAGTATATGCCTGGTGAGTGCACACTATTGTTGTTTGTGTTGCTTGAATGTGTGGAAATGTTTGTAATTTCTGTTGGTGACTCGGTGTTTGCAGGATATAATGAGAAGTGTAAATGTCTCGGCAAGGGGTAAATATGTGATGAGCAACTTATCTGCGGCAAGTGGTGCGCAATACATACATTTTCCTATTTGCCATCTCTCCCATTAGACTCTTGTGGTGTACGACACAGAGGTCGGGTGCTGGAAACATTTCAATTCGATGCGGAACAGGAGAGGTATGGGGGTTGCACATTTCATAGAGGCGTTATACCTAGTGAGTTGTGTGTCATTTGGTTTGTTTGTTAACGTGATTTGACTTTATTATACTGATGTTCATATGGTGTGTGGGGGTTGTTGAAATAGAAGAACGTAGTGTTGGAGATACAGCGGGAGTCGTTGGCGTCGTGTGGTTTGGAGGACGTGGTTGGCACACAAGATTTTGACATGCCCCTGGAATCGGTCGCGGATTGTCTACAGCAACGTTCGGAATCGTAAGTCGCACGCAATTGACACCTACATATGTTCAACAAGAATAGTATTTATTACATTAATTAGTGGAATAAAATAAAGTAATACAATATGACACTATATTACCATTATGAAAAATGCAACTAGTGTAATGATGTTCGTGTTGTGGTTGTTTGGTTGGACATGCTAGACTATTCAATCATTGTGTGCGCTATAATGAGACAGTATGTGCATCATATTCAGGTAGGACGATCTCTACAAGTAGGAAACTACAGTGTTTTGTGGACAAACATTGTGAAGATGTTCATTGATGATTCGGTACAAGGGTTGGCGGAAATGCGGGGCGATTAGTGTAATGATTTCACGTCATCTACACATTTAGACCTTTAATGAATGTTTTTGGGATGTGTTTCTGAAATTTTTTGGTTGCGTTGAACTTTTATAAGACGTATTTACGATCTGTGTAAGTAATTTATGTGGGTGGTGTTTTTTATGAATGTTCATGTACATACGTACATAAACCATGATATTTAAATTTTGTTGTTGCCCAATTCAATTATCCCACGTATGATATGTGTAATATTTGCAACGACACCAAATGGTTGTGTGGTAATGTGTTGTGTAGGGTACCGATGCGTTATGTTATGAGATTTTTTAGGTACGTGTGTCGTTGGTTACAGACATGTTTCACAATCACATTAATGTCGGACTCTTTCCCTTAAACAAGCCATGTAATGTTTATTTTGCGCATGTACCTCATGGTTCAGTAGATGCAATGACCTAACGTAAAACATATGTATGACATATGTAAGTAATTTACGTGTTTGGTGTAACACCCCGAAAATATCCCAACATAAATTAAATACAGTAACCAACATTCATTAAGGAGCGAGATAGATCTCCAACATTTTCATCATTAATCAATAAAGTGCGTACAAAAGTTCTACATGTGAATTATACATTCAACGGTATGAAAACACATGAATCTATAGCATGTAGAGCATTACAGCCCAAAAATAAATAAAATGCCCTTAAGGGCTTACATATTCCAAGGCTTGAACCCGGTTACACAAAAATGGTTTCACGAACCCATACATTTAAGCCCTTGGCTAGCAAATAATTTCACAACAAAAATAGAGTCATCTACTCTTCACCAAATATATCCACACCCTCAACTCGGCGGGATCACCACATCTTTTCCTGCACCAAATCCCATAGGGGTGAGCATAAAGCCCAGTAGAAAATTCTTACAAAGTGTATACAGTTATGCAAACTTCTAATGTTAAATGCAAATGCAAATGCCATGCAATGCCATTTCAAGAGAATTTCACTGCATGCTCTTCTTGAAAATCACCATGTTTCAATAACAGCTTACAATCTAAACAATTTCTGAAACTTCCAATTTTAATCAGTAGGGGCGGTAAATACGACTCTGGTAATCCCTAGGTTGGTGTCTACAAGTAGGCTTTACAAGCACTACCAAATACCCCACTTTACCGGTTGCTAACTGGAAGGGAAGTGGTACCTCATCCGCGCGTTGTTTCAGTCTTTCACCCCGGATACTTAAGCCAACTTATCAAATTTATCTACACCTCCTATCTGGACTTACCAACGTATTTATTCCACAAACACTTCCATGATTTCATTTCACAATAATTCATTCTCAATGACAGTTCCAAATTTCAATCAATGATCATGACATGCAAGGTTTTAGAAGAGTCAATGCATCAATTATCTATACAACATCATGATTCTCTACTTTCAACAATTATTCAAAGATAATCAAAATTTCCCTTTTTCTCCTTTCAATGCCATTCCACAATTGGCCAAAAGTTTACTACCATTTAGCAATAAGTATAACAACATGTTCACCATTCATGCACTTCCATCATTTTCTTCATTTCAAAATTATAGCTAAATTTCAATAACAATCTTCAATCTCAATAATTCTCAAGTGTAGAGAAACCATCATCAATACATATGCATTTGAAATAAAACAAGGAGACTCTCTACTTTCTTTACTGATCATGGCACACAATCATGGCTATATACATATATATATATATATAATATCATCCAAAAACCCTCATCTTCTTTTATTCAAGGAAATCTCCAAAATTTCCTAGGTTTTCCTTCTTTACAAACAACACACACACACACTCTCTCAACACTTGAAAGAGACCTTCAAGAACACACCACTTTCTTGTCTAAGATAATTTTAACCCTCAAGATGCTATCTTAAAAAGATTTGAGATTTATAAAACCCTCTTTTGAAAATCTCTACATTTTGGATCACAAAATCAAAATCAACATAATAACTTCAAGAGAAACTTTTAAATCAACATCATTATTGAAAAACATATATATATAACTCAAGGAAATCCCTACCTCAAAGTTTGATGAAGAAAAGAAGATGAAACCCTAGAAATCAAAAATGCCCAAGCTCAATCTCCACCGTACACAATGTAGCTCTTGTGAAGCTCTTCCACTTTGATGAAAGGATTTGGGTTAGAATGCACTAGATCCAAAGAAATCAAGAACTCTAGGTGTTTTGGTGTATGAGATGTAGAGAGAAGGGAGAGGAGATGATTTTTAAAGAGAGCGAGATAAGCCAAAAGTGATACAAACACAACCCTAAAGAGAAAATAAAACAGAGATTCAGACTGCCCAGCGTCCCGCATGTACGAAGCCTCCTTCCCGCACGTGCGGCCTTCATCCCTACACATGCGGCCATCTCCTCTAGCACCTTGCTCCGCACCTATATATATTGCAGTGTGCTGCCCCAAACATCCCCTGAACTCTGCACGTGCGGCCCCTCTCCCGCATGTGCGGCCCTGGTTCTCCAGCCTAAAATTTTTCTTCGCTCAATTCTAGGCACTTTGGACCTAGTCTCGCACTCTCCGGAACAAGTGAAAATCAACATCGAATAAACGAGAACAAGAATTTATTTGAGAGAAACCTCCGGACACCACAAACCCAAATGAATAACAAGGCTTCAAGTCAACCCGACACCCCACAGAACAAACCCAAAGTTTAAATGAAGGAAAGCGAAATGAGTAAAGTACCTGGTCATAACAATCTCCCCACCATAGGAAATTTCGTCCCCGAAATTTGAATAAACTCCCCAAACTAGAAAAAACAACAAGTGATCAAAACTATGCAAAAGTTGTTTCAAATCACAATATCCATTTTCCATCAAGATTTGCCATTCTCGTCATAGCCTCCAAGTGCCTAGCCCCAAGGCTAACATCAACGGTTTACGATATCATATAAGTACGAAATAGTTCAATCAACAATAATGACCACACATATCCATTTTATATTCAAATCACAACACTTATAACAACACATGATAATAATCTTGGTACATTTTCTTCAACACTAGAGGATATTACAAATTACAACAACTCAAGCACTTATAAGCAAATCTGGATACTTGGAGCGGACTTCCGCCTTCTGTTCCCACGTTGCCTCCTCAACCCCATGGTGCCTCCACAATACCTTCATTACCAGTATAGTTTTACCCTGTAACACTTGCTCCCAGGTATCTAATATTTGAACCGGTCGCTCTTCATAAGAGGCGTCCTCATCTACCTCCAAGTCAACCCAATCTAGCACATGAGAAGGGTCGGGTTCATACTTCCTAAGCGTGGACACATGAAACACACTGTGAACCCCCGAAAGTTGTGGTGGTAAGGCTAACCAGTATACCACTTCCCCAATTCTCTCCAATATCTCGAAAGGCCTAATAAACCTCGGAGACAACTTTCCACCCCTACCGAGCCTCATCGAACCCCGCCTAGGTGAGATCCTAAGGAAAACATAGTCACCCACTTCGAAAGATAAAGGTCACCTTCTCTTATCGGCATAACTTTTCTATCAGCTTTGGGCTGTAGCTAACCTTTTCCGAATGAGAGCAACTTTCTCGGTTGCCTCTCTAACAATTTCAGGACCAACAACGGTGCATCCCCCACCTCGGCCCAACAAACTGGTGATCTATAAGGTCGGTCATACAAGGCCTCAAACGGTGCCATCCGAATACTAGCTTGATAACTATTGTTGTAGGTAAACTTAATCGACGGTAAATGCCTCTCCCACGACCCCTTGAAATCTAGGACACAAGCTTTAAGCATGTCCTCCAAAATCTGAATGCCGACAGCAACGCCAACGTTGGTTGGAAACAACTCTGTCTCCCCCAATCAGTATACTAGACCAGTAACCCTATCCCCTCCACTTTCAAATTGTATTGTACTAAAATTCTAGGTTCCAAAAAATGTGGGATCACACATACCAAACATGAACAAAACAATCCCACGAAACAAGTGAGGGTATTTTAGGCACAAAACAACCATTATCGTTTGAATTAGGACCTGCCAATAACAAATCACGCACAAACGGGACTTCAGAAGCAAACAATTATTGTGTGGGACCAAATGGATCATAAGTTCCTATGGTGGGACTTAGTGATAAATTTCCCTATTGTTAATCCTCTTAATTGTATTTATTCAACACTTTTTTTTTTTTTGCACAGAAAATTTTATTTTTTTATAACATTTTTGGGTTATCTATTTAAAAATATTCTTAATTTAGCATCACATTTAAAATTTTCATTGATTTGTGAACATGTAATTTACCATTTTCTATTACAATCACATATAATGGTATATCTTACCCTCCTTCTGATACAAATAATCATATATTTGTGATTGGGAGAAGAATAATGCCACTTGGTACTCTATTGCTATACAAAACTTTTTCCTGGCATATGTAATTTTCTTTTCTTTTCTTTTTTTAAAAAAAATTTTGTGTATAGGACAAAAGGTTTATGTAAGTCGAAAAAAAAGAACTCAAATAAAGCAGTGAATGCTCACATATTTGAAATAACTTATAATATTGATCATTTCTAATTAAATGGGGATCTTGCAACAATCATTATTAGGAAATTAAAATAATATTTGAAAATTATTTTTTCATACATGATAAACAACTAATGCCAAATATTGAATAGTGCTAAATTGAATTTCACCAATAATAACATTGTCTTTAGTTATAAAAATTATTATTATTATTTTTGTAAGGATCCATATATAGATTTTCTAACCAATTGTAATTATATTTTGATTTGAACATTGCAAATTTACAAATCATCACCTTGATGGTTTATCGGAAGACAACTAAAGATCTATTAGTTTAAGTTAAAAGGAAAAAATGATTGAAAATTTTGCGGAACATAAACTAAAAATCATTAAGGATTCAATTCTATACATGAAAACTATATGAATTTCTACTATACAAAATAAGTGAATACATACCTTGATCCATGATAGTATGAAATCCTCTTGTAAGAAAGAGAAACCTTGAATGGAAGACCCTGATCTTTAAGTTCTTTACTTGTCTAAGATCTTCAAACCACTTCTCTCTCTCTAGGCAATGGGAGCCTTCTTGTGGTGACAACTTGAGTTTTGTGATGGAGAGTGTGGTTTGGGACCTTACACTATTTATATTAGTATTCTTCCCATCAAATAATCCATTCATTCAATGAATTTCATTAAATAGATTAATGTATCTTATACATTCATGATACATAATGCATCTTCTATATTAATGAATTCATTAGATAGATTAATGTATCTTATATATTCATAATAGATACATAATGCATCTCTAAGATTCATTCATAATGAATCTATCACATTCAATGCATTGACACTATTTTCATTAGTCTTCTATACATTATGTATATATAAGTGCATTCATCAATGATTAGTCACCATCTAATTGATGTACATGTATCTTACTTAATGAGATGAATCTAGTATAATTATGCATGAGTCACATTAAGCCATATTTAGGAAAAATTCTTACAAAAAACATATGAATTCATTAGATATATAGAAGAGATATAAATTCAAGTAATCATATATTTAAAATAATTTATAACATTGACAATTTCTAATTAAAGGATGATGTTACAACCAATCAAAATTTAAAATAATTTTGCTATTAACTAATCAAAATAATATTTAAAAATCATTTTTCATATGTATATGGGAATCATATGTTAGCCATTTTTCACTTCATATACTTATACAAAATATAATGCCTAATATTAGATAGTGATTTCACCAATAATAAGTCTTCAGTTATTACAAAAAAAAATTGATTTTGCATCTATATTATTTATCATTTTTTTTTTCCTATTATGTTTGTTTGGAAGATTTAGAAAGGGATTTGGAAAAAGAAAGGGAAAAGGTACGTGAAACTATGTGAAATGTAGGTATATTTTATTCACATGTCATATACATTTTTCTTTTCTATTTCCAAATCTCTTCTCAAATCTCTCAATCAAACACAACGTAAAATTTTTTAAACTAATTTTATGTATACAATATACATTTTGATTTCAACATTGAAATTTACAATTCGCCACTCTAATAGTTTAATTAGAAGAGAACTAAAGAACTATTAAGTGGGGAAAAAAAAAAAAAAATTGTGTATATCTATGAGTTCACTCTTTATTGTATTTATTTAATTTTTTTTTTCAAAAAAGCAAAAAGATATGCACAAATAATTATATAAAATATAAATCTACTACTATTATAAATAAATTATAAAAGTGTGAAGAGTTTGTCATATTTTCTACTTTTTAAATTTCAATTTTATCCTTTTAAATTTATTATATTTTCTAAAAGTCATGAAAAGTCCTATATAAACTATCTTTTTATTTTAGAGTTGAACACTAAAAAATGATATACTTGCTTCCAAGAGTTCTATATAAATATAAATAAATCATCTCACTTCTTATCCAAAAAAAAAAAAAAGGTCATCTCTCTATTTTTTACATTGATAATAATTGAAGAACAAAAAAATAATTACTTTTTTTTATTTCCTATGTCGGCTTTTGTACTGATATACATAATATTTACAATTATTCATCACGAATCAAATCACTGTGAGTAATTTTGTTTGAATCTTAAAGTTGTTTGCATTCTTTTAAATCTAAATAAAGGAAAGCACATGCGTTTTTAAATAGAGATTTGTGTTACATATCAAAAATTCACAGGTTAACTGCATACACTTTCTTTTTGTTTAAACTATATTTTATATGGAACTTTAATAACTAAGGTATGATGTCAAAATTATAAACAATAACCACTTTTGTTGGTTTTATTTTTTAAATCTGTTTTTTAGTTTTTGGTTTTTTCTTATTTTCTCAATTTTGGTGATTAAAGATACTGAAACTTCTTTATATTTTATATTTAAATTATACTTTTACATGAAAAATCTAATATCTAATAATCTAAATAGAATTAAAAAGTAAAATACTGGTAAAAAAAAATTATAAATTCAAACCTGTAATAATTTTTTATTATTATATTTTTTTGTTATTATTTAATATTAATAATTTTTTTCAAAAAGAATACACAACAAATTATTTTCTAAGTATATTTAGATTAAGTGAATCTAAATCTAACAATAAAATTAAAAAATAAATAAGGTATCAAATTAAGTGAATCTAAAAAGAAAATAAAAGAGTTATTTAAAAAAAATTGTCAACGACAAAAAAACATGAAAACTAAAAAATTCAAAATAAAAGTTTGAAAAAACAAACCAAATCAAACATTATAAACTTCTCTTTTTTTAAATATTTTTTCACTAATCTCTAATTTTACACAAATTATTCACAAATTCTTTCAATTTTTATGTGAATTTAATAATTTAATTAAAAAATGGTGCATACACATAAAAATGTAACACTAAACATCTACATTATGACCAACTATTAAATTATGAATAATTAACTTCTTATTGTTACCTATATTATATTGTTGCAAAAGGTTTCACATATTACTTTTGTGATATTTTATATATGTCAATGTCTACCTATATATATATAATATAAATATAAGTTTATATGTTACTGTATTCGTACATTGTCAATCTATAATAATATATTACTTTCAAATACTTTAATTTTCTAACACATATCGCTTTAATAATATAGTATATTTGCTAGGAGAAAATTACAAAATTGTGTATTGTTCTCCTATCAACTTATGTTCAATGCATATATACATATATATACATGTCATACAAATAAGTGTCCACAATAAACACTTTTAATAACAAGTCAAAACTTTACAAAATACCTACATCACGACAATAATTGTACATTATATATATATATTTCACTACAATTGTATATCAATTGTATACTAATGGCCAACGTTATATTTTTAATCAGGCAAGATATTTGTAGCACAGGAAACGAGACTCAACAACTCTTGATGTATAAAAATATATTACATATTGATATTAATGCATTTTTACACTAATAGTATGCAAATAATATGCAATTGTAAATCCAATGAATTTGTATTATGAGATAAACTATTAAATAAAATTGTGCAATTGTGCAATTAATTTCATACTTTCAAATGTATTACAGGTACGGATTATGAAAAGTTGAAGTAGGAAGTAAATAGAAAAAGATTTGTGTAATACTATTTATTTAAAGAATCTGTTTATTGTTTATTGTTTAATATAAGATTGTGATCTCAACAATCTAGCTATAAATTAATATTTATGTTTATAAAATTTCTCATTTATCATTTAAATTATTCAGCCAAGTATGTATTCATTTCTTGCTTAGTTGTATTTTAGATACCGATCAATTTACTCATACAAGTATCCATGCTTTGCATACATATCACATACCAATTTAAGAGACATGCATAATTACAATATTAACAGTCGATGAAAAATTACATGCCACGTGCAATGCGCGTGCCCAATCATTGGGGGATTTTGGTCAAAACTCCCTCATAGTAAAACTTTCATGCATTAAGGACAAACCCAAAAAGTTTTCCTTCAAAACTCCAACACATACCACTATTAGCAAAATATTAAATTTTAAAATAATATAACTTTTGATAGGGCTGAGTAAGGAATCCGTGAAATCCATAATCCGATCCAGTCCAGTCCAATCCGGTAGGTTTGGATTAGTTTTTTGAATTTGTGGTTCAGTTCCGAATTGAAGAATTAAAAATTTGTAGTCTACGGATTAGTTCCGGATTAAACCCCACGGTTCCGAATTGGAACTGATCCGGACCGTATACAAATAGTCTATATTTTTATTATACATTCTCATTCTCCCCCATAGTATCTTATCTTATTCCATATAAAACCTAAACTCAAATCTAAACCCGCATAATATCTTCTTTTATTACTTTTGTTTGTTAGTTTTTAATTTTAATTTGTAATGGTCTAAATACTTATGGTGAAACTAGTTTTCTTATGGTTGTTTAAATTTTAGAACAGTATGTCGCTATTATAGAAAGACATATTGCTATTGTGGAACTAACATAGCGCTATGTTTATATTTTTATGAAATTAAAGTGTTATATATATTTTTTTTGTTATTTAATTATGTGAATCTGTGGTCCTAAACCGATCCAATCCGTGTTTAAATAGATTGGTTCGGATTGGATCCATGATTTAAATGGATTGGATTGATTCCAATTTTTCAAGAACCGTAGATAACGGATTGGTCCTGATTTTACCCCAATCCGGTCCAATCCGAACCATGCTCACCCCTCACTTTTGATTTAGATGTTGATTTTTAATAAAATTAATATTTTTAGAATCCTCTCATCAAAATCTATCAAATAAAATCCATGTTGACTATGAAATTCTTAATAAATAAATAAATAAATAAATAAGGCTTAATTACCAAAAAAAAATCCACGGTTTCGCTTGTTTTTCAATTTAAATCCCAGAATTTCAATTTCGACAAACTAAACCCTGGATTTGCACCCGTTTTTTAATGTGAACACTTTGTCCATCTCCATCTCAGTTCACTTTTTCCTTCTTTCAGATTAAAACCCACATGTTCAAACTCTTATATTTGTAACGCCCGACTTTTATTACTCGAATAATGTTACATTTTTTCTTTAAATCTGTCAATTTCAATAATGATAAACATCAAAGGTATTTAGGAAGGAATAAATTACAATGTCCTCTCTCGTGTACATGTAATGAAATACAATACACGCCCATAGGCATTATGTCATCAATTGCAAAATAACGAAATATATAAAAGGGATTAACCTTTTTTACAACACATTGGCATTCCGCCTGCGTTTAAAAAGCCCATGGCCAACAATTAATAGATTTCAAGTCTCGAGCAACTCTTCACTTCATACTTGAAAAATGATTAACAACATGGGATGAATATAAAGGTCCAATAGGAATCCTAATAATCCTAAACAATAGCAACATATAGATAACTATGATCATTAGTACTCCACGTATATATATATATATATGAAATATGACATTTCATACTTCAAAATATATTTTACATGTAGCACTTGTGTCCTTTATACTATTGTAGAGTGTATTTAATTCCTTTAGTTTATTTTAGGAGTCTTTGGAGTTGTTGTATTTTAGTTTTGGAGGAGTGCAATTCGATTTAGACTTGTTGGAATTGTTCATTTGTGCTTGTTTACGTTGAAAAGTTCTTTGGAAACTTAGAAAAAAAAATTTAGTGTTGACACTAGTCTTCCTGGGGGTTGACACCACCTTACTGCCTTACTCTTAGTGTCTCTGCTGGTTTACAGGGTCGATAGCACGGGTCCTAGGGTCGACCCTTGTCTATTGCTATGTTCTGGATGTTGCTATTGAAATATAGGGTCGACACCACTGGTTCCTAGGATCGACCCTTGTCTGCTACACACATTAGTGTCTCAGCACTTTCTTCTTGAGGGTCAACACCACTGTCTTGAAGGTCGACACCTATGAGTTATTTCAGATTTTTTGGGTTCGACCTTGGGCCTTGGGCCTTACTTTTTAGGGGTTTGACTTATTATTTTCTTTGACTTTAGGGCTATTATTTTACCACTATAAATAGACCCCAAACACACTTTTCTCTTTTTTTTTTTTACTCTCTCTCTCTCTCTCTCTCTCTCTCTCTCTCTTAGAAACTCAACTTTTCTTACATAGATCTCCATATCTACTTGGTTAGAGACATCTTTTCACATTGGTCCTTTAAGAAAGATTGTAGATCTCATCAAGGACTTTCTTTTGATTCAAAAGTTTCATGGTTTCATCGACTTTGAATTTTTCAGAGTCCTCCTCTTCGCCTCAAGAGGTAGGGTCAATTTCCTAAACTCAATATGAGTTCGGTAACATATATTTGTGGCATATTTTGTTATTTATATTTGGTAGTTATTTGGTTGATTTTGAAATGTTATTTTGGGCTTGAGGGTTTTGTGAAATTTGGGGGATTGTTTGGCTATGATTTTGCTTATTTTCGATAATCAAAATGCATATGGATTTCTAAAAGTGAAAAAGCCCCAATTTATAGAAAAACCCTAAATGATATTGTTTGGGAGTTGGATTGATTTTGGTAAATGGTTTGGTTGAAAAGAGATGGGAAGGAAATAGTTGTGGGATTTTAAAAATGAGTGTTGTTACTCTTTTAGAAAATATATCTATATTGTTATCTTTTAATTATTGCGTTAGAGATAATTGTTTTGGCTATCGGTGCAGGATAACATTGCCGTGTGTTAGAAATTGTATGCGGATTAGGCAATTTGAAATCATTCATATCATGGAGCGTGTAATGGATTTTTGGAATTTAAAACCGTATGTTTCGAAAGAGGTTGTGGAAATTCTTGTATTATATTTTGGAACATTTGCATTGTTTTAGAAAATGATATTTTGAACCACATATATTGTGCTATTAGAAAAAGGTAAATAAATTGGTAAAGCTATCAAGGGGTGTTAAAGCAAAATTAAGTTGGTGTGTGTGTCTATGGTGAAAGACCTAAACCCACGCAGTAGGTGTCGAGCCTTTCGGTTGCCACCGGTAAAAATGACCTTGTGACTTGTATAGTTACTTGTATGAACACTAGCCCTGAAGATTTACCCATTTTATTTATTATCGTTTTGGTTTGAAAAGATGTTTTGAAAAAAGGTTTTAGCAATGTATTTGTTGTTGTTTAGCGATGTATTCGCATTTGATTTAGTAATTTATTTGTTAGTTGGTATTGAGATACCTGGATCGGTTTTTAGAAAGTGATTTTATATCAAATAGATGATTTGAACTTGGAAAAACATTTTGATTAAACGTAAGGTTTTGGTAATTGGAAAGAAAGGATTTTGTTGAGAAATCAAATTAATTTGAAAATGCATTTAGGTATATTGTGTATATATATTGCATCATGATTATTTATGCTTTAGTTTTTGAAATATTCTCTACAAGGCTTTATGCTCACCCTACGTGGCTGAAAATGTTTTTCAGGTGTACATGTGTAGATATGGACTGTGACGTGAAGTTGTGTTCAGAACTGTATACGGTGGTTCAGTTATTTGTAAGCCATGGGCCATTTATGTTATTTATTGGTCGTGTGCCATTCTTGCAAGCGTTACACCCTTGTGTATGATGTATATATCGATTCTAGTTTAGACCAGATCCATTTGATGTTTTGGATCCTGGTTTCACTGTCTTATATAGTTGTTCATGTCTTGTTTTCCCTTATCACTCTTTGAGTTTGGCTTTTAAGACGCGTTGGTTACATTTGGAATAAGTTGGTAGCTTGTTTTTCAAACTGTTGTTGCCCAGAATTTTGCTCCTTTGCTCGAGTGACACTTCTTGTGCTCGAGCGGTCTTCGTGAACTCTCAGCACTTTTGTAGGTCTGCAAAACTACTGGGAGGTGGTATTCTTAGCTCAAGCGAAACTTCTTACGCTCGAGCAGTGTTCACTCGAGCAAGGCTTATTGTGCTCGAGCGGTGGTTCTTTGTCTGTAAAACTACTAGGAGTTTGTATTTTATGCTCGAGCAACAATTTCTTGCGCACGAGCAGTTACATGTTTTGTGTCTGAACGCTCGAGTGACGCTTCTTGCACTCGAGCAGTCTGCGCATATATCAGTCCGTAAAAGTCATTTTTTACATCACTTTTTTATCTCTTTCTCTCTCTAAACATTTCAAAATCTTAAGTTGAGACTCTTTCTCTCTCTAAAACTCACCTTCTCTCTACAAATCTACCTAGATCCATCGATCTTTTCACCCGTGTCCCTTTGTTAAAAAGGTAGAGCTCTGCGAGGGTTTCGTTCTAATCAAAGCAAAGTTGATTTTTGGCATCTTTAAGTTTTCTACACTCTCTCTCGTCTTCTAAGCTTGAGGTAGGTATATCTCTACACTCTTTATGAGTTTTAACTTAGTTATTTGTTATTTCTAAACAATATTGCGATTTTGGAAATTTTGAAACAAACCTAGGGTTTAGGTAAAGAAAATCAAAAGGGGGGTTTTTCAAATGGATCCTTGAAAATGATTGTGATGTTAAAAATAATGTTGAGTTGGGAAGAAATGGTTGATTTTGATACTTGCGATTGATTTTGGAAAAAAAAAAAAAAGAAGAGATTTTACCCTAAATGCTTCAAATGTTGATTTTGTATAAATTATGAGATTGATATTGAAATTGTGAAATAGGATTGATGTTGACGAGGATGGTGGAGTTAGATATGTATTATCACTCACCTCTTTAAAATTTGGAGAGTTTATCTTTATTGATAATTGTTTATCTATTTAGAAATATCTGTTTTGGGCTATCGGTGGAGGATATGTATGATTGTTGTAGAATTTGCATGAGAATTAGGAAAATTGAAACTATTTTCTCATTCATTTACATTGAGCATTATCTCACATTTATATATTGGAAATGATTATTGAATTTGAGAAAAAGATGGTGAATCTGGGAAACATATATTGTCTCGTTGAAATAAGTTGGCCTGAGTGTCCATGGTAAAAGTCCTAAAAACCGCGCGTATACATGGGTGCCGATCCCGTAGACGAAATATCCGTGAAATGTCAATAGTGATGGTTGTATAGCCTACATTTACATGGGTGCCAGTTCACGGTTTCCCACGAACGAAATTTCCGTGAAAAGTTGTATTTCCTTGAGATTCCCAGAGTGTGATTTATTGCCCTCTTTTCTATTGTTAAGGAAATGAATTATGATATTCATATGGCATTGCATGGTTTTGGAAAGAGATATAAAAATGTTTTAGCACGAGCATTGCATATGCATTCACCTTATAGCTTTGTTAAGATTCATATACTATCTTGGATTATTTCTACTAGGTTTTGGCTCACCTTACGTGGAAAAAACATTTCAGGTACTGATGATATGTCTCTGCCATGGCAATAGCTTGGGAGAACTTAGAGCGATAGCTTCTTTTGTGCATTTACTGCATTTATTTTGTACAAGCCAAAGGTTTTAACTGTATTAGACTTAAGTCCATTTTTGTTGTAACCAAGCACTACCTTGGAAAGTTATAAGCCTTTAGGACATTCATTTATCTGTTTCACCTTCGTATCTCACCTCTTGTTGTAACATATGCTATAGATTCAAGATTAGACTTGTGAATTTATATCGGCATATGTCACCCTCTGTACAAGTAATTGGGATAAATGAAAGATAATTATTTCATCATGTGTTGTTATATAATTAATATTGTGGATGGTTTATAGTAATTATTTTGGGGCGTTACAATGTAAGTCTCAAGGTATTCAATTTAATTTATAACATCTATGTATGTTTTTAGTTACAGAACATTCATTCGACTTAGATATTGTATCTAGGAATGTATAAAATCGGATAAACACATGTATTATGTGACTATATTATAGTCATTTGCAAGAGAGTTGTTATCCATTGTTCATCATTGGGTGATTTATTCACATAAGCCGGATCGTATAAATCCGAGGCATGACATTACATAAATATAATTTTTCAAAAGATCCTCTTTAACATAACAAGAAACAAAGACCAGTTTTTACCTTTCAAAACTTTTCAATTGCATTTAAAGAAATCTCAACCATTCATCACATTACCACGATCTCCTAAGATCGATCTAAATAGTATACTCATCCTACATTCTAACTCATTATGGCTATAAGGACAATTACTATATATTATGGCCCTAAGCACAAGTGTAAAATGAACGTTCACAAATACGTGTATATATAAGCAACAATAGACGCGTCAACACACATTACCATATTTTACCGGTCACAAGTATGGAAAGTCAATATTACATCCCTTCTCATCACAACATAAGTATGAAGATACACTACGCGTAATTAACACATAATAGACTCTGGCTTCGTTAAGCCATAACCACCACAACCCACTTTACTGGGCGCAAGCCGGAGGGGAGGGGAACCCATTTCAAAGCGCCAAACTTTACTGGTCCTCAAGATGGAGGGGTGATGAACCCGTTCACACTTACCAGCCACGAACCAAAGGGGAGATGAACCCATGTCAAAGCGCCAAACTTTACCAAGCGCAAATTAGGAGAGGAGAGAGACCCATATCAATGCGCACTTTCATTCAACTCAACAATTGGCAAATTATTCCAAGTTTCACAAATTATTCAACAACGTCAATACCATCCTCTACTGATGGCCAAGGACATAGTCCCATAAACAACAGGTACTAAGTCCATGTATTCAATTTCATCCTCTTGATTTAGATTTTATCAACATTTATACGTTACATAACTTTCATCTTTCAACTCCAATTAATTCAACTTCCAATTCACATCGTTTTCAAAACTCATAATTAAAGTCTCTTCCATCACTACCATCCCATTTTTATGATTCAATTCAAAATATTCAAATTTGGTTCAACAAGTAGTAATTCATCACGAACATAGTTATTCACTTGTTTTAAAGTAAAAATTCGTCAGTTTCTCTTACTTCTCATTTCACAAAAGTATATAAATGTTTTATTAATTTCCAAAATTTATTTTCCCTTCTCTCCAAACTCCCAAAACCCACAATAAATCGTCACATCTTTCTCATTAATTATCAAATCTCAACTAGTAATTTATTTTCATAATTCAACACATATGTAACACAAGTTAATCTCATCGTTTTTGTACAGGGAACTAGTATCAAATTCTCTCCTGATCTTTATAAATCGAAGAAAATGCGAAATTTAGTGAGAGTTTAGAGAGAAGGGAGAGAAAAGAGAAGCTAGAGAGAGAGAGAGTGAGTGATGAGAAATGGTCAAAAAGATATAGAGGGATATGATTTGAGTGAAAATAGCATAGAAATCGATGTCTAGATGCTCAAAATTTGCTCGTGTGAATCAACTCAAGGAAAAATGGCTTTCTCGCAAAATCTGCTCATGTGGAATTCACATTTCCGTTCACGCGGATTTGACTAAACAGCTTTTGTTGGTGACTTCAAACAAGTGTATCTCCCTTGTTCGAAAACGGAATATGGTCAATTTTGTGTCTAAATTAAAGCCCCGAAAATAAGCTTTCCAATGGTTCTAGGCACATATCAAGATTCAAAATGTGAAAAAAGAAAAAGTCAAAAGTGTGAACATTACTCAAAACAAATATTTGAATCTGGCATTTTTGGTCTAATCTTACCCAACCAACAAGTTAACTCATCAATCGAGGCTCTAAACAATGAGGAGAAGGTCCCAATTATAATAACTAAAATATCAAATACAACCCATAACTTTTCAAAGGTCCAAAAAAAAAATGTAAGTATAGAGTAACGGTTACCACTTAACATAAACAAGTCGAGATTAAGACCAAGGATACTACAGTATCCCTCGTTGTAACTTTGTTT
The DNA here is from genome assembly GCA_036172215.1 of Camellia granthamiana. NCBI lineage: Eukaryota > Viridiplantae > Streptophyta > Magnoliopsida > Ericales > Theaceae > Camellia > Camellia granthamiana. The sequence continues at coordinate 92,303,997 of CM069903.1, read as the reverse complement.
CGCCTTATTTTTGCAGCGTTGGATTCACCTCAAGGCCTAATTTTCATTCCACCCCTCATACGCCTTGTTCCACCTCTTTTTTGTGTGCTGCCGAAGCTCCAAAAGTTAGCCAAAAATAAAATTTTTCTCTTTTTATGCAAAATTTTCAAATTCAAACCCACATGTTCAAGTAAGAATGGCAACGGGCTGGGGTAGGGCCGGGGATTACACTCTCCATCCCCAATCCTCGAAGCTAAATAAATCCCCGTTCCCACCTCCGATCCCTAGAGAGGACACCACCACCCCTCCAATCCCGCCCCCTAAATCCCAATTTTATTTTTTTTTGAATTTTGCATATCTCATTTTATTTATTTGTTTTTTTGAGGCAAATAAAAATAATATATATAAATGTATAATGCAACAATATCCAAACATAAACATCCAAACAAATAAGTAGCATAACAGCATAAGACAGTAGCAACAGCACAAAGGGTAATCTCACACACTCAACCCATACATGAGCAGCATTACAGCATAAGACTTGTAACACATAATAGCATAAGACCTGTAACAAAAGAATCAATAATCCATGCAACATATATAGGACAATTAACAGCACAACCTGTAGCATAAGACCTGTAACTGAGCACAAAAGAAAATATAGGAGAAATAACAACAACAAAAAAAACACTCAAACAATATAGAACTCTCATCTCTCAACCCACAACTAATAAATCCCTCAAAATAATCCATGCAACATAATATATCAAATGTCCAACCAAAAAAATAGTACCATTAGTCTATTACAACATATAACATCAATATGACAACAATAAAACAACATTGTTTCTCCAAAAATCTAATATAACCACAGCTGTTATCGTCTCCTTCAACTTAAATTCCTGTTAAATAACAAAAGGAAAAAAAAAATCAATATTAATAATAAGATGTAAAAAATGTTAACAATTAAAACAAAAAAGATGGATGGCAACTTACACAAAAGTGCTACACAAGGTATCCAAGTCGAACTCATCATCATCATTTATAATCGCATAGCCCACTGATTCTAATGTTGAATATCCTAAAAAGTAAAGGATATAAATTAAGTATTGAAATTATTCCTTGGTAATATAAAATTGAAATAATAATATGTAGATTTACTTGAGTATATTTCATCTCTGCAGCCCACAACCAACTTTGTGCACACATTAATGCTTCTAATGTGTTTGGATGAAGTTTACTACGATGTGGACTCACCAAACTTCTACTAGTATTAAATGCTAACTCAGAAAAACAACAGTGGATACAAGAATAGCTAAAATATCCCTAGCTATTGCCTGTAAGGTCGGATACTTTGGTCCATTGGCTTTCCACCAATTCAAAACATCAAAACCTGACGTTCTTAGCAAAACATCATCTTCTAGATAATGGTCCAACTCTAATCTTACATTCTTCATTTTTTTACTTCTCTTTTTACTAGTAAACAAATCATACTCTGAAAAGGTCTTTGTAACAATTTCTTGATGGATAGAAGAATCACCAACAACATCAGTCTCCATACCAACTCGGTGCTGATACTCTTGCAACAAATCATAACAAATTTGACGAACCTTATTAATTTCCTCTTCAGCTTTGTCTCCATCAAGTTTTTCAAAATAAAACTTCAATATACTCATCTTGTACCTAGGATCAAGGACAACAGCAACTCCAATAACACCATGTATTACTGACTAATATTTATCAAAATTTTCCACCATTTTTGATGCCATTGTTCTAATCACTTCAATTTCACAAGAGAGCCATTGAGACAATGTCATCCTAATCTCACATAAAGCTGGGAAACAAACATTGGTTGTGGGATACTTAGTTCCAGAAAATGACTCCGTGATAGAAAAAAATATCTTAAAACTCGCACTGATCTCTCTAGCAAACTCCCATTCTTCCTCACTTGGCATGGTCTTATATTAGGGCTCTCTATTTTTCAACCGAGAAAAGACATCCTTATACAATAAGGCAATTTAAAGCATCAAGTATGTTGAATTCTACCTAGTTGCATAATCAAGTCCTAATTTTTTAGTATATGGATTACACAATTGATTGACTGTTTCTTCAAATTTTTCTTGTCTTTTAGGTATTGTTGTCCAATAAACTACACTCTCCCGAATTTTCTCTACACCCACTCGTATGGCATCTAGTCCATCTTTGACAATCAAATTCAAAATATGTGCACAACAACGCATATGAAACAAAGTACCACCCAACAAAAGCAATGTATTACTCAACTTATCCATCAATATGGTAATCATGGCATCATTTGTGGAGCAATTATCAACAATAACAGTAGAGATTTTTCTGTCAATATTCCAGTCCATCATACACTCAAGCAAAGTATCACAAAGAACTTCTTTTGTGTGTGGACATGGAACATAAATAAACCTAAAATACAATATTCATGAACAATTATTAATAACATACAAATTGAACTGAATAAGATAGAACTTCTAAATGATTTGCAAATTTACAAATATATACCTCAAAATGCGACTTTGCAATGTCCATGAATCATCAATAAAGTGTGATGCGACAGTCATGAATCCTTTCTTTTGATTACTAGCAGTCCACATATCAGTTGTGATTGCCACCCTACTTTTATTACTCTCCACTAAACTCAATGTCTTCACCCTCTCATAATCATAAATCTTTAAAATATCACTCTTTATCGTATTTTGCGAAGATACTTTAAACAATGGTTGGAGTGCTGCTGAATATCGTTTAAAACCAACGATAGAGATGGGATATTCATGCAATATTATGGCATATGACAACTCTTTCCTAGCAAAATCTTGATAAAAAAAAATATAAGAATTCATTTTTAGACTCTCTATTAAAGTTGTTAGTTAAAACTTTTTGCCTCACGTATATCACTTTTTTTCTAGTACAACTCGTAAAGTGATCATGCAAATGCCTAGTTCCATATTTTGAATCACCTCCAAGATGCTTATTACAACAATTACATATTGCCTTCCACACCCCCATCGACTTATTGTTTCTTAAAGTGTTCCCACACAACACTAGTTTTCCTTTTAGTTCCTCCACAAGTATTAGACTCTTCTTCTAAGTCAATAATATTTTGATTAAAGAGGGGAGACGGTGAGTTGGTAGCTGGCGATGATTGTTGTGAGGCCTCGCTCTCAAATGGTACTTGAGAGTTAACTGGTACTTGAGAGTTAACTTCTGACATTTTTAACCTTTATAAAAATAATATGAAATGAATAAACAAAGGCAACCCATTATAATGTAAACACTAATCACATCCAAATATCCTAATGGAACACCTTAGAAAGTAGAGCAACAACAATTAGAAAATCAAAATTATGATGAGTATTGTATTTTATCTCTCTCTCTCTCTCTCTCTCTCTCTCTCTCTCTCCCCCTCTTTGTGTGTTTCTACACAAACACACATGCTTTCCATCTAAATTACCCACTGTTATGATGAGTATTGTATTCAATCAAAAGGCAGACTAAAATTCACATAGCATATGCAAACTAAAATTCACATCTTGCATCTACAAACATGTATTTTAAATAATGAGATAGAAAATCAACCACAATTGAACACAAAATCACAAGCATACATGAATTAAAGCAGTAAAAAAAAAAAAAAAACAATTATCAGATAGTCTCCTGTTAAGTATAGTTCTTGATTTTTGTTTCTATTTTTGTTTTTTGTTTTCTTTCTCGGCTTCTTTTTTAAGATGAGTTTTTCATTTTGTCATGATTATTGTTACTTTAATTTAAGTTGCTTTATTTTCCACACAACATGAAAATTATGGAAATCTAGAAAGTTAGAATTTCAAGTTCTCATGGTTTGTTAAATTTTGTTGTTTTAAACTTAAGATTCTTTCATTTCATCACTTGTGTCAAATTACCCCCTCAAACTATCATATTCAGCCTCATGTCATAATAAAAAAAAATAGATATATAAAATAAATAACTAAATATATATCATCAATGACATATATATTTAAAATAAACAGATCAATAATTAAAAAACAGATCATACATTACATATCAATGACATATATATATATTTAAAATAAATAAATTTAGAGGGAAAAAAAAACAGAGGTCGAAACAGCAATGAAATCCCTAGAGAGACTATATATACACAGATATATATATATATATATATATGTATGTAAACCCTAGATTGAAATCCCGAGAGAGAGAGAGAGAGAGAGAGAGAGAGAGAGAGATACCCGTTGAAAATCGGCGGTGAGGGAGGATCGGCAGCTGTCGTTGTGTGTGTGTGTGTGTGTGTGTGTGTGTGTGAGAGAGAGAGAGAGAGAGAGAGAGAGAGAGGGAGGCGAAACCCTAAACACATCGACGGTAAGAGAGAGAGCAGGAGCAGCAGCCGTTGTGTTTGTGTGAGAGTAAGAGTGTGTCAACCAAACCCTAAACACACACACACACACACATATATATATATAAACAGGGGCATAATAGTAATCTTACATCAGGGGGCTTAATGGGGCGAGGCCGGGGCTGGGATATGTATCCCCATTCCCGGCCCGAATATCATCGGGGATTTATTTTTGAATACAATCCCCGGCTCGTTGGGAGTATTTTTCGGGGAATAACCGCTCAATTCGGGGTCGGGGGATCGGGTCCCTGTCGAGTCAGGTTCAGATTGCTATCCCTATGTTCAAGCCATTGTATCTCCCTCGTCGTAACTCTATTTTGCCTCATTTTCACGCCATTGGATTCATCTCATAGCCTAGTTTACATTCCATCCCTCATAAGCCTCATTCCACCTCTTTTTGCATGTCGTTGGAGCTCTAAAAGTTGGCCACAAATAAGATTTTTCTCTCTCTTCTTTTTTTTACCCCCCTTGCTGCTATCACAACAATATTCTTGGCAGTAGAGGTGCAATGGATGATGCTTGATTGGAAACTAAGGCGCCTGACATGCTCACCGACCCATTGATTTTTTATTTTTATGGATAGTTGTATACCTATCACCACCCGACGGTACCACCACCACATCCTCATCTTACAAACTAGCAGTAACCCATGCTATGCATGGACAAATAACAAAAAAAATGGTAAATAATGTTGAATATGTTAATTAAAAATTAACAATTAAATATTATGATATTAATTTAGATGGGTATTGAAATAATATATAGGGGTACTAACGTGTAGGTCATAATAAGTGGACTTATTGTGAGTGATCTTACTATATTTAATTAAATAAATATTAGAAAAAAAAAGTTCAACTGAAAATTAAGAGTAAGAGTGGATTTTGTAAATATAAGATAAAAATAAAAACAAATTAAGTTTAAATTTAAAGATAAACTATAAAAATATAAAAAAAGAAAATTAGATAAATCCTACAAAAATGAGATAGAGAGAAATTCAGTAAATGAAAAAAAAAAAGTTGAAATTTAAAAATTCAAAAATAAGATAAGATAAACTTGAAATGAAAAATAAAATCTAATATAACTCTAATAACAGAAGAACCGGAGACGGCAATAGTTAAAAAATTGGATAAGAGTGACATGTCACTTATAATTTTTTAAAATTTTAAAATTTGTAAAAAAAACTAAAAAAAATTGAGGTAGTATGTTAAAAATTAGATAAGATTTAAGCGCCACTTATAATTTCATAAAATTTAAATTTTGTGTAGTTAAAAAATAAGCAAATATGTTATCTTATTATACAAATTTTAACTCTATTTTGTGTTTACTACCTATAATTTTAAACAAATTTTGTATTCTAAAGCTACTTAATTACAATAAGAAAAAATCAAAAACTATAAGAATATAGAAAGTGAAAATCGAATAAAAAAATAATAAACTTAATTGAAAATCAAGAGAAAGAATAAATCCTGTAAATATAAGATAAAGATTTTTTAAAAAAAAAAATCAAGTGTAAATTTGAAAATAAATTATAAGAATATAGAAAGAGAAACTTACATAAATTGCAAAAGAAAAAGAGAGCAAAAAACACAATATGAGATTTAAAACATGTGCTTCTTTTCATATAAGATGCCAAAAATCTTACATAATTGGTTAAATCAACCGTTTAATTTCTCTACAATGTTATTTTGTTCTCCAATCTTTTTGCCTAATTTCATATTATCATGGAAGTTAGGTTTTGAGATTTATAAATTTATTTATTAATTTTTTTTAAAATATCCTTGGGTAAGACATAAATTGATGAAGAAATTTGAATTAGAGTCAAACTCTTTGATGAAAAAATTTGAATTATTCATCTTTTATCTTTAAATATTTTGAAAATCTCTTATATCCATGCCATAAGTAATTAAAAAGTGAAATAAAAAAGATTAAAAAAAAAAGAAGGAAAATAAGAAAATAGAATGAGAGAAGAATGGATGTGCCACGTAGGAAAGAGTTTAATGAGATATTAGGATTGAGAGTTTGGAATTTTTTAAGAGACCACTACATTTGCTTATATATATAGTATAGATAATGATAATGAAGCAACTACAAGCCAGGAGGTAGCGCCGTGGAGGAGGAGGAGGAGGAGGAGGAAAAAATTTAAAAAATAATAATAAAAAAGAAGAGAGAAAAATCTTATTTTGGCCAACGTTCGGAGCTTCGATAGCATGCAAAAATAGGTTGAACAAGACGTATGAGGGGTGGAATGAAAACTAGGCCATGTGATGAATCCAACGACATAAAAATGAGGCGAAACGGAGTTACGACGAGGGAAATACAAAGGCTTAAACATATGGGCTTGGATATGAAAATTTTGCCCAAAGAGAGAAAAAAAATTATTTTTTGGCCAACTTTCAAGAGTTCTGACGGCATGCAAAAAGAGTTGGAACAAGGTGTATGGGGGGGCGAAATGAAAACTAGGCCATGAGATGAATCTAACGACGTGAAAATGAAGCGCAACGGAGTTTTGACGAGGGAGATACAAGAGTTTGAACATGTGAATTTGAATCTGAAAAAAGGTAGAAGATGAAGTGAGACGAAGATAGACAGAGAATTCACATTAAAGCACAAATGAAACTCTAGGGTTTAATTTGTTGAAATTGGAACTCTGGGGATTAAATTGAAAAACACTCGAAACCTAGAGTAGTTTTTTTTTTTTTTTTTTGTAATTAACCCTTAAAAAAATTATTAATGTCAAAATTGATGTAAATAGTAATATGTTACTCTGTCTCACAGTAACATGTTACTCTGGCAATATTGTCCTTACTCAATTATGTGTCTCCTCCTTAGGGGGTTTATGAAGTAAAATATATTGAGTTGTCATTTTCACCAAATAAGGATCCAATGGAAGGATTTCGACTAAATTTCCCATTTACATACAATACCAATAACCAAGTCAAAGTTATAGTTATAAAGAGAGTAACAATGAATAATATGACTGAATGATAGAGAGCAAATGAAGTTTTTTGGTATAATATTTGATTTAGATGAGTGCAATTATAAGAAGGGAAGAAAATGTTGCTCTTGATCATCTATCATAGCAATTTTTCATCTTCTCCATCCTCCTCCATTAAAGCATTCTATTTTTTACATTCATGAGACCTTTGGTCTCTCTAGATTTTTAATCAAAGTTGAAAATGGAAAATGAAAGGCCATTGATTAAAGAAGAAAAAGGAATACCTAAGCCATAGAGTTTTCTTTTCTTTCTTTTTTTTGGTACCCAAGGCACATAACAAGTAATCAATCTTACACGTGACACATTCATATGCATTCTAGATAAAATACACTCCTTTACTTATATATATGATATATATATGGCTGTTATGATAAGTTAAAAATCAAATCAAATCAAATCAAATAAAAAAATAATCTACCCTTGCCATATCAAATTTTTGTTTCTTGTACCAGAATTATTCACATTTCAATTAACATAGTTTAGCCATTTAGATTCGTAAGTTTTAAGCTGCTGCTGAAATTTGTAGATTAATTATTCAAAATTTTCCAAGTAGTGATTTTTTATTTTTTTTATTTTTTAGTAATAAAAAACAGAACGAGAAAAAGAAAGAGAATAAAACCTATAATCACTGCTCTATAGATGTTATTCAAAAATACATGATAACTGACATTTATTTTAATCTCCCACATGCACTACAAGCTCAAAAATAATGAATCACAACATTGCTGTAAAAGAATCAGTAGTGTAGTTTCCACACTATCCCAAAAGATAAAAGGAGTGAAAAAAACAAAACAAAACAAAATTAGAGTTCAAAATCCGTACAATTGGAAGACCTATATTAGGAAAAAGAAAACATCAAAATTACAAAAGAGAACCGTAATTTGCTAACTGGTTACAGCTCGAGAAGAATTTCATCTAACCCACCCCCCCCCCCCCCCCCCCCCCCCTTGTGGCTTTAACCACAGCCGAAGAAACAATTCATAACTTTCTTCCCTACCATTTCTGGTTCTTTGCTCACTGCGGTGCCTGCTAATTTTGCCCCCCTTATAAGTTGTGACCTTCACCATTAAATCGAATGTACCTTGAATCAAAACCAATCCTGCAACAATTTATGGCATGAATTAGGTGGTGATTTTCAACCAACCCATGTTTTTTGTTGGTCCCACTTTCTGACATCAAGCGTCATTCAACGGTTCTGCTTCAGCATCCTTGTCCTTCAATGCAGTCCAATCTTCAGTCTCTGGAATGAACCCAAAACAAAAAATTAAGAATTTGTTTAACTGTTAGCACCAAGAAACTTTCAGCTCATTGGTGTCGGATCTGTTTGGTTCCACTTGCATCTTATTTAGCTTAAAATTTGAAACCACGTCTTTAAGCAGTTGCACTATGAAATTAGAGTGTTTGGTTCCACTTTCCAGGTTATTTGCTTGTTTGCTTTTTCAATTTAAAACACAAAAAGCTAAAATACTGGACAATTACAAGTTGTCTTGGTTCTGCTACAACAACATATCACAAAAACCTGACAACAAATATACACTTACTTGTCTTATCTGAGATAGCCAAGAGGCGCCTCTGCAAGATAGATGCCACAAAGAGGAAAATCGAGCACATGCCGAACATAACAGTGATCGGGAATGCATTAACCTTCAAATACACAAGAAAATCAACTTTTGAGTGACAGAAAGGGAACGTGCCATCCTCCTCAAAGTTATCAAACGAGGCAAAAAAAGTAGAAAGCACATGGAATGAAAGAGACGAGGAGAGGAAGGTTAATGTGGCCAAACATCACACAGAAGTCTTCCATAGTGTAAATGCACAACATGAGCAGGTAATGGTTACTGAAGGTACATTGTGGCTTAGATAGCAAGAACAGTTATCAAGGTTAAGATAGCAAGAACATAAGTAAGGTTAGGATAGCCAAACCAGCAGGTTAAGATTTCTATGCGATGGCGGGGGAAATTTCTACTTAGACCCTACCACACATACTGGGGGGAAAAATCACATGTTATATTTCTTTTTCCCCAAAAAATTAAAATCCCATCTTAAATTAAAATCCTCTTAATTTTACTCATTCCAATGTTTTCAAATTGATCTCTTAACTCTTCATAATTGGGATAAAAGCCCATCGTACATTTCTTTTTCATTAACGTCGACATATTTTAATTTTGTTATTAATACTTATTTAAATAACTATAGTTATTGCCAAGTTTTGGCCTCTCTAAAACTAATGCATGGTAAAGCAACAATACTCTGTACAATCGATCAAAGCCAATTGCAACATGAAATTAATTTTGCTTTGTCAATAATCTTAGCATATTAAAGTAATTCTTATATTCTTAAAATGAATATTACATGATTTTGAAATATATTAAACTAATACAAAATCAAAATAATTTGAATTAATGAAGTTTTGATATATTTTGTCAATATCTAATTGAATTTTTTTTATGCTTCTTTACTATTGGAATTTACAATATCTTGAACCACTTGGACACTAAATATTTAACACAATAATTACGCATATGGTATATATTTTTGTATTTTTATTTTACCTCCGCTACTAAAAAATTCTAGTCATAAAAACAAATAAGCTTACATTTATGCCTATTTTTAAGTAATTCTGAAAAATGTTTAATTCAGTAACACCTCCCCTCTCTCTTCTTGAAAACAATTATAACTTAAAAAGGACTTTATTCATAAACAAGCATTTTAGTAATACCAATCTAGTATCACTACATACGTATATATGTATGGTTAATGTGAACTATAATGGGCACTAAACCTCTTTAACATAAAATGGTTTTACTATGTTAATAAAATATGGGCATTTATGTAATAATGAGGTACTATACTTTAACTTTAAGGTGAACATATGAAATAAAGCGAGTCAAGTTACATACATTGTATAGCACAATGCACACAAATATGTTGAGAGGAATGCGGAAGAAGTTCATGATGGTGCTTCTGGCCTCCTCTGGAATGTATTGGGCCCTCATCTTCATGATGGACGGCCAGAATATCCCCACACAAGCTTCAAAGGTACAGAAGCCAAGAAGTTGGATACAACCTGAAAAAGAGATGCCTCCACCCTTTGCGGTAGAAGGAGCGACCATGAACTGTTTCATAAAAGTGAAATTAGAGATAGCCAAAACAAAAGACTTCAAGATAAAAAGTGAATAAAAGGAGACCAAAAACGTACGGTTGTCAAAATGGGAAGCAGGAGAGAGGCGGCAGAAACTACAAATACAATCTGCATGTAGCTCTCGACTTTAGGAGACGAGCGGGCCATCAAGCGAGATGCAAATGAGCTTCCCAACATAGATGCCAACATGAAAGTAGCAAAAATGAAACCATGGGGAATATCCTCCTCATTCGGACTCAAAGCAGGAGTCCAAAGGAACACAAAGGTATACATTGAACCTTCAAAGAGGGACTGTATTGCACCCAGTAATGCAATCTTCTCATCTAAACCAGATAAGTTATTATATTAGGGGTTTAAGGAGGGAGGATATTAAAATAAATAGATAAATAAAAGAAAAAAAATTACAGAAGCAGAAACCACAAGAACAAAGAAAAGAAGAAACTCATGTTAACATATGGAAGAACCATAGAGAATGCATTAAGGTACCAAAGAATCTAAGTTTAGAAACACTATTTGGAAAATGCTGCCTGGCAGATAAAGAAATTGCATGGTGTAAAAATAATACATAAGAAAGGGATTGTTCTTATCCTTTTCTTTTTCTTTTTCTTTTTTCTCTTTTCTTTCTTTCTTTTCTTTTTTTTTTCTATTTTTTTATTGTTTTATTTTTTTTAGAACCGTAAAGTCTCATCGCTAAGAATTTTTGAAAGGCGAGTCCAGAATCACTGCATCCATCTCTTCATGCAGTCCCAGGATCTATTACATATTACATATCATATACTAGGATCCCATTTATGAAGAATAACAATAATATATACAGCGTAAAGCAAGTGAAAGCATCCACCTGAAGCAATGGCCACAGCAGCACCCTTGAATTGGGTAAGCAAGTCCTTGTTCTCTGAAGGATCTCCATAGTTCTCAGTCCATGACGATAAAATAATGGCCATCCCAATTGCGAGAAAGCACGCAGCAGCATCAAAAGGTGCTACAGGCCCAAGATTCAAGCTATCAACTAGCAGGTTTCCGAACAACCCAGCAACAATAGCAACTAGACCATTGCCAAGAAATATTGCCTTTGAGAATGTTAGTGACAACCATTGTTGATCAAACCCTCTCTGAATAATAAGAAGAAAATGAGATTGATTTTTATCAGAATCAGATGGTAAATTTCATAGATCAAACCCACACTAACAGTTTATTAGGCTGTATTTTAAATTAGTCAAAGGCAAACCAAAAAATGTAGAGATCAAGCAACTACATGGTTCGCACACATAATTGCAAATCAGAAAGTATGAACATAGAATCAAGAATGTTAAATGGAGAACATGATACAAAGGAGAAGTTTGGTGAACATCAGAGAAATCAACGCACAAACCATATGGAAAATATTATCAGAATTGGATGAGAGAACCCATTTTCCTGATCAACTTTGTTGGCATGTAATATTTACAAAAAAAATTTAATACAAATACAAGTATCAACGTATGTCTCCCCCTAAAGTCAATTAGGCTCACATTTAAATTTGTTTGCTTAGTAGTTGTATAATTTTTATTTTTGATGTAGTTTTCTTCAAACATTTTATTGTCACACATCATCTGCCTTCAAGATGTATGCAAAATTCCATCATAAAGAGTTCACAGCAATGATGCTCGCATCACCAGTCACATGTAATGAAATTACGATGCATGCAAAAGTTATAAATCCCTACTATATTTAAGAACACAGGCAGAGTGGTAACCACTTACCTTAAAGTGTTCTGCCACAAGCCAGGACTCAAATGCGGAAAAGAGAAGAGAAGTCGCAATACCACCCAAAACGCGACCCAACATCAGAACTTTGTATAGGGGAGAATGCTTGGTAGCGCAGCTCAGTATGTAGGTAATGCAGTAAGTCACAGACGCTCTCTTCCGACCCCTGGATTCAGTTTATCAAGGTGTCAAAAATCAAGAAAGTGCATTAAAGAATGACAAATGTACGAAGGTCAAGGGGAAATCTCAACTGTTTGTCAGCTAAAGATCCAACAATTGTCCCAAACAACATGGAAGATCCAAAACCTGCAATGAAGAGTTGTCCAATCTCCCCTTTCCCATACCCGTACTGGCTGTATAAATAGTACACATATGGTCCCTGCAACCAATCCCCAGCTGTTGCCGCACAAACAATAACAAATCAGAAAATGTGGAAAGACAGACTGCTTGAGGCAACTAAATTCACTTAGGACATGGACCCAAGAAAGTACTTTCCTCTAGTTGCTTACACAGATGAAGCAGCAGTATAAAAGAAAAAGTTTTAAATCTGAGATTCATTTGATTTCCACAAATTTTTCAAAAACATTATAAAAAATAAAAATAAAAAGAATTGATAAAAACCATCACAATTATCAGAGAATTGCTGGAAGATGTATAAATAGCAGCAGGCAGATCAAATACACCAAATAGCATATTCCTCGTATAAGTGACTACATTGGTAACCATTAAAAAAATAATAGTAACAATTTGTTTGATGACAGAGAAAGGTGATATTATGTGTTTCTCAGAAAGCAAACAAAGAGTATAAGAAATCCGGCGGTCTGGTAGATCCAATGCAAAACACTGATGATATATCGATCCGATGTTTCAAACACATGAAAGAGCCCCAAAAAGGCCCAAGTAATAATAAGAGGAAAATGAAAGCATCGCATTCAGATCCGAAAAAAGAACATGCTGTCATTTCAATAAGATTAGGCATATTCAGATTGGATGATGCAAAGCAAATGTAAGATTGAAAGGTGTGAGATCCATTCCTTACCCATCATGAGAGAGTAGACAAGAAGGTAATTGTTCTTGAAGGAATTGAATGGCTGAGATGTGTTGATCCGATCTTTGTTGTTCTTGCTTAGCTCCAGACCTGCCACTATGGCCGCAAGACACCCAAACACCAGGTAAAAGAACAATTCCATTGTTATTCTTGCAAACTTGCAGATAGGCCGATTCTAGAGAGAGAGAGAGAGAGAGAGAGAGAGTAACTGTTCTGTTGCAGTGAGATTCTTACGAACGAACACTGTCATCGATCATCCATTTATACTACAAACAAGGACGCGGTTTCAGCCTTCTGTTCCAGCCCATTGGACACGTGGCGATACGTGGTTTATCTGATAAAAATATTAAAGATTTCAAAAATTTTAAGGTAAATTACCAACACCTCGTGACTAAAATACGAATTCCACTTGAAATTTAAGGAATTATATCCCGTTTCTTGAAATTTATATTTACATAATAAATTATCTCTAAGATTTATATTTACATAACAAATAGCTCTCGAGAGACAATTTATAATTTTTTAAATTTTAAAAAAGAATTCATATTTTAGATAAATCTCGAGAAATGTTAGTAATTTGTCTAAAATTTTATTGAATGTCGCGTATAAATGTGAGACATTTCACCCTCATATAATATATTTAATAAAATTTTAGTGAAATTTGTGGAAGTATGTAAGATTACTCTTTATCTGATTGGTGCCGTCGGTAGTGGTTTTATGTCTGCTTGCCTCCACTCAAAGTTCCAAATGGGATACTGGATCCTCTATGGAGGACGCAGGCATCTGGACCTACATACCTTGTCTTTGCACTGTCCGATCACTCTCAGCTGAACGCCCTCAACGGTTGGGATTTTTATCTTCGTAATCTATATGACAGTTGTTTATACTATTGTATTGTATATAATTTATTTTGGGTAAATTAGCTTGGCACTTCCTAAAGTTTATGTTTATTATAATTTCTTCTCTTATCTTTTGAAAATTAATATTTCTCTTCTGAGATTTAAAGTTTCATTACAGATTTTTCTTTCAGTAATTTAATTTTTTTAAATACTAATTTGCCCTCACTAGGTAAATTACATTGACACCCCTCACATTTTAAAAATTACAATCCCCTCCCTAAGATTTAAAGTAGCATTATCAATTGCCCTCTCGGTTAGTATTAGTTGAAAAAAAATTCATTGAAAAAAAAAATTAATTGGAAAAAAAATTAATTGAAAAAAGAATTAATTGAAAAAAAAATTTGTTAATAAAATTTTTAAAATTTTTGTTTAAAAATCAATGTAAGCTTATTTTTTGAATTTATGTTTTTTCCTCAAATTTACAAATTGAGACAACCATTTATAAACCAAAAAAATTATCAAACAAGTTTTTATGGCAGTTTTTTAATTTTTTGTAAATATAAATTGAAAACTGAAGACGAAATGGTTACCAAACAAGCTTCAGATAGTAAAAATGTCGTAAAATTAACAAATAATTAATAAGTTACCAACGTAATAAATGACTTATCAAAAGATTCTTAGGCTATGAATGGTTTGATTTTTAGATTTTTTTTTTAAAAAAATAAAAATTAATTTGGTTAAGAAAAATAAATAAATAAATAATTATCATTTTTATATAATTTTTATCTTTCGAGTAGTTAAAAATAATTTTTTATAAATTAAATTGAAACAGCCATACGTATGTATATAACCTGCATAAAAGTTAAAATGATAATTATTTTTTATCCTTAAATGATAATTATTTTTTATTTCTTAACCAAATTAATTTTTAATTTTTAAAAAAAAATTCTAAAAATCAAACCATACATAGCTTAAGAATCTTTTGATCAGTCATTTCTTACGTTGGTAACTTATTTAATTATTTGTTAATTTTATGACATTTTTACCATCTGTGACCTATTTGGTAACAATTTCATTTTTAGTTTTCAATTTATATTTACAAAAATTTTAAAAACTGTCATAAAAACTTGTTTGATAATTTTTTTGGTTTATAAATGATTGTCTCAGTTTGTAAATTTGAGGAAAAACGTAAATTCAAAAAATGAGTTTACGTTGATTTTTTTAAAAAAATTTAAAAATTTTACTAACAAAATTTTTTTTCAATTAATTTTTTTTCCAACTAATACTAACCGAGAGGGCAATTGGTAATGCTACTTTAAACCTTAGGGAGGGGCTTGTAATTTCTAAAATGTGAGGGGTGTCAATGTAATTTACCCAATGAAGGCAAAATTGGTATTTAAAAAAATTAAATTGTTGAGGGGGGGAAACTGTAATAAAATTTTAAACCTCAGGGGGAGATGTAATTTCGAAAAGGTGAGGAGGGAACTGTAATAAACATAAACCTCAGAGGATGTCAGTGTAATTTACCCATTTATTTTTTAATAGTTTATTATTAAATTGCATACATTATCAAGAATGCATACTTGGGTTCAATTGTAATAACCCCGATCCGTAATTACCTACTAATCCGTAATTAACGATGCTAATGAGAGGATTAAAATAAATTATGTGTTTATTCTGCACTTTGTATGATTTTGGCTTTCTATCTGTTACCTATAGAAATATCTGTTTGGAATTCCGTTTTAATATGTAAATTGAAAGCCTTATCGGTATCCGAAACCGAAATTGATTACGTCAATATGTTATTTGAAATTTTTAGAACACTATGGCAAATTTTATTAAAAATTGATTCACAACGATTCGTTAAGTTGCGTTTGGCAAGCCTTATATTTTAATTAATGTGTTATAGCATCATAACTATATATATGAGCCCCTTAAGCTCATTTCAGCCCTTTCTTGTTCATTTTGAGTGCAAAATCTGAGGATTGATTTTAGAGAGAGTGTGTGTGCAATTCTAGAGAGAGAGAAGAAGAGATTGAAGGAGAATTGAAGATTTTGGCTAAGATTCATCAAAACTAAGTTAGAGCTAGATTAATTCAAGACCATAGGTATGAATTCAACCCCTACACTATGAATCTAAGTTATTAACATGAAGATTATGTGTGTAAGGGTCTGTTTTGAGCTTAGAAGGAAGTTTAGAGTTACAATTCATGCATGCATGTACTTTTTCTCACAAATTGAGCATGAACTCCAAGAATTCTCTCTTGCATGTTTGGAATTCATCTTCATTTAGGGAAATCATCAAGTTTCAAGTTGTTTTGTAAGAAGTTTGATACAAGAAAAACCCATGCATGTTGTGTTCATGAACATTCATCATGTTTTAAGTTGAAATTGTGAGTTTTTAACAAACTCTTGGGCCATGATTTTATGAAATAATTCTTAGTTCATCATGTTTTACAAGTTTACTATGTTATCTCAAGTTTTGGGGCCCAAGAGAGGTGTTTTGAAGGTTGGAATTCGAGTTTTGAGCTTGAAGGTGCAATCTGGAAATTCCAGAATTTGCATCTACGCTCAAGCGTGGGAGTTCACGCTCGAGCGACCACTCTGAGTGCGTGCACTCCGCTCGAGCGTGAATTGCAAGCTCCCAGAAGTTTCATGTCTTTTACAGATCACTCGAGCGAAGGAATGTGCGCTCGAGCGACCATTCACATTTTGCATGTCCGCTCGAGCGAGGAAAGCTACGCTCAAGCGTGGACCTTATTTTCAGAAATTTTGTCTAAGTGTTCCAAGGCATGTTTTGGCATCCTCATTGCATCTTAGGCATTCCTAAGCCTTAATTAAGCCATAGTAATGAGGTTATGGATTAGAAACACACTAAGAAAAGAATGTACTAAGTTCCGAGACTGCAAGTGTGTGTGTTTTAGGCAATGTGATAAGAAAGAATAAGAACCAATGTAATGAAAGCTAAGCCTTAATGGCCACTTGAATGTGTAATGATAAGACGTGCTTGTGTTATGTATTTTGTGGTTGTAGGTCAAGACTCGAGGATTGATTGACCGCCTACTGGAACCACTGTGAGCAACGTTATCGTAAAGATACGTTCATATGAATTATGTTCTAAATGAAATATGATAAGTTCTGATTTCTGAAATGATATATGTTTTCGTGAACGAATATTTCATGTTTGAAATCTATTATGGCATCCATAGATAGTCTCAAGTCATCTGGGACGGCATGAAAATGCGGGTCCATGACATACAAGTAATTACGAGATCTCGTTAGCCACTTCATTGTGGTGATATGTGTTTAATCGGTATCCGGAACTGATTACTCTAGTCGGAAGACGTTCTGTAATGTGTTCTATGGGATGTACCATTATTATGTTCTGATATGAGGATGATTATGCTATGATCTGTTTTCCACTTATGATATGTTCGGATTTCGTTCACTAACCCCTTTACCTTAATGTTATTCACTGGGTTTTAGCTCACTGTTTGTATATATATATATGTATAGGTGAGCATTCTGGAGTTCGAGTCTGAAGGCTTTTGCCTGGATCTGTGTTCCGTTGTCAGCCAACCATTGTGCCTCACGTGGAGGTCTCCGAAGCGTCCTGTGTTTAAGTTCTGTGATTTCTGTTTATAGAAGACTTGATTTGATGTCGTTGGATGTACTTAAAATACTGTATTGTGTGTGGGTATAATGTATGGTTGACTACCGGTTATGTATATGAAGTTTTAAATATTCTATTTCATGTAAGTCAGCACAGCTTATTGGACAACTATATTTATGTATTTGCTTCCGCTAGCCCCTTTATTTTTGTTAATCTGTTCAGAGGCCTTCGGTAATCCAAGGATTACTGGCCGGTTACGATGCTAAACCTATAGGGGCAGGTTTGGGTCGTGACAGAGTGATATCAGAGCACGAGTTATACCGCACACACGTGTCCATATGAGCTATAGGATGTCCTAGAAATGAAATAGGGACATTGCATTATCATGTGTAAGTATGTGAGCTATTATGAACACGTCCTTACTGAAAATGAATTGAAATGAAACCTTTGTGCATGATCAAAGAAGTTAAGTGAAATAACATGCAATGTTAATTTCAATACCGAATGTGGAATCTATGTGAATATGAACGTATGAAAGTAAAGGATCATGTGACTGTATCTGAATTGAAATGAAAGTATAAACACGTCTGATATGAAATGAAATGCGGAAACAGTGAGAACTTTTCTTATATTAATAAGTAACCTGTTTATGTGTAGCCAATGGAAAGGACAAGGAACGTAGACGAATCTGAATCTTCTGACGCTAGAATTAGCCGGTTAGAAAGAATGGTTGAAGCCTTAACCGAAAATCTGAAACAACAGCAACAAGGGCAAATACATGTACCTGAACCAGCTAATTATGATATGATAACACTGACACAGAAATACAATAAGATAAAACCACCGGAATTTCAGGGGGGCATTGAACCGTTAAAAGCCGAGGCTTGGGTCTTAGAAACTGAGAAAATGTTTGAGGTATTCCCGTGTACTGAGGCACAAAAAGTTTTGTTGGCAACATTCACACATAAAGAAGAATCTAGGAGATGGTGGATGTTAGTACGAAATGATACTAAAGGTGTGACGTGGGATAGATTTAAAGAAATTTTCTTCAAAAAATATTTTCCCCAATGCATCCGGGATAGGAAGGTAACCGAATTTGAACAACTAAAACAAGGCAAAATGACTGTGGCAGAATATGAAGCAAAATTTACCGAACTAGCCCGATATGCACCCCATATGATAGATACTGACTACAAAAAGGCTAGAAAATTTGAAGATGGACTTGACCTAGATATGTATGACCGAGTTGGCGTTTTAAAACTGTCAAAGTACGTAGATGTCCTTGATAGAGCATTAATGTCTGAGGCAAACATAGCAGCATTGAAAATATCAAAATTAACATCATCAACTGAATCGGAAAGAATGAAACAGAAGAAACAGAAGGTTAAAATGACTAGTAATTCAATGACCTCTGCGAATGAAAAATCTGGGGCAATAACTGTGAACCAAGAGAGTCAGGGAAGCAATGTGAACAATGGAATACCTATTTGTAAAGAATGTGGGAAACAACATTGGGGCATTTGTCGCCGCCTATCAGGGGCTTGTTTTAGATGTGGTCAGAAGGGGCACTTGGCTAAATCTTGCCCACGAACTCATCCGAACAACACTAGGCCTAATGCTAGTACGACTGGTTTTGTTCCTACACCCTAGTTCCAGAAAAGGCTCGGAATACTGGAACAACTGATGCAGATATTACCTTAACTATGTGCAATTGTTTATATGGGAATTCGTGTGGAAGTGTACATTCCTTAACTTGATATAGATTGTGGACATGTTAATTGAACCAATTGAATTATTAAAATTATGAACCCCTAGTTATTGACTACCTCGAAAACTTGCTAATTTTATGTGAGATGCTCGGAACCTTATGAACTTAACGAATCACCTGTGCTATGAGAATTGTTGGGACTTGTGAACAACGAGAATTTGTTGGGTTAGATTTTTGTACTGCAATGCAAAATTCAATATGAAAAGTTAGGTATGACCTTTGAACTATACTAGAACTATTGAACATGGGAACACATCATGATTGACTATAGTTTGGGAAATCTGTATGACCGTGACTTGAACTGAACCGTTATATATTGACTGACATCATTGAATGATTAAACCCAGGATCTCGAATTATGTACATGAATCAGCCACGTACGGAACTTCTGAAATTGAGAACTTATGTCAGGATTGGAAGAATGAACTTTTGCTTATGAATTTGCGAATGAATGCCTAAACGATAATTGATTCTAGACTCGTGTCCGTAGACATATGTCCTTGCTTGTGCACTTTGAGATCTACTGCTTGATGTGAACTATGTGTAACACTTTAGACCCTTTTGTTTAATAACTACCTATGCTATGGAGAATGTTGGACTTATGTATATGCATACCTATACTTGTGGATGTTATTAGACTTTGGACCTACACATATATGACTGTACCTTTGCTCATAATGATTGATATGTTATTTGTTTGGATAATTTGACCATTGGGACTACGACTCTGGGATTGTATGACTAAGTACAGACCCCATGTGATAACCTCTAAATTGTGGACTGTGATTGTTGAACATTGACAAGACTGTTTGACTAGACCAGTGAGCCCATGCTTTAATGACTACCGATTTGAAACTCCTGTATGACGATCTGCTACTGTGTACCACCGAGAAACTTTATGTGATACACCATTGTGTACCTCATGCTTACATGAAAACTCATTTGGGAACTTGTTCTATTGACTGTGATGCTTACCTTGTGAGATGAGCCATTACATACCTATGCACCCACATGTGAACTTACTTGGAGAATGTAACATTGTATATGACCTGAACTCTTCGATATGAACTATTGTAATACATAACTCTGATGTGATTTGAGAACCGAGGAACTTAGAACAACTGTAGAACTATTGACTATGCACCAAAGAGAATGAAGTGTGAATTAGAACCTTTACCTAATCTAATCTGATAGAATTACAGTTTGATGAGACCTTTATTTACTTGAGAGAACTTCTGTTTGAGGACTCAGGCTTGAACTTTGACTTGATATGACTGGATAGAACTTGCGTCTGCTATGACCTGGTTGAACTTTCATTGATTTGGTCTGAGGAGACCCTTATTGAGAACTATTATCTGATCGAATACATTATGGGGGATTGTGAATTGCTTATGCTTGAATAACAGGGCCGTGTTGCTAAGGGAACTAACCGAATGGGAATTAGAATCAATCTTGAACCCTTAGGAAGAATGCGAACCGTCAACAGCAGACTATGTGACTACGAATAGCTTCTTACTATATGCTTGTAACCGACTGGGAAAACACACGAATGAGATTATGAAATTGGTAACTTATGCTTGGAGAATATGGCAATTACTGTATATATGACATGTGATTAATTACCTAGTATTACCGTTATGACTATGAACTAGTCTGACTAGACAATGATTGCTTTGGTGCTACTATACTTCAAAACTGATGGAATTTGTTGACAACAGACTGGTTTGATTATAAACTCTGACTATCTTGAAGTATATGTAATCAGTATGACTGCTTCTGTATTGACATATAGTACGATTGAATCTGTGGAAACTGAGGCTGATGAATAGTATATGAATGATTACTTCAGAATTCCATTTACTGCCATGAGGCTAATGTACGAAATCGCCTCATATTTCTGATAACTTTAGAATGACCTGGACTGACTGTAATGGATTACCGAATTGAGAGCCACATTGAACAAAGACCGGATAAATGACTTGGACACGAATAAATCGAATCTCTGTAACTTAACGGGGGAAATTACTTACAAAAAGGGAAACAGTGTGAATCTAGGACCCCCGATAAGTACTTGATATAAGTAATGTGAATAATAACGTAGAAAATTTGTGTTCAACTGTATTTGTTTTCTGTGAGTCTAAAGGGGATCTGTTTTCTGAAATATTATGTGTTGTGCAATGAATAATTGTCCAATCTCTTATATGTATTCGTGTGACTCTTGGTATTATGTGATATCTGTTAGCTGTTACCCGGTATCGGGGGTTCCTTTATGAAACTTATTTCTGTCTGCACTCTGTTACCCGTACCGGAGGCCCTGTCACGGGGGCTTAGCTTCTGTTCTGTTGCCCGGATTCAGAGATTCCATTATGGAGCTGGTTATTCATAACCATCACGTGTCTGTATCTGTTTTGTATCTGCTATGTCTGTATATGTTCTGTATCTGCTCTGTTAGTACTAATAAATGCACCACGTATGCTTAAGCAGACTTGTGACATCAGTGTTTGATCTGGACAAGAATATGAAAATGAACATGTATATGAATCTGTTTCTGATTAAAATCTGGATGTGTATAAGACTTTGTTTTGTTACGAACCCTAATCTCCTTATATGATTTATGATTCCGTTTTTGTATGAAGCTAAGGTCGAGATTGGGTTGTGAGCATATTTATGAATATGGTTATGCTTCTGTTTTGTAAAGAATTGCAGTTATAATTTTGTTGGACATCACTTATTTGATATAAGATAACTTGAGTTTGGAGGACCAAACTTTTTTGAGGTGGGAAGACTGTAATAACCCTGATCCATAATTAGCTACTAATCCATAATTAACGATGCTAATGAGAGGAATAAAATAAATTATGTACTTATTCTGCACTTTGTATGATTTTGGCTTTCTATCTGTTACTTATAGAAATATCTGTTTGGAATTCCGCTTTAATATGTAAATTGAAAGCCTTATCGGCATCCGAAACCGAAATTGATTACGTCAATATGTTATTTGGAATTTTTAGAACACTATGGCAAATTTTATTAAAAATTGATTCGGAACGATTCGTTAAGTTGCGTTTGGCAAGCCTTATATTTTAATTAATGTGTTATAGCATCATAACTATATATATGAGCCCCTTAAGCTCATTTCAGCCCTTTCTTGTTCATTTTGAGTGCAAAATCTGAGGATTGATTTTAGAGAGAGAGTGTGTGTGCAATTCTAGAGAGAGAGAAGAAGAGATTGAAGGAGAATTGAAGATTTTGGCTAAGATTCATCAAAACTAAGCTAGAGCTAGATTAATTCAAGACCATAGGTATGAATTCAACCCTTACATTATGAATCTAAGTTATCAACATGAAGATTATGTGTGTAAGGGTGTGTTTTGAGCTTAGAAGGAAGTTTAGAGTTACAATTCATGCATGTATGTACTTTTTCTCACAAATTGAGCATGAACTCCAAGAATTCTCTCTTGCATGTTTGGAATTCATCTTCATTTAGGGAAATCATCAAGTTTCAAGTTGTTTTGTAGTGTTTGATCATGTGTTTAAGAAGTTTGATACAAGAAAAACCCATGCATGTTGTGTTCATGAACATTCATCATGTTTTAAGTTGAAATTATGAGTTTTTAACAAACTCTTGGACCATGATTTTATGAAATAATTCTTAGTTCATCATGTTTTACAAGTTTACTATGTTATCTCAAGTTTTGGGGCCCAAGAGAGGTGTTTTGAAGGTTGGAATTCGAGTTTTGAGCTTGAAGGTGCAATCTGGAAATTCCAGAATTTGCATCTACGCTCGAGCGTGGGAGTTCACGCTCGAGTGACCACTCTGAGTGCGTGCACTCCGCTCGAGCGACCAAAAGTCCGCTCGAGCGTGAATTGCAAGCTCCCAGAAGCTTCATGTCTTTTACAAATCACTCGAGCGAAGGAATGTGCGCTCAAGCAACCATTCACATTTTGCATGTCCGCTCGAGCGAGGAAAGCTAAGCTGAGCGTGGACCTTATTTTCAAAAAATTTGCCTAAGTGTTCCAAGGCATGTTTTGGCATCCTCATTGCATCTTAGGCATTCCTAAGCCTTAATTAAGCCATAGTAATGAGGTTATGGATTAGAAACACACTAAGAAAAGAATGTACTAAGTTCCGAGACTGCAAGTGTGTGTGTTTTAGGCAATGTGATAAGAAAGAATAAGAACCAATGTAATGAAAGCTAAGCCTTAATGGCCACTTGAATGTGTAATGATAAGACGTGCTTGTGTTATGTATTTTGTGGTTGTAGGTCAAGACTCGAGGATTGATTGACCGCCTACTGGAACCACTGTGAGCAACGTTATCGTAAAGATACGTTCATATGAATTATGTTCTAAATGAAATATGATAAGTTCTGATTTCTGAAATGATATATGTTTTCGTAAACGAATATTTCATGTTTGAAATCTATTATGGCATCCATAGATAGTCTCAAGTCATGTGGGACGGCATGAAAATGCGGGTCCATGACATACAAGTAATTACGAGATCTCGTTAGCCACTTCATTGTGGTGATATGTGTTTAATCGGTATCCGGAACTGATTACTCTAGTCGGAAGACGTTCTGTAATGTGTTCTATGGGATGTACCATTATTATGTTCTGATATGAGGATGATTATGCTATGATCTGTTTTCCACTTATGATATGTTCGGATTTCGTTCACTAACCCCTTTACCTTAATGTTATTCACTGGGTTTTAGCTCACTGTTTGTGTATATATATATGTATAGGTGAGCATTCTGGAGTTCGAGTCTGAAGGCTTTTGCCTGGATCTGTGTTCCGTTGTCAGCCAACCATTGTGCCTCACGTGGAGGTCTCCGAAACGTCCTGTGTTTAAGTTCTGTGATTTCTGTTTATAGAAGACTTGATTTGATGTCGTTGGCTGTACTTAAAATACTGTATTGTGTGTGGGTATAATGTATGGTTGACTACCGGTTATGTATATAAAGTTTTAAATATTCTGTTTTATGTAAGTCAGCACAGCTCATTGGACAACTATATTTATGTATTTGCTTCCGTTAGCCCCTTTATTTTTGTTAATCTGTTCAGAGGCCTTAGGTAATCCAAGGATTACTAGCCGGTTACGATGCTAAACCTATAGGGACGGGTTTGGATCGTGACATCAATCGTAAAACTTTGCCTTAAGTTTGGAATCTATTGTCAATTAAAATTCAAAGGTGTTTAGAATTATTTACATAAGTATATTTTTAAATTTTTTTATAAAGAGATATATAAAAAAAATAGAAAGTTGATGGGATATAAAAAAAATAAAAATATTAAAAAATATATATATATACTTTCATAAGAGATGTCAAGTAGTGTCTTAGTGTCAAATTATGACTTTATTTGGGTTTTTGAGTCATGCATATGTTACAAATTCCTTTTTCTTCCCATTTCTATATCAGTTATTTAAATCCTTATTGGAATATGTGGACAACATAATCATAGTATATTACCTTTATTGTCCCTTTTTTTTTTCTACTTAAGAGTTGATTATTTTAAAAATATGATTCAATAAGAGAAAACAAGTACATTCATTTTTTGTCAAAGTGTAACAGAAAAGATGGTAAAACTACAGGAGAAAAACTTGTCAAGATCATGGAGTTAGACTATGCGCATGGTGGTGAGTGGTAGTACCACAACGACTAACATATATTTTAGTAGTTAAAATGTTTATTGCCATTTAGAAATACCAAACATTAGTTAGTTAATACCAAACATTAGTTAGTTAATAATCCATCTGACTTATTATTTTTAATATTTTATTTTAGGTATTGAGACTAGTAATAGTTGACAGATATTGGATGACTTTAAAATCTTTTTAATTTAGCTTTTTTTGAGACAATAATTTATATTCTAAAGTTGTCTATAGTTAATGTAATTGATGATTTTCACTTTAATTTGACAAACCAAATGAGTGGTAGGATTTTATTTTATTTTTTTATAAAATTAAATTTCACTATTTAAGCAATTTTATATGGAAGTGCTTTGGTGGTTTAAAAAATATATGAGAGTGCCTTTAGGCACGGGTATGTATATATATATATATAAAAGTGTTTTTGAGTCAAACCACATAAGTGCACAATTATGAATAATAATTCTAATAAATATTAAAACGATTTTTGGAATTAAAGACAATAAGTATAAGATTTAATTTTGTAATAATGTTGAATATAATGAATGAATCAGATATAATATTATTTTTATTAAAATAACCCAACAATCCCCCACTTTTAATAAAAATAGGATTTTTAATATTTTCACAAAATTTATAACATACCTCCACATTTTAAAACTACAATAAAAATAATATAAAATAAAATATCTAATTTGGAGCAACATATATTGTATAATAGGTGTAGGTATCTTTCGGATTTGGATCTCACTTAATGATAACAGTTTCTTTCCGAAGAATCATAGTGAACTAAATTTTGAGCTAGACTAACTCTTAATAATCAATAACCTTACTATTAGGAATCACAAATTTTAGTAATTAGTAGCCTACTACTAGGAACTACACGTATGAATCACAATTTTCGTCTATGTGACTAGTAGTCTCTCACTTCACATTAGGAATATATTTCGAATTGTAATAAATAAATAGTCGCATTTTTCTAAGAGAAATCAACTCAAATTTAAAATAATTTCTCTTTTAGAAAATCGCAAATAATATTTTTAGAAAATCCGCGAGATAACTATGACCTCCTTTTCACAAAATAAGAATTTGTAAACATACAAATAATTTCATTCACTTTCAATCTTTTATATATATATATAATAAAATAAAATAAAAATTAACATTGAAATTGAGATTGAGATTGTTCAAAACAATTGTTGTACAAAACTCAAATGTAGAATTGTTTTCTTCTTTTTATAGCCAAGGATGGACCCAGGAGGGGTAAAAGGTGATCGCCCCCTTATGATTTTAAAAACACCATTTATTATAATAGTATTAGCTATAATTATTTACATATCATAGAGACTCACTCCATTTACGTTTTTCTTCTTTTAGAAAAATTTTAATGGATGTCACTCTATATATATGAAACATAAGATCAAAATATAATATTAAAAAGAAACAAAAAAAATAAAAAAAAAATTTCTTTGTTGTAACTATTATTAATTACAAGTCCAAGTTTCTAAAGAATTGAATAAGGCATTAGATAATTACTTAATCACGTTCATTGATAGAGACATTGTATAAGATTTTAATATCGATTATATCATAGACATTTTTAACGATATGAACTAATGTCGAACACAACAATTCAATATGCCTCACTTTGTTATATAGATTGTTTTATAGTTGCTATTTTTTATAACTAAATATGGATACAAAAAAACACGTTATTTATATATTTTTTTGTCTTATTTTTACTTTTTAAATTAGTAGAAATTTATGTTGGAAATGGTTATAAATTCTGGGTAAAACCAGAATTTTATCCTAAGTTTGGTCTAATTTTTAGGTGGGCCCCGTGCATCGATTTACACGGGTCAAAGTGGTAACGCATTCTATGCCGCGTTGTGATTCACGTGGTATATTTGGTTGCTCAAAACCATTACCGAGTGAATGGGAAATTGAAGCCAAAGTATGTTCCATGGAAATGGAGTTTTGATGGAAAATCCTTAAAGGTATTGAATAAGGCTTGTCCCACATTGATTTGGTCGGAGGTTTTGAATGGGTTTATAAGGCATGGATTTGGTACTTGGGGTGTGCCCCAAGGGGTATCCAAGTGTTTTAGAGGGAGAGGTTATGGGCAAAATGGACTAGACCCATTGGATCCAAAAACCACCACACGCGCGCCGCCGTCCGTCCAGTCGGTCGGGCTGGGCTTGGGCGCGGGTGATCTTTTATTTTGTATAAAATAAATTGCACACCCAAACAAGGCCCTTCCCGTTTTTGTTATCTGTTTGAATACAAAACCAACAGGTATCATACCTGTTCAATTCAAAACCAAGAGCCACCATTCCATCTATAAATAGGACAGCCCTCATTTGGATTTAGTAATCACTAATTTTCGTCCTTCATAATTCTGAAAACATTCTCTTCATGTTGCTGCATTATTTTCTTGTCAGAGAGAGTATAAACACTTAGTGTGTTCGTAAGGCAAACAATTTGTGATACTGCTATTGTTTGTGGTAAGATCATTTCATCTTGGGAGATAGACGTCCAAATTCTGAAAGTACCGTAGAGAGGACGAATCTGTCTTAAGGACACAGTGTCAAACACTGGACTTGATCAGATTATAATTCGAAGAAATTAAATCAAGTAAGTTATTTAATTAATTTTTGTGTTATTGTTATTTATTTAAATCAGATTTTAATTTTGTTTTTGTAACAAAATAAAATCTATTTTTATTTATTTATTTATTATTACAAGTTTGATTTTTGTAATCGAACAAATTCTCTCATTTTCTTTATTTCTTTAAATTCTAATTGTTGTTTTGTACACAATAGAATTAAATCTTTTAAATACAATGAAGATTGCCCAACAATTTATACTTTCTTTTTAAAAAAAAAAAAAAAATTAGTATATATATTTTTGCCTTCCCTATATGAAAATCCTAGATTAGTCCCTGTTTACAACACAAAATATATTCCACCAAATTCTCTTTCAAAAAATAAAATTTTTACATAACTCATCACCACATTTCAATTTTTTTTTTAATATTTAAAACAACATAAATTAAATTCAAAAAGAAAAGAAAGGATAATAACTCTACCACCAATAGTAATTATGTGGCATGTAAATTGCTCAAACAAAATATTTGATCCTTTACACATAAAGTGCAACCATGATAATATATTTAAGGGTAAATTACAAACACACCCCCTGAGATTTACTTAAATTATAAATTATCACTTGTGGTTCTAGAAATTACATTATACCCCCTAAGGTTTCTAATTTCATAACAAATATGTCATTTTATTAATAAAGCATCAAGTTAATTAACAGTTTTTAATAATGTTAAAATTTTATTTCAATTAATAATTCAAATAATTTTATTAGGGATTTTTATTAATAAATCCCATTTAGAAGTGTTCTAACCCAAGAAGTCCATGAAGGAATTTTTTAACCCACTTAATCCCATGTATTTATATTTTTATTCCATAAAGTCATTTTTTTTTATTTATACTATTTTCTTAGACTCTTATGCCCTTATATTTAATATTGATATTTATTGCTGAGGGGAGGAGAGAGAAGGGAGAGGACCAAGGCATAAGAAATTTCATACAGAAATTAAATAACATTGATGTTATTATTTTATTATGTAATATGAATATATTTTTAATTAACAACACATTAAAAATAATGTGAACATTCTCTCTCATCTGATATAAATATTGTTTTAATTGACAACACATTCTAAATAATGTGAACATTCTTTCTCATCTAATGTGATCGTTCACAACACCTTTCAGAAAAATTCTCTCTCATCTAATGTAGTGATGTAAATGTTCACAACATGTGAGCCTTCTTATTTTTAATTAACAACGCATTAAAAATAATGTTCATTATATTTTTAATTGGTTACACATTCTTATTCACAACATGTAGTGATGTGAACATTCACAACATGTAAATATTTTCTCTCATCTAATGTAGTGATGTGAACGTTCACATTCGTATGTTTTAGTATGAATATTCACATCATATAATTGACAACACAATGACAAAAATTTATTTCAAATTAATGTGAATATAATGATGTGAATATTCACATCATGTAATTGACAACACAATGACAAAAATTCATTTTAAATTAATATGAATATAATGATAGTCAACATCCTGATGTATGGAAAATACCAAAACATAATAACAATCAACATTAATATGGGGAAGGAGAGATTGAGGGTATTTTGATCTTCTTACCTCAAATAGGATCTGATAGAATAGTCAAAAAGAATATGGGTTAGATGGAATAAAACTCTTAAAAATAAAATTTATCAAAAAAGCTCACATTTTATTATTGCATAGGCGAACAGTTAGGGCGTGTTTGGTAACGTTTACATTTTTAGTTTATATTTACAAAAATTTTATAAACTAGTTTTTGTTTATTTTTTGTTTATTTTTAGAAAAATATAAACTACAAACGCGTTTGGTAATTGACAAAATGTTTAAAAAAAAATTAAAATATAAAAAAGATTGAGAAATGGCAAGTGGTGGCAAGTGGGGGCGGAAGACGGTGGTAGAAAGTGGTGACGGTGGGTGGTGGGTAGCTGGTGGTGGCGGGTGGTGGCGGGTGGGTGACGGTGGCAGGGGTGGGTGGTAGCGAGTGGGTGGTGGTGGTGGTGGTGGCGGCGGGTGGTGGTGGTGGCAGGTGGGTGGCGGATGGCGGGTGGTGGTAGGTGGTGGCAGGCAGGCGGGTTATAGCGACCCCGGTCTTTTCCCACTTGATTATTGTATCTGGACTTATGTTCCGTGGATTCCGTTGTCATATTATTGTTGTTGTCATCCTTTAACGTCATTGTTTGAGTCTTAGGATGTGTTAGACTTGTTTCGAGTGGGTGGTTTGAGTCTGGGTTCAAACCCCAGATTTTTGAAGTTTCGGCCGTTCCGCTCGAGCGGACCTTCTTGCGCTCGAGCGGAGATTGCACACTTCCAGTATTTTTTTGAACCCTGCAAAACTTCTGCAGGTGTGATATATACGCTCGAGCGGGCTTTCTGAGCTCGAGCGGGTTGAGCTCGAGCGGTCGTGTTGGAGCTCGAGCGGACAGTGTTCTTTGGTGATGAGTTCTGGAGGTTGGAAAAGTGAGCTCGAGCGGACCTTATTGCGCTCGAGCGGGCGAACTTTATTTTGTGTCTTGGCGCTCGAGCGGACATTATTGCGCTCGAGCGGAACATGTTTTCTCTTTGCGCTCGAGCGGTGTGTTCTACGCTCGAGCGGACCTGTCCAGTATATAAACTCAGCAGCGGGTTTTTAATGAGTTTTTCAGCCCCTTTCAGATTCCAAACCCTAGTTTACGAGTTCTCTCTCTCCTCTCTCCTAGGTTTCATCTACTTAGAGTGAGTATCTAACGTAGTTCCTTCATTAAAAAGGTAGAGTGGGTCGAGGGCTTCCATTTAATCTGAACGGTTGTTGATTTGGAGCACTTTGGAGTTTGGGCTATCATCTCCGTCTTCTTCTTTTGGGTTCTTGCTTCGAGGTAGGGATTTCCTACTCCATTTATACGTTTTAATCCTAAGTGGTGGTATTTTGGTATGTGTGGGTAGTTTGGTAATTTTGGGAGAAACCTTAGGGTTTGTCATAGATTAATTTATATAATTAATTTAAGGGAAGATTGTGATATTGGGTTTAATTCATGAGATTGGGGAATTTAGTGGTTTAACGATGTATTTGGTTAGTTTAAATACTTACCTTTGAGAATGTTGAAATTACATTTGTTGTTATATTTATTTCTTGTTTAGAAATAATTGTTTCGGGCTATCGGTGGAGGATAGCCATGATTGCTGTAGACATTGCATGTGGATTAGGCAAAATTGAAACTAATCATTGGGTTAAGTTGTTAAGTATAAAAGTTTGATTAATACATTAAATTTATGTATTGATTTATTATGTATATGACTTTATGTTCATATGCATTACCTGTGTATGGGAGGAGATAGGGGATGTACTCCACGGTGTATGGGAGGAGATAGGGGATGTACTCCACGGTTTAGGGGAAGATGGGGGATGTACCTCTAAACCGGTTAATGATTATGGAAAGATAGGGGATGAACCCAGGGTTGCTGCTTATATGCGCGCCTATAGCAGAGATACAGCTCATATGCTTATCTATTTGTTGTTGATATGATACATCACCACTATGTTTATCAGTTGGGAAGTATGGAAGTGGATTTGATTGAGGTTGTTATAACATCAGTATGTGTGTTTATTTTGTTATAAGAAAGGTTTAACCTGATTTGTTACCCTTGTTGAGTTGTTTGGCCAGGTTCTGAGCCATAGTTGGAAGGTGAGTTGTGCCATAGACAAAGTGTCATAGGCAGTGTAGACATTTGTGTCATGAAATTGTAAAATGGATTATTTTGTGTTAACCATGTCTCAGATGCTATTGCTTTAGTTAATTCTTATGCTTGGTTTAGTATTTCTCTACTGGGCTGTGGCTCACCCTATAAGGGAACTTCATTTTCAGGTTCAGGTGGTTCACTACCTCCAAAGACTTATCTTGCGAGGATTTGGACTTGAAGACTTGCTTTATATGTCTTATTTGTTTTATTTGGACTATGTAAACATTCAAGCCTAGGGCTTTATTTGTTTTGAGTTAGAACTCATGGAATTGTGTCCAAGTGTTGGCTTGGCAAGATGTAAGCCCGTAGGGCATTTATTTTGACGTTTTATTTCGTAATACTCTGATGAATGAAATAATATAATGTTTTCTTTTAATAATATATGTTATGTTTTATATTTAATGGGCTAAATTTTGAGGGCGTTACACGGGTGGTGGTGACGGGTGGTGGTGGTGGGTGGGTGGGTGACGGTGGGTGGTAGCGAGTGGATGGTAGTGGTGGTGGTGGCGGGTGGTGGGTGGTGATAGCAGGTGGGTGGCGGATGGCGAGTAATGGTGGGTGGTAGCGAGTGGGTGGTGATGATGGGTGGGTGGGTGACGATGGCAGGTGGTGGGTGGTAGCAAGTGGGTGGTGGTGGGTGGTAGCGAACGGGTGGTGGGTGGTGGTGTCAGGTGGGTGGTGGATGGCGGGTGGTAGTGGGTGGTGGCAGGTGGGTGGGTGGGTGGGTGGGTGACGGTGGCAGGTGGTGGCTGGTAGCGAGTGGGTGGTGGTGGCGGGTGGTGGGTGGTGGTGGCAGATGGGTAGCGGATGGCGGGTGGTGGTGGTGGTGGGTGGGTGGATGACGGTGGCAAGTGGTGGGTGGTAGCGAGTGGGTGGTAGTGGTGGTGGTGGGTGGTGGGTAGTGGGTGGTGGTGGCAGGTGGGTGGATGGTGGGTGATGGTGGTGGCGGGTGGGTGGTTGGTGGTGGCGGGTGGTGGCAGGTGGTTGGTGAGTGGTGATGGCAAGTAGGTGGCGGGTGGTGGTGGCGGGCAGTGGATGGTAGTGGCGGGTGGCGGGTGGATGGCAGGTGGGTGGTGGTGGTGGTGAGGGGTAGGTGATGGTGGCGAGTGGGTGGCCGGTGGGTGGTGGTGGCTGGTGGGTGGTGGTGGTAGGTGGTGGTGGTGGTGGTGGGGGCTGGGTGGTAGTAGCGGAAGACGGTGGTGGAAAATGGTGGCGGGTGGTGGCTAATGTTAGGTGGCAAAAAAAAAAAAAAACTCAAAACTCAAAACGGAAACACATTTTTTGTGTTTTCATTTTTTGGCCAAATTTATAAACTGAGACCATTGATTTATAAATCAAAAATTTTACCAAATAAGTTTTTATTTGAGTTTTTTAAATTTTTGTAAATATAAATAGAAAACTGAAAACGTAAGTGTTACCAAACGGCACCTTAGAAATTTCACTTTTTTAATTAATTCTGTTAAATAAAAAATTCTAACAGAGAGATATTTGTAATTTTCCAAACCACAGGGGGCAGGCAAATCTCAAGGCATGTCTTTGTAATTTACCTAATATTTAAACGTAAAACTGAACTAAATTTGTAAAATAATTAAAAATTTGTTTATTCTTCTCCTTAACTGTAAGGTCCCAAAATATTTTAAAATAACAATAATAATTACCAATTCATGTTTAACTTCACTAATCTTGAATTAATAAAATGTGTCGGTTGGTATTTTTGTAAAATCTGTTGATAACTTTAGCAGAAAAGCCATCTTTCTCATTGAACTATAGTCAAAAGGCTACAATTTCAAATTCAAATTATAGATACAACAATATCATAATAGTTCAATAAGCTAGAGATTCAATCAAAACAACCTAAGGGCTTACAATTAACAAGACAAGGTCTTGGTACAACAAAATGGACATTCGGTCCCAAAATAGATAAGCTCAAAGCTTGCACAATATCACATCCATCATCCTTCGTGCTCTATTTACAAAAATCCACCTCTCGATCATTGAGTAGGAGGCACATCACCACGTCCTGAAAAATGCTAAATAGGATGAACTATATGTCTAGTAGAGATACATTTATCAAGGTATCTAATTACTTGAAATCCATATGGCACTACCATAACCAAAACTAATTTACAAGCTATGTTTTTAAATGAAAAAGAAACAAATGCATCCTCGTTCAACTTAAATAGTTCCCTCATATTGGGGTGGTAAATACGTCATGAAATCCCTTATAGGAGTCCCAACAATATATATATAGATTCATAACATAAAATATCCCCGCATACACCGGCTATCAATGTGGCAGGATTAGTGGACACCCAAAAATGTTTTCCCACATTCGTCCAGCGATAAGCTCAAGATAAGACATTTGGGCACCTAGACTTCCTGCGCGGGTACCAATACAATACATAACCATTTTCATAGCCTGACTCAACTATTCGGACTCGTACGCTATTTATCCCTTTCCAACACTTCCAAATATCCAAAGAATTATACAGTTCATGAGATAAATTGGTAATGCACATGATGTATATAATGGCAATTCTCAATACACTTTATCAAAATAATCTAAAATATCATATCTCTACTTAGTCGTATCTAACATCTATCCAATTGCAAGGTTCAAGAATCAATTTAACCAAATCATCATTTTTGCATCAAATTCAAAGCTAGGGTTTTAAAAAAAAATTGGGTTTTTTTTCCCTCTTTTACTTTAGGAGTCAATTTTCATCACCAACATCTATAATCTATATGGAGTTAGTTGAAATCTATAGAAAATTTGAGTAGAATCCCCTTTGTAAACATAAAAACTCATTTTATGAATAAAAACATCTCATAAAACACTATAGTGAAGATAATACCACATAATCATCTCAAAACAAAGAGATACTAAAGGCCTCATTTAGGAACAGACTATTTTAGTAATATTTTGAATTTTTACGAAAAGATATGCAAAAAAGTAGAGAAAATGATGTGACAATTTATAGTGACTTTTTAACTTTTTGGCTAAAATGTATAGTTGACAAACGAGACATAAGTTAAAATTAACCCTACCTCAAGACTGAGATCAAAAAGGCAAGATTTAAGAATGACTCTTCCCAAGATGGAAATCCAATCGATGAGAATCGCAATCTCCACGTAAGCTTTGTTTTTTGCAAGAGGTTTGGGTTTGAATCTTAGTGAAAAGTGAGATATCTAGAGAGAGAAAACTAGGCTTTTCCGAAGTTTAAGAGAGAGGAGAGGAAAAGGAAAAGAAAAAGTAAAAGAAATGATCCAAAAAGTAACTTTTTAAATTGCTGATATCGCGCAAACCGCTCGAGCGATCTTTTTACCGCTTGAGCGTGAACTTAAATTCTCAATATTTCAACTTACAACTCAAAATACTGGGTGCCTCACTTTTATGCTTGAACGATAAATTAACCGCTCAAGCAGCGTCTCCTTTACCCAGTCTGCAAACAAAATACTAAGAATCTCTCATCACTGCTTGAGCAGTAAAAACATCGCTCAGGCAGTCTCTCTGGGAACAGATTGTCACATTCACATGGGAAACCATTGTTATATTAACCTAAGAGAAAGGTGTTTGGTTTGTGTTTTGAGATAAATTTTCAAAAAAGAAAATTTAGGAGAGAGTTTAGAAATTTTTTTAGTTTGTTTGGTCGTATATTTTGAAAATAGTTTTGAAGTTTGGAAGTTTGGAATGATTTGATATTTTGTTGTAGTTGAATAGATGTGTGTGACGGAAAAAATGATTGAGAAGAAGAGAGAGGAGAGAGGAGAGAGAAAGTGATTTTGGAAATTTTCTTCAAAAAACTTGAACCAAACAAAATCTTAAAAAAATTTCTCAAAAATTGTATCTTGAGATACAAACAAAACAAGCCCCAAGTGTCTATAACAAATAAGAAATGCACCAATTATGAATTTTGAAAAATCTAGAAATCCCCTAGATATTGATTTATGATTATGTATCAATTTTAACGAGTAAATAGCAATCCCAATCAAACAATCAAAAACAAATCAACACAACGATTTAACGTGAAAAAATCACAATTGGAACATCTCCAATTGTGATAAAAAAAATCATGAGCAAAAGCCACAAAACAATCCACTAAGAAGACATAAAAGAATTACATAAGTGTACTCTCAATTACCTAGCGAATCCAAGCCCAAATTGAACTGACCCCTATGTGCCTATTTTAGCCCTGTCTTCACCTCGGAATTGTCTTGCCCAACGTTGAATCCACAACGCTGATGTCGAATCACGACGATGAACCACTCTGAAATCCACCAAAGTTTCAGGCCCGAAATCCACAGAATCTACCAAAGAATAACACTCTCTTGTGTATTGAACGAAACAAACAATCCTTTGATGTATACTTTTTAAACCAGATTTAAACTCAAACAAACATCAAAGAAGCTAGCAAAGAAGCTCCAAATATAAACCCTAATATCCAAGAAAAAGATCTGGAAGTCGTACCCTAAAATCTGATTGAAACACATATTTATAGAAAATCAGGTCACGAAGGTCGCTCGAGCGAGGAAACTAAAACCACGTGTTTTTCCAAGTGTCTTCGCTCGAGCCACCAAAGTGTTGCTCAAGTGAGATATGCAACTTCTCAATATTTGTATAGTCAGTGAAAACTTCTGAGACCCAGGATTCTTCGCTTGAGCGCACACTCCTTTGCTTGAGCGACCAAACAACTGCGACTACAATTTTGCTTCTGACTTCGGGGGTGCTGCCCTTGACCCCGCCTGGGCGCTGTCTCGAACCCGCCAAGGGGCACTACCCCCTGGACCCCAGCGAGCTGACCGGACAGCTCGATCCCCCGACATAATTAGCGAAGTGGCAAACATGAAATAATAGACATCACAAACTTCTATGCAAGACACAATTCAGGTTGGATTCGCATCTAAAACTCATAACCTCACTGAAATAAAAGAACGAATAAAATTACAATTGAAAGGAATTTTATCAAACGGGATTACCAAAAATGAAAGCCTAACAAATTTGAATATAATATTTAACAGCAACTTCTTCTCATTGATCTCTATGCTTTTTAAAACCATTAATATCCTAATATAACTCTGGCCATAACACCAATTGCCAATGATATCATCCATTACACATAATAACGAATTAAAGATAATTGTGTAGCAAATTAAACATAATTCTATTGTAATCATCAAAATTGTAATTATTTAAAATCTTTATTCAGGTTCTCAAAACATGACCATTATCATTTAATATATAATATATACAAAGTCTTCGTAAGAAATAAACATGAGACGAATCAATTTACAATTCAAGTCGTATAATATATATTAAATGATAACTAATAGTCATTGTGAAACAGAAACTGCTATGAAATAATTACACAGATAAATAAATTTGAAGGAAAGAATTAACATCTAATTAGAGATGAGAAGCCAAAAACTGAAGAAGGCTCTATCCTACTTTTAAAATAATCTGAAACTGAATTATCAAGTTAATTCTAGTTTAATTGTGATGGTAATTAATATGAATGATTGTTTTTCTCCAATAGTAATGCACAACGGTTATATAATAAAGAATCAAATTAATTGTTACCATAAGAGATAAAAACCACATTGAATAATATTTATATATATATATTTTTTGATTTATTTTCCCAACTTCGTAATCATTTAAACATATATAAAAAATAAAAAAATAAAAAATTTTAATTTTAATTTAATATGTTGACCTAACTTTCCAAAAATAATAGACTATATGGATAACTCTAGAAATTTTCATCTTTGAATCAATAAAAGAAAGAAAATCAGCTAACAACTCAACACATACATGGATCACAATTTTAAGACAACATTATGGAGGGCACATAACACACAAGCCACCACAAAAAAATGACATATACAAGTTCTAACAACAGAAGATAAAAATTGAGATTATTTTTTAAAACCAAACCTAAAATTGATTTCTTGTCAAGAAACCAAAGAAGATATATTCGATCAGGTTACCATAGGAAACAATAAAGCTAATGTTATGAATTCTATGTTCATCTAGAAACAGTAGAGCCATAACATTTTAAACAATCAAATTTAAAATAGTTCTTGCAATAGAATGTTAACATACTTAAAATCAATCAAATATGAGAATCACAATATTATCAATTTTGCTAGATCTACAAATGATTTAGAAGAAAAAGCAGTTTTACATTGTTAGTCTAGCAATATAATAAACAGGAAAAGTTGCATGAATAATATAATATCAATGACAATAAATAATATCTATATAGACAAAAACGAGAGAAGAACAATATAGTTGTGAGTCTTTGGGAGTCGTGTTGTCACCGTCCCAAAACTTTTTTTTCTTCTCTCGTGAAGGTATAACTAGAGTGAAGCAGTTCCAAGGTAGAACACATTATTTACAGCGCCCCTCATCTAGTGTTCACGACCATTAGAAGATTTGAACTATGTCACGAATCAAAGTTGTCCAAAATAATAGATATATGAATATACATAACAATATAGAGAATTCTCTGTCCAGATCTTTGATGTTTCATATCATCTTTTTTTTATCTCTTTTTTTTCACCTTCCATTAGAAAACCATAGGAATATATATATACATATATATTAGCCGATTGGCTTCCCTCTAGTCCGTGATCGGATTGGAGGGTGCTATTGGGCCCATGGGGGCCTACCACGGGTCCCATTTCGATAATCCAAACTGTTTAGTGTGTAGAACTCGTCGCGTACTATATGCCTGTAAAAAATTACATTGATCAGATATCGATAGCTATCTCATCGAATCAGATTTCTATCAACCGTTTACTTTTTCACCGTTCATTTTTTTATACAAAACTGATTTGATCACGTAGCTATCGATATCCGATCAACGTGTTTTTTGTTAAAGGCATATAGTACTCGATAAGTTCTACACATTAAACGGTTCAGATTATCGAAACGGGACCCGTGATAAGCCCCCATAGGCCTAACAGCACCCTCCAATCCGATCATAGACTGGAGAAAAGCCAAACCCATATATAAGTATTTTCAGCTCAAACCACATAAGTGCACAATTATGAACAATAATACTAATAAATATTAAAATGGTTTTTGGAATTAAACAAAATAAATATAAGATTTAATTTTGTAATAATGTTGAATATAATGAATGAATTAGATATAATATTATTTTTATTAAAATATCCCAACATATAATAATAACTGATTTTACATAATATTTTTCATATATATAACACTAATTTACACCAAATTTCACATATCAGATCTCTCTCACATTGATTTTTACTTTTTGATATTTTATTAGAAGTATATATATATATGAATTAACTATGGCAAAGCAGACCGATTTTGAAGGTGGATTATAATTTTGAAACTACGGATAAACCAACTCACAGCTAGCGGGTAGATGATGTAGATTGAACAATTTTAGAAGATTGGACAGTATTTTTTGTATAACCTTACCAAATAGTATATAAAAATAAATACAAAGTACAAAGATGAATAATGAATTGTAGGTTCTTTCAACAGATTTTAATACATACAACTATATTTATTATATGAATAAAGATTGGGACCCCCTTTCCTCCCACCCCCTTTGACCCCCTTTCTTTTTTGATTGGTCACTTTTTCTTTCTTTTTTTTTCTGCTCCTCCAATCACCACCCGCCACGTGTGTGTGGGGGTGGTGGGGATAGAAGTTTGAGGGGGTCTAAATCACTGCTGTTATTATATATGTCTCTAGAACACTTTGTTGGAAAATGGCTTTGCAAAATCCTTATTTTTTGCTAACTTTGAGCATTAATTGAAGTAGGACCCAAGTGTTATTTTTAACGTTTTTCATTGGGTTCATGTTTAATGTCGCGTAATGAATAAACCCGTGTATTTGGTTGCTCAAAACCATTTCCGGATGAATGAGAATTCAACGCGCATTTTCGGGTTCATGGAAATGGATTTAGGTGGATTTCCTACACATTTGTAAAATTTGCTTATCCCACATTTGAAAGGCTTAAGATTTTGAATGGATTTATATACTTTAGCTTGGGATACTTAGGATGGGTCCCAAAGGGTATCCAAGTTTGTGAAATGGTAAGGTTATGGGTAAAGTGGGCTAGACCCATTGGACCCAAAACAAAAACCACACGCGCGCGCAGGCTAGGTTTGGGCACGAGTGTGAGGTTGGGTTGGGCTTGTCCAACCTAATACTTATCTTTTTTGACTAAAAACTTTTGTAATTTATTTATTTATTTTTAATTTTGGTTTCAAAATTCAAAATAAATTGGTCTAGTTTTTTTTTTCTTCACCCAAACACATCCGAACAAGTTCATAAGGTCCACACCTGAACAAGTTCAGAGAGTCCACCCGAACAAGTGCAATTTCCACCCGAATAGATTTGTTTCTATTCTGAACAAATTTGTTCCTGTTCCGAACAGGTTTTTCCTGTTGGTACATATTCAAATAGCCATTCCTCCTATAAATAGTTGGCCATCCAACATTCATTCCCATCGAATTTTTGCAGAGTTTTTCTTCTTTCTTTTTTCTCTTTTCGTCCTTCTGTTTCTGCATCTGTTCTACATTTTATTTTAGGAAGAAAAAGAAAGAGTCACAACAGAGTTTTGGTTCGCCAGACTTGATTTTATAGTGCTGCAAATTCAAGTGTTAGTCGTTGCATCCTGGGAAATAGACGACGGTTAAAACTCGAAGCACCGGAGCTAGGGAGAAATCTACTTTAAAGAGATTATGTCCAACACAAATCTCGACTTTAATTTTTGTAAGTATTTAATTCAGAATTTAATTTATATAATTATTTTCTAAATTATTTTATTTTGTTGTTTATTTTAATTATACATTTAATTTACTGACACACACCACTGTGGCTATAACAATCTTAAAGTAGATTTATTGAATTTTTATTTATGTGTTAGACAAACGAATATTTTGTTTCGGAAAATTAAATAATAGTCATATACTGTTTGATTTCTTAAATAGTACTAATATACTGTCTAGTGATTTCTTTGATAACATAGTAGTAATATACTGTTTATCATTGGAATTTTGTTACAAAATATTATTCTATATATTTTGTGTGTAAATGCTTTTTTGTATAAATTTGTGATTGGTGTATTATTATTTTATCAGAATTATGACAACTGAAATAAACAGTACTGAAACTGTTATTACTCCGACCCCCACACTTGTTGTGCCAATAATGACTCCGACAGTACCGATAAATCATGGGGAGAAGCCAGAAAAATTCAATATAAATGATTTTAAAAGATGGCAACAAAAGATGATGTTTTATCTTACAACATTGAATTTGGCTCGCTTCACTCATGAAAAAGCTCCGGCATTGAACGAATGAGAAACTGACCAGCAAGTGGTTGCCACAGCCGATGCATGGAAACATGGTAATTTTCTGTATCGGAATTATATCCTCAATGGGTTGGACAATACACTGTACAATGTGTATAGTG
The DNA here is from genome assembly GCA_036172215.1 of Camellia granthamiana. Taxonomy (NCBI): domain Eukaryota; kingdom Viridiplantae; phylum Streptophyta; class Magnoliopsida; order Ericales; family Theaceae; genus Camellia; species Camellia granthamiana. The sequence goes on along the minus strand of CM069903.1, from coordinate 92,262,947 downwards.
TCAAAAGCACTGCTAAAGAATTGTGGGAATCTCTAGATCATAAATATAAGATAGAGGATGCCAGTACAAAGACATTTGTTATTGGTGGTTTTCTGGATTTTAAAATGATAGATTCCAAGACAGTTATTAGTCAGATTCAAAATCTCCAATTAATTCTCCATGACATACATGCGGAAGGGATGGTTCTCAGTGAATCTTTCCAAGTAGCAGCAATCATTGAAAAATTGCCACCATCTTGGAAGGAATTCAAGAATTATCTGAAGCATAAGCACAAGGAGATGAAATTGGAGGAACTGATAGTGCGACTTAGAATTGAAGAGGACAATCGTGGTTCTGACAAGAAGTCAAGAAATCATGTCATGCAGGCTAAAGCAAATGTTGTGGAGCATGAACAAGAGTCAAAGTTCAACAATAAAAAGTGGAAGCATTATGGCAATGGTCCCAAACAATAATCCACAAGTAAGATCAACAAAGGGATCAACAACGGGTTCAACAAGAGGTTCAAAAGAAAGTGTTTTGTGTGCGACAAAGATGGATATCGTGCTAAGGATTGTCACGTTCGCAAGAACGAAGGGAGTTCACGCAAAAAGCCAGCACAAGCCAACATAGCCGAAGATTTTTATCTTTCTGATGGAGTGGCAAACATCAATCTTACTGCAGTAGTTTCTGAAGCAAATTTGGTGGGCAATCCCAAAGAGTGGTGGGTGGATACTGGGGCAACCCACCATATATGTGCAGATAAGAAAATGTTCACAACCTACAAAGTGGTGGAAAGTGGAGAATAGCTTTTTATGGAAATCTCCTCCATTTCAACTGTAGAAGGACAAGGAAAGATCGTGCTAAAAATGAGCTCAGGGAAAGAACTCACTCTTAACAATGTACTCCATGTGCTAGAGATTCGCAAGAATTTGATTTCTAGGCCATTGTTAATCAAGAATGGGTTTAAATTAGTCTTTAAATCTGACAATGTTGTACTCTCCAAGAGTGGCATGTATATGGGGTGAGGTTACATGAGTGATGGGCTTTTTAAACTCAATGAAAATACTATTGTACCTAATTTGGCTATTAATAATAATAACACATCTTCTGTTTATGTTGTTGAGTTTTCTTTTTTATGGCATGGTAGATTAGGACATACAAATTTTAATTCTTTGTGTAGACTTGTTGCTTTAGAATGTTTACCAAACTTAGAATTTGATCCTAATCATAAATGTGAAATTTGTGTTGAGGCAAAACTCACTAAGTCATTATTTAATAAAGTAGAAAGAAATACTGAATCTCTAAGTTTAATTCACACAGATATCTGTGATTTAAAATTTGTTCAAACTAGAAGAGATAAAAAGTACTTTATTACTTTTATTGATGATTGCACTCGATATTGCTATGTTTACTTATTGAGAAGTAAAGATAAAGCCTTAGAATCTTTTAAGCAATAGAAACTTAATGTTGAAAATCAACTTGACAAAACTATTAAGATAGTGAGGAGTGATAGAGGTGGTGAGTATGATGCACCATTTGAGGAATTTTGTTCTAAACATGGTATTATTTACCAAACCACTGCACCATATTCTCCACAATCAAATGGAGTTGCTGAGAGAAAGAATCGAACTCTTAAAGAGATGATGAATGCCATGTTGATTAGTTCAGGGTTACCTCAAACTTATGGGGGGAGGCTATTTTGTTTGCTAATTTTATCTTTAACAAGGTACCCCACAAGAAAATCAATCAAACACCTTATGAAGTATGAAAAGGTCGACGACCTACCTACAATTACCTCAAAGTGTGGTGGTGTTTGGCCAAGGTGGCAGTCCCTAGTCCCAAAATGACTAAGATAGGACCAAAAACTGTTGATTATGTGTTTATTGGTTATGCAAATAATAGTAGTGCATATAGATTTTTAGTTCATAGATCTAAAAATCCTGATAGGCATGTAAACACTATTATTGAGTCAAGGAATGCATCATTTTTTGAACACATTTTTCCATGCAAGGAAACTGAAGAGACAAGTTCAAATAAAAGAACTTTCGATACTGCTGTGGGTAACAGTGAAGACCATAATGATAATGAAGCAAATGAACCTAACGTAGCAAGAGGGCTAGGATCTCTAAATCATTTGGTCCAGATTTTCTGAAATACCACTACAAGAAAACACACCTTTGGCGACTAAATTTTTAGTCGCCAAAAGTCCTTTTTTAGTCGCAAAAAGTCGAATTTTCACTTTCCCCGACTAAATATTTTAGTTGCCGGTTTTGTCGTGAATACACGATCGCGAATACCTTTGGCAACTAAAAAAGTGTTAGTCAGCAACATACAGGTCTTCAACGATCAAAGGATTTGTCGCCAATAGTCAATTTCATTTTTGGAAATTATACATTTAGCAACTAAACTTTTAGTCGCCAATAGTGAATTTTTTTTTATTATTTATACATTTGCCGACTATTTTTTTCGTCGCCAATAGTCAATCTTTTGGCGACCACAGAGTTTAGTCGCCAAAAGCATATTTGAAAAAAAAAAAATTTACCCTCCATTGTTCCTAGGTTTCGAACCTGAGACCTCCCACATTCTAAACATTTACCAGCACACTCTCCCCACTATGCCACTACAACATCACATGAATATAAATGCAACATATATTATTTATATATTACTTTGACCGGTATTAATACAAAACTATATATATAAATATAATTATATAAATTCAATATAATTTATGTAAAAAATAAATTATTTAGTAAAAAAAAATTTAGAACACTTTTGGCGACTAAATCCATTATTTAGTCGCCAATTCTATAATTTTGGGCTACTAATTAATTTTCAGTCGCTAAAAAAATATGTTCCACCTAAAAACGTCCCCTTTTGGCGACTAAACCTGTTTTTAGTCACCAAAAACATCCCCTTTTGGCTACTAAAGTGAATTTTAGTCGCCAATTGACTGTTTTTAGCTACTAATTTTTTTTTAGTAGCCAAAAAGCTTGACTTTCAGCGACCAAACTGTTTTTAGTCGCCAAAACACGTAGAATCGGCGACCAAACTGTTTTTTAGTCGCCAAAACCTATACTTTTGGCTACTAAATGTTTTTAGTCGCCAAAAACCTTAACCTTTGGCTACTAAAATTTTTTTAGTCGCTAAAACCCCTATATTCGACGACTAAACTGACTTTTAGTCGCTAAAACCCTTATATTCGGGGACTAAACTCTTTTAGTCGGCAAAAGTGACCAATTTTGGCGACTAATTCCATTTTAGTCGCCAATTCTACTACTTTCAGCGACGAAAAATCCAGTTTTAGTCGCCAAATCTGCTTTTTGTTGTAGTGTACCTATTAGAAAATGAGCCTCAAAACTTCAAGGAAGCAATGTCAAGTCTTGAAGCTCCTTTGTAGAGAGAGGCTGTGAATAGTGAAATTGAATCAATACTGCAAAATCATACTTGGGAACTGGTGGATCTTCCACCAAGGTGTAGACCTCTTGGATATAAGTGGATATTCAAAAGAAAAATAAAAGCAAATAGTTTAATTGATAAATACAAGACTAGGCTTGTTGCTAGGGATACATGCAGAAGAAAGGCTTTGATTATTTTGACACCTATTCACTAGTGACAAAAATAACATCTATTCGCATGTTAATTACAATTTCAGCTTTTTATAATATGGAAATACATCAAATGGATGTTAAAACAGATTTTTTGAATGGCAAGTTAGATGAGGAAATCTATATGGAACAACCAGAAGGGTTTCAAGTTCTCGGCCAAGAGAAGAAGGTTTGTAAACTTGTCAAATCCCTTTATGGATTAAAACAAGCTTCGAAACAATGGCATGAAAAATTTGATCACGCTATGCTTTCAAATGGTTTTAAGATAAACAAATGTGACAAATGTGTCTATGTTAAAAGCACAGACAAAGGCTATGTCATAGTTTGTTTTTATGTGGATGACATGCTTATTATTGGAAGCGATAATGACATGATTAAATCCACAAAGAAAATGTTGAACAAAAAATTTGACATGAAAAATCTGGGAGTAACAGATGTAATTCTAGGAATAAAAATTACTAGAACATATGAAGGATATGCTTTATCTCAGTCTCACTATGTTAAGAAGATTCTGGAGAAATTTGTAAAGCATGACGACCGTCCTGCTAAAACACCTGCTGACATTAGTCTTCATTTGTTAAAAAATACAAGTGCAGACATATCACAATTAGAGTACTCTTAGATAATCGGAAGCTTGATGTGCTTAATGAATTGCACTAAGCCAGATATAGCCTATGTTGTTAGCAAATTGAGTAGGTACACAAGTAATCCAAGGTCTGATCATTGGAAAGCAATAATTAGGGTACTTAGGTATCGAAGACATTCCCAAAATTATGGCTTACATTATACCAAATATCCAGCAATACTCGAGGGGTACAGCGATGCAAATTGGATATCGGATACTAAAGACTCAAAATCCAGTAGTGGATACGTCTTTACCCTGGGAGATGCTGCAGTCTCTTGGAAATCCTCCAAGCAGACATGCATATAGGGTTGAGCAAAGAATCCGTGAAATCCGTAATCCGATCCAGTCCAGTCCAATCCGGTAGGTTTGGATTGATTTTTTGAATCCGTGGTTCAGTTTCGGATTGAAGAATTAAAAATTCGTAGTCCACGAATTCGTTCCGGATTAAACCCCACGGTTCCGGATTAGAACCGATCTGGACCGTATACAAATAGTCTATATTTTTATTATACATCCTCCCCTATAGTATATTCTCTTATTCCATATAAAACCTAAACGCAAACCTAAACCCGCATAATATCTTCTTTTATTACTTTTGTTTGTTAGTTTTTAGTTTTAATTTGTAATGGTCTAAATACTTATATATATATATTTGTTATTTAATTATGTGAATCCGTGGTCCTAAACCAATCTAATTCGTGTTTAAAGGGATTGGTTCGAATTGGTTCCATGATTTAAACGGATTGGATTGGTTCTAATTTTTCAGGAATCGTAGCTAACGGATTGGTCCTGGTTTTACCCCAATCCGGTCCAATCCGGATCATGCATAGCAAGGTCGACAATGGAATATGAGTTTATCACAATAGATAAAATAGGAGAAGAAGCAGAATGGCTTCGTAATTTCTTAAAAGACATTCCAATATGGCCTAAACCTGTGCCAACTATATGCATTCACTGTGATAGTGAAGCAGCAATAGGACGGGCACAGAATCATATGTATAACGGTAAGTCTTAACATATTCGTCGAAGACATAATACGGTTAGGAATTTGCTCTCACATGGAATAATTTCCATAGAATATGTAAAGTCAAAGGAGAATATTGCGGATCCATTGACTAAAGGGCTAGTCAGAGAGCAAGTGTACCATTTATCGAGGGGAATGGGATTAAAGCCTATTACTTAAAAGTCGCCATAATGGCAACCCAACCTAGTTGACTGGAGATCCCAAGATCTAGGTTCAAAAGGACAACTGAATTATGAATGACTTCACGTATCACTAAAAAGGTTTACTCCTATCCATTTTTATGATTAGAAGAATGATACTTGCAGCGTTAGTAGGATAAGCTTTGCTTTTAATGATTCTTATAGCTTGGACATCCCAGTGGGGTATAGCAGGATACTCTTAATAAGAAATCACCTATATAAGTGTGAACTGGGTCGGTTCTGTGAGAATTGAGAAAACTAAATTCTCTAGAGCACTCATGAATTACCAAGCATTGTTCAGGGCCAAAATGAACACAACTGTAAGAACCAAACTATGTCTGCAGATACACTATGTATAGTCTATTGTCTTGGCTTACAAAACAGCTGAACAGTTCAAGGCATCACGTCCACTAATTAGCCAGTAAGTCTGATAGGCTTTCACTGGAGGAGGTTCAAAGCCAAAAGCTACCTATCTCGATGTGGTGTATCTTCTTAATGTACTCTTTCTTTGTCTACATCTTGTTGCAATCAGTTCTCGTAAATTCCATTCATGTGGGGGATTGTTGGAAAATAGCTTTGCAAAATCCTTATTTTTTGCTAACTTTGAGCATTAATTAAGGTGAGACCCAAGCGTTATTTTTAATGTTTTTCATTGGGTTCATATTTAATGCTGCGTAGTAAATAAAACCGTGCATTTGGTTGCTCAAAACCATTTCCGGATGAATGAGAATTCAACGCGCATTTTCGGGTTCATGGAAATGGATTTAGGTGGGTTTCCTACACATTTGTGAAATGTGCTTGTCCCACATTGGAAAGACTTAAGATTTTGAATGGGTTTATATACCTTAGCTTAGGATACTTGGGATGGGCCCCAAGGGATACCCAAGTTTGTGGAATGGTGAGATTATGGATAAAGTGGGCTAGACCCATTAGACCCAAAATAAAAACCACACGTGTGTGCAGGCTGGGCTGGGCCTAGGCTTGGGTGTGGGTGCGAGGTGTGAGGTTGGGTTGGGCTTGTCCAACCAAATACTTATCTTTTTTTACTAAAAACTTTTGTAATTTATTTATTTATTTTTAATTTTGGTTTCAAAATTCAAAATAAATTGGTCTAGTTTTTTTTTCTTCACCCAAACACATCCAAATAGGTTCATAAGGTCCACATCTGAATAGGTTCAGAAAGTCCACCCGAAAAGGTGCAATTTCCATCCGAACAGATCTGTTTCTATTTTGAACAGATCTGTTCTTATTACGAACAGGGTTTTCTTGTTGGTACCTGTCGAATAGCCATCATTCCTCCTATAAATAGTTGGCCATTCAGCATTCATTCCCATCGAATTTTTGGAGAGCTTTTATTCTTTCTTCTTCCTCTTTTCGTCCTCCTGTTTCTGCATTTGTTCTGCATTTTATTTTAGGAAAAAAAAAAAAAGTCACAATAGAGTTTTGGTTCGCCAGACTTGATTTTGTAGTGCAGCAAATTCAAGTGTTAGTCGTTGCATCCTGGGAAGTAGATGTCGGTTAAAACTCGAAGCATCGGAGCGAGGGCGAAATCTACTTTAAGGAGATTGTGTCCATCACAATATTCGACTTTAATTTCTGTAAGCGTTTAATTCGGAATTTAATTTATATAATTATTTTCTGAATTATTTTATTTTGTTGTTTATTTTTAATTATACATTTAATTTACACTCACACACACCACTATGGGTATAACACACTTCTTAACATAACTCTTTCTAATAAACTGCAAAAATACAATGCGAACAAAATATGAGTTTTGATTACTTTAAAGCAATAAAACCTACAATTTTAAGTGAGATTATTTTTGGATGTATGCCTACAATTTTAAACCATTCAAATTTTATATTTTAATGTTAGGTATTATGAAATAAATATTATAAAAAGCCTTCGTAAAGATTCTCCACCCTTGGATTAGTTTGTAGTATTTTATTCTCCACCCTAAACCCTTGGATTAGTTTTATGAAGGCTTTTCATAGTATGTAACATTACTCTTTATTAAGACACTCAAAATGTGCAGACAAATTCATTTCAGTAGTAATACATACCTAAAAATTTTGTTTAGAAATATTAATATATGATTTAGATTTATTCTAAATGTGGAGTCCACATTACACCAATTCAATCTAAATTGCACCAACATTTTTTGGATGATATTTTCTGAGCAAGAAGACTAGCATTGTGTTTGAATAATTGATTTGAAATTTGAAAATAAAAATAAAAATAGAGAAAAAATTTAATATATATTTGATTCACATTTGTCTTGCTTTTTCTCTTTATCTTTTTCAAATTTTTATCTAAATTTATGAGCTGAACAAGTCTAACAGAATTGTTGTTATTATTATTATTATTATTATTATTATTATTATTTTGTTGAGAAAACAGAATTAATTTTTGATTACTATGATGAATATGAAGAGGATGTCGGTGCACAAGTGAAAGGTGTACTAAGGTTTGGACTTTTTTTTTTTGTACAAACTAAGGTTGGGACTTGGGAGACTTAGAGGAATTTGAATAATTAAACAAAGTTTAGAAGTGACAAAATTAAACTAAGTTTAGAAGTGACAAAAGAATTAAATGCAGTTTGTTTTGAAATCTGGGGTAAATTATAAATATATTTTATGAGATTTTTTTTAAATATATTATTCTCAGTGATTTTAAAAATTATAAATACTCTCTTATCAATTTGCCATTTAACAAATATTCTATTATCAATTTTTCATTTAACAGAGTTAATTAAAAAAAAATTAAACTAAGTATAGAAGTGACAAAAGAATTAAATGTAGTTCATTTTGAAATTTAGGATAAATTACAAATATATTTTTTGAGATTTTTTTAAAATATATTATTCTCTGTAATTTTAAAAATTATAAATATTCTCTTATCAATTTGTCAGTTAACAAATATTCTCTTATCGATTTTTCATTTAACAGAGTTTAAAAAAAAAAAAAAAAGTGAAATTCATAACTAGCTTCTTATATGACAATAAAATTATCAGAACTGTTAATTGAAATATATTTTTGACATTATTAAAAATTGTTAATTGATTTATGGTTGAAATGTATCATTTGTTTATGCGATTAAAAATTAAAAAGAAATAATGTAATTTTTAAAATTATAAGAAGTAATTAATATTTCAAGTAAAGTTAAAGGAATGTATTTAAAGGAATGTAAACATAGCATGTGGGTTGAATTGAGCATTAAAACAAAGTGGACATAAGGGTTGACACAAGATGATAATGGTGGTTTCAACCCATGTTAGCGTTCTTCTATTTGTGGAGAGTTGTTAAAGCTTGATGTCTCATGGATGCAGAGTTCTCACCCTTGTTTATTTTCCTTTGTGGGGGAGGAGGGAGAAGATTTGAGTGATGACAGAGCACATTGAGAGTGATTATATGAATATTTTTGTTTGGCCAGTATTGAATGGGTTCAAGAGATTTATCATAAGTTTTATTTTAATAATTGAGTTAAGTGATGACAAGTGCATAGCAACCTTTTTCGTTGAGAGTGATTATAATAATATTTTTGTTTCAACAATATTGTTTGGATTCTTGAGACTTATGATAGGCATTATTTTAATTATTTAATTTATTTATTTTGTTAATCTATGTCTGTAGATTACTAAAAAAAATAGATTATTTCATCACATTTTTTTTTAGAAATAGACACGAATTTTAAAATTATATTAGTCGTCTATTTTTTAGAAGTCAAATATTATAAAATAAAATGGTTACAATTATCAGATTAATCTTTTTTATATACATAAGGGCCTACAAAATGAACGAAACGGATTGCATTATCAAAATATGATATGCGTGTACTTCATGAATCCAAACAACACCATTCAGTCTAGATTTGAACTAGTCTACACTTTAGAGAATCCTTCTTCAAAAGATGCACCTCTTTTTTTTTTTTCTTTTTTTCTGACTTCTTTAATTTATTTATTTATTTATTTATTTATTTTTTGTGTTTTTGGAAAATTTCAAATAAGTTGCACAGTGATGAACAAATTTCATTTTTATGGGGCACATTGTGTATATGGTGCAAGTCATATCCAGTATTTGTGTAAATCTTTTATGACTGTCAGATCTACAATAAAATGATTCTCATGTAATACAATGTTTTTTAGACTGTTGCAATGATTTGCAATTTGCCCTTCCTTTTTTTCCTTTCATTTTTAAGGGCTTTTCTTAGAAAAACAGCTTTTAAAAAGTTTTTAAAATATTTAATTGTTTTTTCTTTCAAGTTTAATTCTTTTCTTTTTTTTTCTTTTTCTTTTTTTAAATTCAAGGGCACTAAAAGGCCTTTCCTAATTCTACAAAAATGATAATACTATAATAATTATATATATATATATGTTTATAAGTCATGCTTAACCCACATTTGAGTAAAGAACTGCTACAAGTGCCACTTGTAGCTTGTGGTTATTGATCGACAATCCAAATTGCTAAAAAAAGAGGAATAAAGACGGAAGAAAGGACCAGTTGCCAGATCCACAACAAGATTAGTCTTAGCAGAGGAAATTTATATATAAAAATTCCTTCATTCATCTCTATCCCTTTTGTTACTTCATCTGTTTTAAATATTAAAAAAAAAAAAAAAAAAAGTTAAATCTTTCAAGGCCATAGAACCTCAACAGATAGCCTGATCATTATTTTGATAAATTTGCAATTAAGACCCTTTTAATTATAGCCTACAGAAATTTTACTAACACATTATTTTTCTTCTTCTTTTTCTTGGTCTGAGTTTTTTTTCAGAAGTTTATTTTGATGTATTCAGACTTCATGTACTTCTATAACAAGCCAAGTTCGAATGAGTTCGTAACGTGACAAACACAAGTCCAGCTCGAATAGCTTAATTCGTTTTGTAATATGGGCATAAAACTTGCTATGAATGGGAAATACATTTATGTAAAATAACAAATTTTATACTTCAGTTGACAATTAATGTGTATTGTATAGTGTATACCCCCTTCAAAGTTCTTCTCTTAGATAATTAGGACCAGGCTTGTAAGGGTCGTCTTCCATATATGCCTCAGGACGATAAAACCCAGCATCATTCATCCGATTACTTAGCACATGAAGGATGGCTTTCTTTCCACCATACTCATCTCGATTGTTCTCAACATACTGTTTGGCCTCTGCTGCCACCTCATTCACAAAATCAAACCGATTATCCTCAGACAGCAATAGTCTCTCTATGTCCATCGACAAAAGCTTTCCCCCTTCTCTTACTTTTCTCACCTGCTCCTCAAGGAAAGGAATTCGTTGCAATTTGTACTCCAACATCTCATCCTTCTTTGCCTGAACCACACATAATTTCCTTATGAGCATCAAATGAGGAGGTTTTCCTAGATCAAGATCAGCAAAAGCATTCCAAACAAGTCGCCAAAAGAATAAGAATTCACAATATAATTTGTGAGATAGTTCTAGAGCATATGTAGAAGAAGTTTTTATGACATTCCAAAATGCACAAGTTAATTTATGAAAGCAAGTATATGAAGCAGAAATTTATCCCATATAGAAACCATTAGCCAAACTCCTGCAAAAATTTATAAGCTTTAGAATGACTCAAATGCCTTGTTCCCCTTTTAAGTATTCTTTCTACAAATCTGTCAGCGTTTTCTATCCAAATTCACAATTCCCAAAATATATATATATATATAATGTGTTCCTAGTCTTTCAATAAAGAACAATGTTTTAATCCCAGAAATTACAGCAAGCACCATATTTTTGTGAAGGTACTAGAATGTCATTTGTTCTTGGAGTTAACAGTAGAGTTCTTGCCACAAGTATTAGCATCTACTCTTTTGAGTGCAGAGACCAAATAGCTTTGAGAAGAGTGTCTCATGAAAACAAAAGAAGAAAATGTCTCTCAAGTCACAAGATTCAGTTAAATTTATCAACATGACAACTAAATTAGTAACCCAAGAAGCACGTATGTCATGTTAGGCACCGACATGACACAACACTCGTCGGGCACTTCTAACACCTATTGGACACATGTCAAAATATCATAAATTTATACATATTCTCATTCTTTAGATTTTAAAAATTACTAACACCAACACTTCCATTAATAAAATATGCAGAAATCTAACATTCCATATTGAAATTACTTTTCCATCCGTACACGCTACTCCTAAACAAAAAATCTCCACAGCTTTTCAGCAACTAGGAGACTGGCCTTGTTTTCATAGAAATCTCATTTATATCTTATGTTCCCCAGTTCTCCCCAACCAAGATTGATTTCCAATTCAGTCATTTATGCACTACAACTTCCTCAGTACTACCCAGTAAATGAATTGATTCAAATCACATTGAATTTCTCAATACAACATGTTTGATCACATATAATTATATCAAGATAACTTCCAGCTGAAATGTTTAATTAAAATATGCAGATCTTTTTCCTATTTTGTCAATACTAATCCCTGTGGATGCACAAAATCACCAGGTCACAAACCATGTGCATCAAATAAGCTCAGGGAGACATTGGGCACTTCAATTTGAAAATTTAAACCATTTAAAGCGCACAATCATGCTTTTACAATTTCATGATAAAATTCATAAAAACCACATTCATGGTTGTCGGTTGTGGGTATCTGTATCGTGCTTGGCACATGGTGAGCCCTACGGGCGTCACGTCATCACCATCACACCTCCATGTGGCGAACCCCTGAGGCACCACGATGAGGTGGTTGTATGCCTAGCCTAAGCGGGGACATGCACACCATGAAATATGAAAACAGGATCACAGCTCACCTTGATAGAGTTAGCTCACCTAGGCTCTCCATGGCCCTTCATGACTCATAAGAAATATATTCTCTACCCACTCACCCCAGCTCCATAGCAACATAGTTGGACCCTTGGCTCACCTACGTTTGGCTCATCTATGTTTACTTAGCTGCTCAAGATGAGCCCCTGGCTCACCCATGCACTCAACCCTTCGACTGCCTAGGTTAGGAGCAAGACCTAGGCACTCCCGCTTGGGATCATTCGAGGATTGTGAATTAGATGCTAAAACCTCATGATCGTCAAAGTCGTGTAACTGTCTCCCTACAGTGACAATTCCACCATGACCTAGCTTAGAGAAAGGGGATGTTGACCTTACACTTATAACTGTTGCATAGATGATATGCCTCTCAAGACATCATACCTACACCTGCAGCTCCTATTATGCAACCTTCCCAACGACCTAAATCATAGGACACAGCCAGTAGGGCGGATATCACCCTCCTGTCGAGTCGCAGAGAACTTGCCACCTGTTTTGAGGTTGCTTAGACTCCAATACTGCTGGAGTCTATATAACGGCATCATAAGTGTAGCCACAATCATAACAAACGCAACAAGAATCATACAACATATACAAAGTGTTCAAGGTCTCTCACTGCACCCCCCTTCCTCTCTAAGTCTGCCTTGGTCTTCTCCTCTTCTACCTCCAGTGATCTCAGGCCATTGAAGTGCCCACCATCTTCCTAGAGGTCAACGACCGAGTATCAACTAATGACAAACTACTACTCGCACCAAATAAAGAGACGGTGGGGACTCCACTAAAAGGCAGGCAGGATTGAACATCAGCCAAAAGGCAATCGACCAACTGGATCATTACCATCAACCCCCTCAAGCCCAACTAAATGTACTATAAGGTGACCTAATTGCAGCAGAGGAAACGCAAAAGTCACTCTATTCTCAACATTAAGGCACAGCAACCTGAGATCTCATCCTATCAGTGGGAACATTTGTCCGCACAGATGCAACCCTGACAACATCACCATCCCTTGCATTCAGGTTAGCCTCTAATCCATCCCCATCATCACCCTCACTTTCAGAATCATTGGATCCATTAGCCTTAGTTTGTCTCCACAATCGACGACACGGAAGCAAATCATCCATAGAGTTCTCCTCTTCATAAGGCACACACACCGCCCAAGGCGCACTAGAAATATCATGAAGGACGGCTGACTTCTATACCTAAAGAAATAAAGTGTTCAATTTCCAGGTACATAAGAAAAACATAACAAGGAAGAAAATCAAGAAAAACAACCCGACCACCACCTTCACCCGATTTAACACATCAGAAAGCAACTCCAAGCATGCAAACCAGGTCAAGTCACACCTAGCCGCCTAAGTCCTACCCTTCACGCACGGCTGACATAGCTTGCTATCCGATGAGATGCACACAACCTCTAAATCCCCAATACCACCACCTAGAAACTTTCGAACGCGGCAAAGATCTCTTTCCAATAATGTCGCAAACAAGTTGTTGCCCCACTCACAAGATTGGCTTTCGCCCGAATAAACTTTCCATACTTTTGGACACTTAGCACATTCAATGAGAAAATTGAGAGCCAGCTCTATTAAAGGATAGCTCTACTTTGTTGGAATCTACTCTCCTGGAGAGCCACGAAGTTGGAGAGCTCTACCTTGTGGGAAAGCTATGAAATTGGAGAGCTCTAAGAATTAATAGTAAAATATTTAGGAGCTATCATCATGTGACTCCACTCTTTTGTTGACTTCCCTATTTTGGGAGCCAGCTCTACTAAAGGAGAGCTCTACTTCGTTTGCATCCGCCATCCTGGAGAGCCATGAAGTTGGAGAGCTCTACTTTGTGGGAGAGTTATGAAATTGAAGAGCTATTACCATGTGGGCTCCACTTTCTTTTTTTCTTTTTTTGTACTTAGCCAAATTTTAGTGAGAAGTTTAGGAGCTAGCTTTACCAAGGAGAGCTCTACTTTATTATTCTTTGCCATATTGGAGAATCATAAAATTGGAGAGACGAAAAATTAATGAAAATATATTTGGAGCCATCTACTTCATTATTCTTCGCCACGTTAGAGAACCATAAAAATAGAAGACAAAAAATTAATGAAAATATATTTTGAGCCATCATCACATGGGAATAGTGTATTTAGAGCTATAGACATTGGTGAGCCAAGAATTAGGAGAGCTAGGAACTTGGTGAGGTCATGTTGGGGAGCCAAGAACTTGGTCCGCCATGTTGGCGAGCCAAGAACTTGGTCCACCATATTGGGGAGCCATAATTTGGTCCACCACATGTTGGGGAGCCAAAATTTGATCCGCAATGTTGGGGAGCCAAGAACTTGGTCCGCCATATTAAGGAGTCAAGGAACTTGGTCCACCATGTTAGGGAGCTAGAATTTGGTCCGCCATGTTGGGAGTCAAGAACTTGGTCCACCACGTTGGGGAGCCAAATTTGATCCGCTATGTTGGGAGCCAAAATTTGGTCCGCCATGTTGGAGAGCCAGAAACTTGGTGACTTCAAAAATCCATAAAAGTACATTTAGAGGTATGTGGGCTCCATTTTGTAGGCTTCCGTTTGTTGACTTTACTACTAAAAATTAATAATATACTTGAGCTAACAACTCAATCTTCGTTGGTCTTCATCATCTTGGAAAGCAGAGAGCATTTTTTTTTTTTTTTTGTATTTATTTGTTTTTATCAAAGCACAATTCTTGAGTATAATTCTTTTATAAGTATGATTTATGTATAGGAAACTTACTTGCAACAATTTGGAATGATGTAGGTAAAGGTTGATTGTTCAAGATGAAAGGGAAAATTGTTGTTTGTCTGCCAAATGAGCCTACCAAGAAATTACCAGGCAAGGCAAGTGGTGAGGAGTCTTCTAAAGTGCCTTCTTTCAAACACTGGTTTCGTGCTCCTTATTTTGGAGTTGGGGATAAGTTTTGGCAACGGGGGTCAGACGATGGAGCTGTCAATCCAGCTCGGATTTTATTGGGGGTACCAGAAGCAGAAAAGGGAGCAGAGGGGATGCTAGCTCCCGATCTATTTTGTGGTTGCACATAGAGCACGGCCTCAGCATTTCCAGCTCACGATAATTATGCTTTTTGTAAGAATGGTGGGGGTTCTAATATTTGGACTGAGGAAGTGCTAATAGATCTTTCTTTTAGGGACTTTAAAGAATGTTAGCATTTATGGCACCATAGCGACCAGTATTGGGCTGAATGTGAGGAGAGAACCATCATGGTTGAGTGTGACATTTTCTCGTTGGAGTTCCAATTCTCACACCTTTATTGCTCGGTGGGGGGAGTTGGCACCTACATTAGAGGATATTTGCGCTTTAACTGGTTTGCCTCTACTTGGTATAGCATACCTCTTGCTGATACATTTGTTCCAGAACAGCTAAAGATTGTATCTATTCTAAAGGCTTCAATTTCAAAAACAAGGTTCTTATTAAGCAGCTATGACAAATGGTCTACAACGTTAGGAACATCTTAAGAATACTTTTGGAAGGTGGGTACGATATTGGTACTGAGACTTAAATCCATCCCCGAAGGAAGTAAATGAGGTGGGAACAGAGGGGATAAATGGGTTTGGATATGATAAGTATAGTTCCACTTTCCTTGCTGCTTTCCTTTCATATTGGTTAAGTCAGTACATCTTGGAGGGGCCGCCCAAGGATGGAATAGCTTCATCTATGTTTGATATTGCCACTTATCTTGCAGTTGGACTTTCCATTGCGCTTAGGCTGTTGTTTTTGTGGACTGTCTATAGGCCGCTTGAAATGTATCAGGCTGGGGCTGAGAAGTCGAAGGGGAGGTATGATGTTATTAGCTATGTGTCGACTTCTTTCCTTCAGATGTTTTTATACGAGCGATTTCCTAGATACGCCCCCAAACAGACAAAATTTGAGCATGGGAAGGGACGAGAGTGTCGAGCTGCCAGGTAGTACAAGGTGCGCATTCGCAAGCCGTTGATGGACAGTTTTGATAATGAGTGAGTTTGTGGCTTGGCCGTATGTTCCACTAGTAGTAAGGGTGCTTCATTTTCGAATGTATGATTTTGTAGACTCCAAGGTGGTTTTTGGTGGGCGATTAAGCAACTTGAGTCAATGACGGCTTGCAGCTTCCTTTCTCGTTCCTTGTCTTATTTTGTGGGAGGCATTTATGGTTTTGTGTCCTATAATCCAGTGAGGGTGACTCGTTAATTCGGATTTGAGCAAGGGGTACTTGATCCTGACATAGTTCTTCCTGCTGCCGACGCTTTTAAATAATTCTTCTATCATACTTACATTTCATGGCTCCAAAAGTGTGGAAAGCTCATTTGGGCGAGAGCCAATTATGCGGGTGGGGCAACAAGTTGTTGGCGACATTATTGGAAAGAGATCTTTGTCGCATGTTGAAAGTTTCTGGAAGGTGATATTGGGGATTTAGAGATTGTATGCATCTCATCGGATAACGAGCTATGTAAGCCACGCATGAAGGGTAGGACTCAGGCGGCTAGGGGTGAGTTGACCCGGTTTGCATGCTTGGCGTTGCTTTCTAATGTGTTAATCCTGGTGAAGGTGGTGGTTGTGGATGGTCTTCAAGGGGAAGCGAGTACAGAGAAGAGATGCCTAAGCTTGCCTAGGGACGAGCCTTGCAAGAGAATGAAGATTAGCTCTACTTTGTTTTTCATGATTTTCTTCCTTGTTATGTTTTTCTTATGTACCTGGAAATTGAACACCTTGTTTCTTTAGGTACAGAAGTCAGCCGTCCTTCATGATATTTCTAGTGCGCCTAGGGCGGTGTATGTGCCTTCTGAAGAGGAGAACTCTGTGGATGATTTGCTTCCACGTCGTTGGTTGTGGAGACAAACTAAGGCTAATGGTTCCAGTGATTCTGAAAGTGTGGGTGACAACGGGGATAGCTTAGAGGCTAACTTGAATGCAAAGGATGGTGATGTTGCCAGGGTTGCATCTGAGCAGATAGATGTTGCCACTGATTGGATGAGATCTCAAGTTGTTGTGCCATATGTTGAGGATAGAGTGACTTTTGCGCCTCCTCTGCTGCAATTAGGTCACCCGCTAGTACATTCAGTTGGGCTTAGGGCAGTCGATTGTAATGATTCGGTTGGTCGGTTGCCTTTGGTTAATGTTCAGTCCTGCCTGCCTTCTGGTGGAGTCTCCACTGTCTCTTTATTTGATCGGCGTAACAGTTTGTCATCAGTTGATGCTCGTCTCAGCTTGCCTTCAGTTGATGCTCAAGTTAGCTTGCCTTTAGCGGATATTCAACCTAGTACTTTGCCTACTTTGACTGGAGTTTCTATAAGTTTGCCACTTCGTGAGAGTGGCAATTGTGTTCATGATAAGACTATTGCTCCTAACATTAGCGGTGGCAGTCAAGCGAGCTTACCTACCATGGATGGCGAGGTTATTGGGAATCATCTTGATGATTGTTGTATATCCTTTGCAAGACCTGACGGCAGGGAGCGGGTTCTTGATCCCAAGGTATTATTTGATGGGGTACGAGGCGAGTATTTGCCTAGCTAAACTTTATTTTTTATCACAACCCAAGCACCTTCATGCGTTTGGAAACTATGTTCTTACGACACTATTTGTTAGATGCATTCTGCGATATGCTCAAAGGGTTTTGTGGCCTTACTCCGGAGACTTCTCTTGACACATTTCAGTCAGTTCGAGTTACTGTGGCACAGTTTCAACGACATGAGTTTGAGGTGAATTGGCTTCGAGAGAGTTTGTCTCGCATGGAAGCTTGAGTGAAGAATTGTCGCCTTGAGGCCAAGCTAGCAGACATGGATAAGGCTTTGATGGAGTCAACGTCAGCTAGGGAGAAGGCTGTGGTGGAGTTAAAGCGGGCGACTAAGGTGCTGGCGGATGTGGACTTAGCAATTTTGAGTTTGAGGGAGAGGAGAACCATTATAGAGGCTCAACTTGTCAGTGTGGAAGGGGAGGTTGTTGACTTAGGTAACCAAATAGGTCCAAGTTAGGCGAGCTGAGGGGTTTCATGTGTTGGAGAGTTGAGGGTTCATGTGATGGAGAGTTGAGCTAACGTTTTTGTGATGAAAAACCCTCAATTACTCTATATATATATATATATATTTAGAACTGTTGGAAGTTGCAAGAAGTGTAATGAGAATGGAGATAGCAAATGATTTTTTATTTATCATAAGCATGAACCAATGCCTTACATCGCCATTTTGATTACATCATTAATAGGGAATTTCCTAGGGTGATTTCTCACTTTCATCCTAAGGAAAATAGGCCTTTATCCATTTGGCGTTGATAGGGCTCAAGAGAGCTTGCGAGTTTGGTTCAGAAATTCTATAATAACCATTCTTGTTAACCTCTCTTAGTATGTAATGTCCTTGCCATTTGGGGGTGAACTTGTGGGTAGAGGTTCCCCTCATGAAATGAGGCGCAACTCGAAGTACTAAATCGCCTTCTTGCTATTGTCTAGGGCGTACCAAAGCGTCGTAGGCTCAAGCTATGCAACTATGGTAAACTTCGAGGTTAGACTGGGCCTTATCCTTTCTTTCATCAAGGATCTCTAGTTCCGAGGGTTTGGAGTCTGGAGTAGCTCCACTTCAGAGGGCCATACGAGCTGAGGGTATGGCAATTTCCACCGAAAGGACTGCTTCCTTGTTATATACCAATCAAAACGGGGTCATCTTCTTTTGGATGTTATGTATGCCCAGAGAGCCATTGGGAGCATGTGCGCCCAATCCCTTTGATAATTCCTCGCGGGTCCTTGAAAGGATTCTAAAGAGTGTTTTGTTGGTTGCTTCAACTTGCCCATTCCCTTGGGACTAGTAAGGCGTTGATTTATGGTGTGTGATGTTGTAGGAGACCAGGAGCTATCCAACTTGGCAGTTGACAAAAGAGGTCCCATTACCTGGAAGGATTACTCTGGGTATTGAAAGCGGCCAATCTAGATTAGCTGCTAGAGAGAGAAGTACTCTGACTGAATTCATCTTAGCCACGGGTGCGAAGGTCTCCTGATAATCAATGCCATGTGTCTGAGTGAACCCTTTTGCCACAAGTCTTGCCTTGTAACGCTCAATAGAACCATCTGCTTTGTGTTTCACAGTATACACCCATTTACATCCCACAGGTCGTTTGCCAGTAGGTAACTCAGTCAACTCCCAAGTGCCATTCTTCCTAAGTGCTTTCATTTCCTCAATCATGGCTAGTTTCCACTCAGAGGTAGCAGGAGCATCCTGAAAATGGTTAGGAATGCTAACAGAGGAAATATTTGACACAAACGCTCTATATGAGGATGACAAATGAGAGTAGGACACAAAATGTGAGATAGGATGTTGAGTACAAGATCTCACACCCTTCCTCTTGGCAATAGGAACATCAAGATCAATGGACTCAAGAGATTCAAAATTACCTAGACTCTCATCAGAAGCAGGAGATGGCAGTGGAGGAGCAGAAATGGTCCCTTGTATCCAGTTAACTTTCTGTCTGTCTATGTCCCGGACATAAACATACCCTTCCCTATCCTTGGTGACATTGGGTTCTATAGTCCCAGTAGAAGAGGGTGGTGCAAGAACAACTGGTTCCACCATAGGAATCACAAGACTCACTTCACACCAAGGCTCCTCCGGAAATGAGGACTGGGACACCGGAGAGGACAAGAAATAGGACTGGGACTCAAAGAAAGTAATATCCAGGGACACAAACCACTTACGAGAAGGAGAGTGGTAACACTTATACCCCTTTCGAGTAGGAGAGTAACCAAGGAACACACATTTGAGGGGGTGAGGGTCCAATTTACCACGAGTAGGAGAGTAATTATGAATAAAACAAACACAACCAAATATTTTGGGAGGAATAGAAAACAAGGACTGGGAACCTATAAGGACGAGAAGAGGAGCTTGTTTTTGCAAGACCTGGGTAGGAAGACGATTAATAAGATGTGCAGCGGTGAGAACAGCGTCGCCCCAATAGGGCCGAGGCACACTCATAGAAAAACACATGCACCGAGCCATGTCAAGAAGATGCCGATTCTTGCGTTCCATCACCCCATTTTGTTGAGGGGTATTGGTGCAAGAGGTCTGATGGATAATGCCATGAGTAGAAAAATATTGTCCTAACCCAGAATCTATGTATTCCCCGCCATTATCAGAACGAAATAGTTTGACAGTGGCCCCAAACTGAGTACAAATCATTTTATGAAAATTGCAAAACACAGAGAAAACTCCACTCTTATCTTTCATGAGATACACCCAAGTAGTACGAAAAAAATCATCAATAAATGTAACAAACCATCGATGACCTTTCATAGACATAACACAAGAGAGACTCCAAACATCAGAATGTATTAATGAAAAAAGAACTAAACTTTTATTAAAACTGGGAGCAAAAGAAGCTCGGTATTGTTTTCCAAATTGACAAGACTCACAAAGAAATTCAGACACATGATGATTCGCAAAACCAGATGGAAATAAATGCTTAAGTAAATGAAAGGAATGATGCCCAAGATGCCGATGCCACAGCTATAACTCAGCGGGGGTAGTAGAAGACGTCGTGAAAGAATAAGCAAGCTTGTCCGGTTAATCCAGGAAGTAGAGACCATTTTCTGCACTACCACTGCCAATCGTCCTCCTTGTGACAAGGTCCTGAAAAAGACAATGATCAAGAAAAAACGTCACACTACAATTCAAGTCCTGGGTAAGACGACTTAAGGATAACAGATTAACAGAAAAATTGGGAACATGCAGAACAGAAGATAGAGGTATAGCAGGAATGACTTGGACCAAACCTTTCCCAGAAATGGAAGAAACAGTACCATCTGCAATCCTAACTTTGTCCTGACCTGAAGAGGGCTTATAAGTAGAGAAAAGATCAGAGGAGCCAGACATATGATATGAGGCACCGGAATCAATAATCCAAGGCAAAGACTTATGACACAGGAAAACACAAGGAGAAGAGGCTAAGTTACTTGAGCGGGCAAAAGACAAGGAAGATGTACTGAGAGCAGTAAAAGACCGGCGGTCCAGCAATTGGCGCAGAGCATCCTCAAGCTCAGCATCAGAAGCTTGGCTCGCGGAAGCAGAATTAGAATCAAATGTGTCAACGGCACTAGACTGATGAGCCCGGGAATAGGAGCCACGTCCTCTAGACTGGCCTGACCGACCTCCTCTAGAACCAGACCAATCACCGCGACCTCCGGATGGAGTCCCATGAAGCTTCCAACACGTCTCACGAGTATGCCGTGGCTTCTTACAATAATCACAGAATACAGACTCCTTAGCAGCAGACCGAGGGATGGGAGTCAGGCTGAGGCCATCTCGAGGGGTAGACAGTAATGCTGAGCGGTCAGTAGAGACAGGGGGCATCATAGCAGACTGGCGACTCTCCTCATTCTGTACATAGGCAAATGCCTCCTAAAGTGAAGAAAGAGTATCCATACCCAGAACTCGACCCCTAACTAGATCATACTCCACATTTAGGCCTGCCAGAAATTTAAAGACCCGTTCCTGTGCGATGAACTTCTTGTACCTGACAGAATCAGCAGGGTAAACAGGCTTATAGTCTTGCAGGTGATCAAAGCGTTTCCAGCCGTTGGTGAGAAAGGTGAAATACTGCAGAACAGTCTACTCCCCCTGAAGAGAGCTCTCAATAGAGCAGCGTAACTCAAAAGCCTGTGAGAAATTCCCTTTGCGGGAATAAGTGGCAGCCACAGCATCCCAAACATCCTAGGTAGTCTCCATAGACAAGTAGCCCTCATCAATTTCTGGAACCATCGAATGAATAAGCCAACCCATAATCAAAGAGTTAGTAATCTCCCATTGGTCATAAACCAAGGCAGTGGTGCCAGGTGTCAGTATCCTGCCATTAACATACCCCATCTTCCCTCTACTCTTCAAAAATATAGTCAAACTCTGAAACCATGCTAGATAGTTCTGAACATTAAATAAAGGTGGTGATTTTTAGACTAGGGCTAGGTTATCAGGCATGGTAGTAGGTATAATGGGACTCTCACTCCTAGGTGTTTGAGAGGTAGGGGACACACTGGTGGAATCTGCCATGGATACTATACTGCCGAACCCGCAACAAATCTAGTGACAATCACAAACCTGGAAGGTGGTGGTGAAAGAACAGGCACAATGACCACTATAAAGGCATAACAAAATTAAGAAAACATATATATAATTTTTTTTTTTTTCTTTTTGAGTTTTGAGAACTTGTGTGGAAGATCAAAAACCTATATACAACATATCAAGGTAAGATCAAACACAGGGCATACCAGAGGAGATCGATCGATCGACAAAGGAGATCGACTGAGAGATGAAGGCGACAGAGGAAGGCGACTGAGTGACGAAGACAACAGAGGAGATCGGTCGACTGAAGATTGACGAAGGACGAACTGAAGATGAGCAGAGGAGATCGACTAAGTGACGAAGT
This sequence comes from Camellia granthamiana, assembly GCA_036172215.1. Taxonomy (NCBI): domain Eukaryota; kingdom Viridiplantae; phylum Streptophyta; class Magnoliopsida; order Ericales; family Theaceae; genus Camellia; species Camellia granthamiana. The sequence continues at coordinate 92,240,339 of CM069903.1, read as the reverse complement.
GACGAAGCAGAGATCGACGAAGTGGAGATCGATGCAACAGATGACCAACCCAGGTAAGTTTCGAACCCTAGAGTGTCGTTGGTGCAAAGGTCGACCAACAAGGGTGAGTCGAAACCCTAGAGGTTCTGCTCTGATACCATGAAGCTTGTAGAGAGTAACCAGCTTAGGGTTTGATAGGATATCATCTCCTATTTATATAAATGTAGATTAAAGTTTGTAAGAATTACAAGGGAGCCCTGAGGCATAGAATAATTACAAACTCATATGTTAACACTCAGATAATCATATAATATGCTAACAGGTATATCAAAATGACATACAATGAATTCTCGAACGAAATTGGAGACACTGGCTCTTGTTGCCTTCTTCAGGGGGATGGCTTTTACCCACCTAGTGTAAGTCTCTGTGGCGGCCACAATCCAAATATGTCCAATTGATGGTGGAGAGATAGGGCCAATAAGATCCATAGCCCACGTGTGGAAAGGCCATGATGAGCTTGAACTATGCAGATCGATGGCTGGTGCGTAAATGAGGTTTGCACAGAGTTGGCAAGGTTTGCAGCGTTTGGTAAACATTATGGTAGGCCAATAATAGCCTACATGTAAGGGATGTTGGAATAGCTTGGCTCCACCTTGGTGCTCCGATCCATGAACAAGTTCCAAAACCTTATGGATTTCTGCTCCTGATAAGCAACGTAATTAATGGTTTCCCGTTGAAGCAATGCCTAAAAAGTTGACCTTTTTGCAAAAAGAATTTTGGAGCTTGCTTCTTTGATTATTGTAGCTGCAGAACGGTCCAGTGGCAATGAATCTTTTTTGAGGTAATCTATATACACCTGACACCAATCGAGGGTGATTTCTGTGAAGTTGTATTCATCTTTTGGAGGGAATTCCTGACATTTGGTGCGCTTCTCTTGAAGGTTGTTTGTTTCATTGGCTATAGTGGGCCAATAACATCCTTGTCGTTGTAGCCTCTTATAGAGGCTCACGTCTCCAGTCTCGCAAGAGCGATTGTGAACCCCTTCTAACTTGGAATTGGCTTCAGTATCATGCCAATAAACGACCAAGCCCTTTGTAGTAGAGGACTCCTTGGTAAAATGTGAAGTGTTTGGTTTCGCTCAAAGGTAGTTTACCTAAGGGGACACAGAGCTCGTCCATGATTTGGGGCTCTCCAGTCAGCAAGTTCTTTTTTAGGAAAGATAGTTGTTACTAAGCACAGCATAGAACGTTCCAAGACTTCTATCCTGGTTGATTCTTCTGAGAATTCTACCTTAGAGGCCAAGGAAGCGAGGACGTCTAGGTGTCGATTGTTGGAGTGAGGAGCATGTTCTATCCTTGCCGCGTCAAATTTGTCTGTCAACCTCTAGATGATGGTTCTGTATGAAGCCAGAAGCGACTCTTTGATAACATAGTCTCCATTGGTCTGCTTACCCACCAGATTCGAGTCGTCTTTGATACATAAGAGACTTACTCCTAGATGGAGTGCTCCCATAAGCCCTAGTATTAGGGCTTCATAACAAGGAAGAAAATCATGAAAAACAAAGTAAAGCTAACCTTCATTCTCTTGCAAGGCTCGTCCCTAGGCAAGCTTAGGCGTCGCTTCTCTATACCCACTTCCCCCTGAAGACCATCCATGACCACCACCTTCACCCGACTTAACACATCAAAAAGCAACACAAACCGGGTCAACTCACCCCTTAGCCGCTTGAGTCCTACCCTTCACGCGTGGTTGACATAGCTCGTTATTCGATGAGATGCACACAACCTCTAAATCCCCAATATCACCTTCCAAACACTTTCAAAATGCAGCAAAGGTCTCTTTCCAATAATGTCGCCAACGAGTTGTTGCCCCACCAGCACAATTGGCTCTCGCCCGAATAAACTTTCCACACTTTTGGAGCCATAGAATGTAAGTATGATAGAAGAATTGTTCAAAAGCATCGGTAACAGAAAGAACTATGCCAAGACTAGGTACCCCTTGATCAATCCGAATTGGCGAGTCACCCTCGCCAGGTTATAGGGGACAAAACCATAAATGCCTCCCACAAAATAAGGCAAGGAACAAGAAAGGAAGCTGCAAGCCGTCATTGACTCAAGATTGCTTAATCGCCCACCAAAAACCACCTCGAAGTCTACAGAATCATACATCCGAAAAGGAACCACCCCGACAATTGGTGAAACATACGGCTAAGCTATAAACTAACTCTCATCATCAAAAATATCCATCAACGGCCTGCGAATGCGGGCCCTATACCGCTTGGCAACTTAACGCTCTCGCCCCTCCATGGGCTCAAATTCTGTCAGTTTGGGGGCGTCTAGGAAATCGCTCGTATAAAAACATCTGAAGGAAGGAAGTCGACACATAACTAATAACATCATACCTCCCCTTCGACTTCTCAACCCCAGCTTGATACTTATCAAGTCGCACTAGATTGTCCCCAAAAACAACGGCCTAAGCAAAACTGAAAGTCCAATTGCAAGATAAGCGGCAATATCAAACATAGATGAATCTATTCCATCCTTGGGCGGCCCCTCCAAGATGTACTGACTTAACCAATATGAAAGTAAAGCAACAAGGTAAGTGGAACTATGCTTATTCTTCTCATATCCAGGCCCATCTACCCCCTCTTTCCCCACCTCATTTCCTTTCTTTAAGGATGGATTTAAGTCTTGGTACCAATGTCGTACCCACCCTCCAAAAGTATTCTTAAGATGTTCCTGACGTTGCGGACCAATATAGTTTTCTTTGTCATAGCCGCTTAATAAGAACCTCGTTTCCGAAATCGAAGCCTTCAAAATAGATACAATCTTTAGATGTTCTGGAACAGATGTATCAGCAAGAGTGTCTGTTATACCAAGCAGAGGCAAACCAGTCAAAGCGCAAACATCTTCCAATGTAGGTGCCAACTCCCCCACTGAGCAATAAAGGTGCGGAAACTGCAACTGCAAAGAGAAAATGCCACACTCAACTATGATGATTCCTCTCCTTACATTCAGCCTAATACTGGTCGCTATGGCACCATAAACGCCGACGTTCTTTAAAGTCTCCCTGAAAGAAAGATCTATCAACACTTCCTTAGCCCAAATATCAAAACCCCACCATTCTTACAAAAAGGATAATTATCATGAATTGGAAATGCATACGGATAGAGGCCACACTCTATGTGCAACCGCATAATAGATTCGGGAGCTATCATCCCCTCCGCTCCCTTTTTTGCTTCTGGTACACCCAATAAAATCTAAGATGGATTGACAGCCCCATCATTCGACCCCCATTGCCAAAATTTATCCCCAACTCCAAAATAAGGAACACGAAACCAGTGCTCGACAGAAAGCACTTCAAAAGACTCCTCACCACTTGCCTTGCCTGGTAACTTCTTGGTAGGCTTCTTTAGCAGACAAACAACAATTTTCCCCTTCATCTCGTAGAATCAACCTCTACATGCATCATTACAAATTGCAACAGATAAGTTTCTTATACATGAATCATACTTATAAAAGAATTATGCTTAAGAATTGTGCTCTGAAAAAATAAATAAAATAAAATAAAATAAAAAACTTCTCTCGGCTCTCCATGATAATGAAGACCAACGAAGAGTGAGTTGTTAGCTCTAAGTATATTATTAACTTTTAGCAGTAAAGTCAACAAATGGAAATCTACAAAATGGAGCCCACATGATGATAGCTCTAAATGTACTCTTATGAATTTTTTAAGTCACCAAGTTTCTGGCTCCCCAACATAGCGGACCAAATTCTGGCTCCCAACATGGCAGACCAAATTTTGGCTCCCCAACATGGCGGACCAAGTTCCTTGGCTCCCCCAACATGGCAGACCAAGTTCTTGGCTCCCCCACATGGCAGACCAAATTCTGGCTACCACTATGGCAAAACAAGTTCCTTGGCTCTCCAACATGGTGGACCAAATTCTGGCTCCCCAACATGGAAGACCAAGTTTTTGGCTGCCCAACATGAGCTCACCAAGTTCCTAGCTCTCCTATATCCTGGCTCATCAATGTGTATAGCTCTAAATACATTATTACCATGTGATGATGGCTCCAAATATATTTTCAATAATTTTTCGTCTCTCCAATTTTATGGTTCTCCAACATGGCGAAGAATAATGAAGTAGATGGCTCCAAATATATTTTCATTAATTTTTTGACTCTCCAATTTTATGATTCTCCAACATGGCAAAGAATAATGAAGTAGAGCTCTCCTTAGTAGAGCTAGCTCTTAAACTTCTCACTAAAATTTGGCTAAGTCAAAAAAAAAAAAAAAAAAAAGTGGACCCCACATGGTGATAGCTCTCCCACAAAGTAGAGCTCTCCTTTAGTAGAGCTGGCTCCCAAAATGGGAAAGTCAACAAAAGAGTAGAGTCACATGATGATAGCTCCAAAATATTTTACTATTAATTCTTATAACTCTCCAATTTCCTAGCTTTCCCACAAAGTAGAGCTCTCCAACTTCATGGCTCTCCAGGATAGCGGACGCCAACAAAGTAAAGCTATCCTTTAATAAAGCTGGCTCCCAATTTTCTCATTAAATTGTTTAAGTGTCCAAAGTGGGGAAGTCAAGAGTGGAGCCCACATGGTGATAGCCCCTAAATATTTTATTATTTATTCTTAGAGCTCTCCCACAAAGTAGAGCTCTCCAACTTCATGGCTCTCCCGAATGGCGGATGCCAACAAAGTAAAGCTCTCCTTTAATAGAGTTGGCTCCCAAAATGGGGAAGTCAACAAAAGAGTGGAGCCACATGACGATAACTCCCAAATATTTTACTATTAATTCTTAGAGCACTCCAATTTCATACCAAAATGGGAAAGTCAACAAAAGAGTGGAGCCACATGATGATAACTCCTAAATAGTTTCTATTAATTCTTAGAGCTCTCTAATTTCATAGCTCTCCAACAAATTAGAGCTCTCCTTTAATAGAGCTGGCTCCCAATTTTCTCATTAAATTTGCTAAGTGTCCAAAGTGGAAAGTCAAGAGTGGAGCCCACATGGTAATAGCCTCTAAATATTTTACTATTAATTCTTAGAGCTCTCCAATTTCATAATTCTCCCACAAAGTAGAGCTCTCCAACTTCATGGCTCTCCAAGATGGCAGACGCCTACAAAGTAAAGCTCTCCTTTAATAGAGCTGGCTCTAGTGTTTTTAAAGGCTCAAGGCGCACGAAGGCGCTGAAGGTCTCTTGGGGCCTAGGCGCAAGGTGAGGCGTGGGCTTTATTGAAGCAAGGCGCACAGTCTTAGTAAAAAATAGATAAATTAACATAAACTAATCATTTATAGTATTAAGACAAATTTTTTTTTTTAAATAAAAAGTAATCAAGACAAATTATAGAATAATTCTCAAAGCCATGAAAGTGCATATTACATAACATTCCAATTTTCAAAGATAAAATAATCCACATTCAACCAAAAAAAAAAAAAAACATAAACACTAAACATCGAAAACATAAATATCCAACAAATACTAATGTAAGTCTTAACATTTCAAAACATCAATATCATAAGAAAGGGTAGGTTAGGTCATATTATTTGTAATTTTTTTTCCTAACAGAGACAGGAAACAAAACAGACCAACAGCACCAAAAAAAATAAAAAAAAATAAAAAAAAAATTGTAGAAGAAGAAAAAAAACAGAGAGCAACGAAGAAGAAGGGGAAGGAGGAGGAGGAGGAGGAGGAGGAGAAGAAGAAGAGAAAAATTTTAAAAATCCCCAACAACAGCAACGGTGAAGAAGCAGCAAAAAAAAAAAAAAAAACAGATATACGACAACACCCAGCAAAGAAAAAGATGAGGAGAAGGAGAAGGAGAAGAAGAAGGAAAAAAACAGAGAGACGACAGCAAAGAAGAAGCAGCAGCAATGAAGAAGTCGCAAAAAAAAAAAATTTGAATCGAAGAAGCACAGCGAAGCGGAAGAAGAAGAAGACTCACCTCAAGCTTTCTTCGCAATGAGCTCAAAGGAAGAGAGGAGACGAAAGATGACGCAGCACAGTCCTCAATGCATGACGAAGTTGTGATGAGCCCAGAGGAAGAGAAGAGATGTCGCGATGAGCCCAAAGGAAGAGAAGAGATGTCGCGATGAGCCCAGACGAAGTCGCGACACCTCAAGCTTTCTTTGATAGATTTTAGGGCTTTGAGGAGTCGACTGAGTTGGGTATTGAGTTGTATGAGTTGTAATCGTATGTGGTTATTGGACCCTTTCAAACTTATATCAGAGCCATTAGATCAGCCTCAGGGGAAAGAAAAAAAAAATACACAAAGGAATGCTTCGGCATTGCCTTGCGCCTTTCTGCGCCTAACCCAAGGTTTGGCCAAGGAGCGCGACTCATCTACCTCACCTCGCCTCGCCTTGGGTCCCTTCAGTCGCAACAGCTGCACCTTTCACAACACTGGCTGGCTCCCAATTTTTTTCATCAAATTTGCTAAGTGCCCAAAGAAGAGAAGTCAACAAAAAGAGTGGAATGTGGAGCCCACATGAGATAGCTCCAAATATATTATTGTTAATTTTTAAAGCTCTCTCTAATCCTTTGGCTCTCCACCAAAATAATATTTTATTATTAATTTTTAGAGTTATCTAATTTCTCGACTCTCCAACAAAGTGGAGCTCTCCAAGTTTACAGCTCACCCATGTGAATAGCTCTAAATATATATATATATATATTTTTTAAGAGCTCTCTCCAATTCTTTGGCTCTCCACCAAAATAGAACTCTCTAACTCCGGCACTCCAAGTTGCTCATCAAATTTTTTGGCCAAGTCTAAAGCCCATATGATGGCTCACCAAATTTTAGGCTCTACAACAAAAATCTACCATATGTATTCATCAATTTTTCAACTCTCCTAAGGGCTAGCTCTCCACTCCTCACGATAGAACCCAATGAAATAGAGCTTGGAGCCAGCTCCAAATATTTTTGGGAATTTCACTTTAAAAATAAATAAAAAATCAATGGAAGAAATTATGATTGGAAACATGCCTGAACAAGTTGATCTCCAATTGGACAAGTCACGACAAAAGAATTCCACGCGGGTGGAACCCGGATTGTGGCTCACCTTCAAAAACACCCAATTCTCGCCTCACCCAGATTGTGGCTCACCTTCAAAAATCCTCGCCTCACGTAGCTTGCACCTCAATTGCCCACAGCTTGCCTCCCCTCTGTCAGAATTGACAACAACAATAAAACCCTAGAGGCAATAGTGCACAACCCACAGATTCCAAAACCTAGATTTACTCTGGAGTCAGCTCACACGCCTCCCTTCAATTCCGCAGAATCTGCTCCACACAAATCACAAACCCAACTCCACTAAGCTCTCTTCACGCAGCTCACAACTCCCCAACTCACCTTCCTCACCTCTTTCCTTCTATTTCGATTGTCAATTGCCCAGATATTGCCTCTTCTCTCTCAAGAATCGATGACAGCAATAAACCCTAAAAAAACCTTAACTTCAACGATTCAAAAGGTCAAAACCCTAACCCTACCTTTGTTTTAGCACAAACATCCCCAACTTGATGGCCCCGATTTTGCAAAATTTTTACATAGATCGACCAATGCATGTCCCAATTCCCTCCTTCCTTCGGCAAACAACAATGGGGCAAACACAAGCAAACCTAAACACAGTGGTAGACTTCAGGTGGATTTGAAGGATTCAAGGATGTCAGGTAAAGCAAAACCCAGCAACCCCAACTTGGATTCTACCCAGATTGCTACTTCTCCAGCCGCGTGACTTGACCAACTTCAACGGCTAAACAAAGAACCCACGAAGCAAGAAGAAGGAATAAGCCAATACTTTGCAATAAAGGCACGATACACACGACACAGACTCAAGCCCTAAAACGCAAGTCGTGATTAAAATCCGAGTGTAGTACCAAATAGAACAAGATCAAGCGTTTTGCTTCTCTCTCCAGAATTCTGTTTCTCCAAAAGCTAGAACACAAAGTGCCTTGAAAATAAAACGATGAGGAAGGTACAAAGGAAATGCAATGGATACAACCCACACATCCATACTCTCCAAACCCAAGAAGAAGTTCTTCGACCCACAGGCAATGAAGTAATACACATAAGGAGGCACCTCTTTACCCGAAAGACAAGCTAGACCATTGTGGCACAAAAATCCGAGTTTCAATTTTTCAGAACATTCAAACACTTTAAGTAGGTCGCGTGCGTAGAAACAGAAGTCAAAAATCTACTTATTCTACTTCAACATTCCCTAAAAATATATATATATACATTCTGATGATGCACGTAGAATACACAGAGCATTGGTGTGCAAATTCCAAAGTAATCATCTCTTCATCCAGAAGGTACACAATTCAAATTTCAAGTTTACATATTGCAGAAAATTCAATTTCTTATGATCACCTCCATTCAATTTTCCTGATACACTAGAAAATTCATACATACCAGCAAGATTTTACAATACAAAAATTACGAATATTTTGCGAAGAACAATGAGCTCCAGCAAAAAAATAAAAATAAAAAAAATTAAGATTGTACCTTCCCAAGGTAGAATCCTTAAATCAATCAAAAACTCTCCATGCTCAGTGAAAACATTAAAAACGAACATGACCGCTCATGGCTCATGGCTACAGAGGCTTCAAGATAGCAAAAAGGTGCTGACAAACCTTAAACTCTCCAAAAAGTCATTTCGCTGTAGCTACTAACAACTTCAAAAGCTATCACAAGCTACCATGAGCAGCTCCAAATCAGCAGCTATTAATGGTCCGCTCTAAACCAACAGCAACGATTTGAATTGGTGAGTTGTCCTCTCCATGGATAGCTCCTTCCCAACGTCTTCATAAAGCTACAAAAGTTATTAAACTCACATTCTCCTTCCCGATGCAATCTCTTTATAAGAGAGCAAATACAAAACAAGAGCACTCACAAAATTCAAGCAAATTCATACTCAATTGTTAACACTCTACTCCTCAATTTCAACAAACCACTCTGTCAAAAAATAGCTTCCGGAGGACAAAGATGCCAAGACAACACCATTTGGCGGCCAGTGAACGAGGCCTCAAACTAGAGAGGTTCAAACTACAGAACTTCGAACTCCACTCTCTCATCGCCGCCGCCCGATGTGTGAGTTCTTTCGAAGAATGCTCGCCATGCCTTCATGGCAATTCCAAGGGCTGCTATTCAAATCCCCTTAGGTCCAACACCCAACATCCCCGCATACGATCATAGAGGTGCCAAAAGAATTTTGAGACAAAATAAGGGGATGGTACAAAGCGTTAACGCTTCCAGACCTCTACACAATACCACAATCCTACACTTGGTTCTTGCCAAACCAAGAAGGCAACCTCACTATCCAGGGATCCACCTGCCAGGCAATGCAGGTGCTGATCCCACATTTCAAGAGGATTTGAATCAACATTCTCTCATAAAGACCAACAGAGAGGGATTTGGACCACCACATCTCCATCATGTCAACACCATTGGAAAACCCAAATGACAATTTGGGACTCGAATAGGGCACAAAGAACTTCGCAAACCTCAACTTGGAAAAAGAAAGCGCTCCCCGCAGCACATTGCCGCGCATTCCCCACAACACTCTGCTCAACATCCTCTTCTTTAACACTGAGAGTGCCCCGCCTTAACTTCCTCCAGTACTACATCCACCTACACTATCGCGGACGCTTTCATCTCATCATTATCACAAACACAAAAAAGGGTGGAAGCAAGGTTCAATCCATGAGCCAAATCATGGGCTATCCCAATACCAAAGCCATAGCCCCCGCTCCTAACAGCATAAAGAGTGATGGGCGAGATTTGATGCCTATGGAACAAAACTGAAATCTCATGTGAAATGGTAGAGAACCCATGGAATGAGGTCATCGCCCAACAAGTCCAAATTTTCGTCCGGCCCGTTTAGGCAGATGAAATTACAATGTGAATTCTCCATGGTCAATAAAAAACAAAATCTCCCTTTATCCAAAAGAAATCAAATTTTATTATTTTCGCATGAGTTATATTTTCAACATCTTTGACATATATGTACAGACACTCTATTAAGAATATCTACACAAGGGGCATTAATGTGGGTATCTATATCGTGCTTGGCAAGTGGCGAGCCCTATGGGCGTCACGTCATCACCATCACACCTCTATATGGCAGACCCTTGAGGCACCACAATGAGTTGGGGTTGTATGCTTAGCCTAAGCGGGGCATGCACACCACCAAATATGAAAACAGCACCACAGCTCACCTTGATAAAGCTAGCTAACCTAGAGCTCTCCATGGCCACTCATAAGAAATATATTCTCTATCTACTCATCCCAGCTCCATAGCAACATAGTTAGACCCTTGGCTCACCTATGTTTACTTAGCTGCTTATGATGAGCCTTTAGCTCACCCATGCACTTACCCTTTCAGCTGCCTAGGTTAGGAGCAGGACTTAGGCATTCCCGCTTGGGATCATTAGAGGATTGTGGATTGGAGGTTAAGACATCGGGGTCGCCAAGGTCATGTCACTGTCTCCCTGCAGTGACAACTCCACCTTGACCTAGCTTAGAGAAAAGGGATGTTGACCTTACACTTACACCTGTTGCATATATGATATGCCTCTCAAGATATCATACCTACACCTGCAACTCCTATGATGCAATCTTCCCAAGGACCTAAATTGTAGGACACAGCTAGTAGGGCTGATATCACCCTCCTGTCGAGTCAAGGAAAACTTGCCACCTATCTTGAGGTTGCTTGGGCTCCAATACTCCTAGAGTCTATATAACGGCATCATAAGTGCAACCACAATCATAACAAGCGCAACAAGAATCATTCAGCATATACAAAGTGTTCAAGGTCTCTCACTACCACCCCTTTCCTCTCTAAGCCTGCCTTGGTCTTCTCCTCTTCCACCTCCGGTGATCTCAGGCCATTGAAGTGCCCGCCATCTTCCCAGAGGTCAACAACCTATCACCTCTAGCCTCCCTCACCCACATCGATGATGTTTTGTGGAATGTCATCTCACCAATGTTAAAAGATGTGCATTTCCTATTCCTTCTATATATGCTCTCCTATGGCTACAAGTATGTGTCCAAAATTATTTAAAAATCCTTTATTTTGAAATAAAGACACAATATGCTTGAATTTAGCATGCAAATTCCAAATTATTAGTTTAAAAATTAAAATACAACATATAGCGACTAGTTTTCAAACAAATCCTCAAAAAAAGCATATTAGAACTTTTCATTTAGGTTAAGGCATTGTTCAAAATCACTACCCAATTAAATTGGGAAAAATATTAAATAAGTCCTACTTTTTCTCATTAAATTTTTATTGAGTCCTATTTAACACTGCATTTGGAAGGCATATTCATGTGTTAACACTGGACTCAATCGAAAATTTGAAATTTTACAGGAAAAGTACAACTTACTAGGAACTTTCACATTAAGCTATATTTATAAACAATGAAAACAAGACTAAACAATTAGAAAGGTTTCTTTTTACCAATTTTCTTCGCCTCCACACTCTTCGACGACCACGACCATCATTTTGCAAATTTGACACATCCTGGTTAATTAAAAAAAAACTTTAAAAACAAGATACTAATCCTTAGACAAAGTTTTGTATGAAAAATAAATAAAAATTCAGACATAGAGATCAATATTTGTTACCTGTGACCTGATAGAGCACCTCAAGCTCGGTAGATTCGCAGCTTTCACCTCAATCCTCTGTGTCAAAGCAACAAATATTTCAAATATCTTTTATAATTCAATTAAAAAAATTAATAATTTGGAAACCCATAATCTAATTTGGTATATAAATTTTTCACAACACATAATTGGGCGAATTGGGGTTAAAGATTTCATATTATTAATTTTCACTCATTAACCAAAAGGAGAGTTCAAGGGATGAGTAGTTACGAGTGGCTGCAACGGCGACAAGCTAGTGAAGAGTACAGATGATACAGCCATGGCAGCGTTCATTTCGAGCTCCGCCTTTATCAAAGTACCCACAATTTTACCTAAAATGAAACTATCAAAATACCTTCTCTTTTTTTTTAAGACACCTGCGAAAGTGAATGCCAAAATTTTCAAGTTCAGAGTAATAGAAAAAGCTAAATATGAATCGACTGTTTTACTTGGAAACAAACAATTCGCATCTTCCGAACCCTAAAATTTCAGTTCCTACCCACATAGATATACATATCCATATTCATACACAGCGAGAGAGAGAGAGAGAGAGAGAGAGTTCTTATCTTACCAGACAGACACAGAGAGATAGGGAGAGAGAGAAGAGAGCGAATGAGTCAGGATTTGTGTTCACTGTTCAGAGCTCGGACCCAAACTCAAACCCAATCCCAATTCCATGCCCATCTTGACCATAATTGTTGAGTTGTTAGACCCTCTCCAACCCACACGCAAATCTTTTATAAAATTTAAATTTGATAAAAATTTAGCAAAAATGATATTCTAATTGTTGTACTAAATTTGTATTAAATGAAAGAAAGTTTTATTTTTTCATCAAATCAATGAGTGTTTAATTTTTTTTATCAAAGCTAATAAGTGATCATTAGTGGACCATCGGCCAATCAATTGGGTATGACTGTCCACATGATCAAGTGGACAACTGAATTAGAAAAAATTTACACTAGGCCGGTCGACCCTTGGACATCCTTCTAATTGTCCTTCCAGTCGACTGGTTATTTGATAAAAATTAAAAATTTAGTATTGAAATACTTAGTATAAGATGAAATTTTTAATCTAAATCTTTAATTAAATTTGATGAAAAAAAAATAATAATAATAATAATAAAGTGTTAGGAGATGTTCTAAAACCCTCCTCACAACTCAAAAATGAAAAATTATGTGGTGGCTCAGTCAAATTTATGTATATGTCTTAATTTAATATTTATTAATTAAAATTATAAGATTTAATATTTTTTATAAGAATTTTTGAAATAGATCGACAAATAATCCAGTTCCACTTATGACGCGAAAGATCATGAGTAAATATTCAATTCTTGATCATAGCACATAAAGTTATTGACAAAAATTTAATTATAATTATTAACTCGTAATATTACTATTCCACCAAAAATTGATGGGTAAGTGTAATGTAATCTACTCTCCTATGAATGTGCGTGAGGTCGGTGGAGTAATCATGTTTAGAAAGTGGGTTCACCATCTGTGTGATATTTTATCATTAAATAGTAGTAATACACCATATCAATACTGGTAGGGCATGTTTGATTAGAAAGATTAAAGTATGAGATTGAGATTATTAATCCGTAGGTCAAATTATCCTATATTTGTTTTGATATTTTAGTTTAGGATTATTAATCCAATAGATAATTAATCCAATAAATTTGTAGGATTATTAGTAATGGAGGAGGGGTGAGATAGTAAATATCACACTAATTTGATAGAATTATTAATATCTCATTATTAGTCTTATCAATCAAACATAATCATAGAGTATTACTGTTACACTAAAGTTTTAAGCAAACTTATCATGCCTAAATTACGCAATATCATCGTTATAGCCAAAGTTTACTCCAACTTTTGATGTCCACATGGCATGGCATGGTTTGGTTTCAAATTATAGGCCCATAATTCAGCCGTTGACTAAGGTTTTGTTAAAAAGTCAAAAATTCACTATCCTATTTAAGTCACATCATCTTATTTAAGTTACATTACTTCTCTACAACATTACTTCAAATCCAACCCATACCCAACCCATATTTTATAAAAAGTCAAAAAGTGCACTTATTTAGAACATCCTAAACCACCCCCAAATCAGAGACCCAGGTAGTTTAACTCTTAGGCCCGTTTGTTTTTAAAAGAAGAATGAAAGATATTGATAGTGAGAGAATTAAATAAAATTATATTTATTTTAATGATAATTGTTAGTGTGAGAATTGTTAAATTATTACCCTATAAAAGAAATTATAGGTTCGTTTGGTTTGTGTTTCTGAAAAAAATTTCGGAAATTTTCTCTACAAATAAGTTTTCAAAAGTAATCAAACCAAACAAATTTTCCCAAAAAAATTTCCCAAAACACACAAACCAAACAAGTTTTCCAAACAAATCTCTCTCACACACACATCAAATCAATCACTTTTTCCAAAACTCTCTCTCAAAACAATTTTCCAAAACAAATTTCCCAAAAAACCAAACCAAACATGTTTTCGTACTTTTTATCTCTAAAACACATCTCTCAAACACAAACCAAAATATTAAAACAAATAAAACTATGATTTTACTTAACAAAAAAAACAAAAACATTAAACATTAATGTTTAAACATTAATGTTTAAATGCCCAACATTTAAAAAAAAAAAAAAAAAACGCCCAACATTTAAAAAAAAAAAAAAAACTAAGCCGGAGAACTAATTTCCTAATACCATCTCCACCTCCCCCATTTCAATCCCAACAGCAAGGCCCATCCTAATCTCATGGGATTATGAATCTCCTCTCCATCTCCCAAAACAAAGACAACATATAGTAGATTCTACCTCCATCTCAACCATATTCTCACCTCTATCTTCCAAAACAAACAGGGCGCACAAAAGTTGGTATAAGGTCCTTATCTTTCTAAATAATTATTTTTGTAATTATTATATTATATCTAAAAATTTTGTGTCTTAAAATTTTCTATTAATTCAATGATTAAGAGTATATTTTAACAAAGAAACAAAAATTTAATAATAGAGAATTTCATTCCAAAAAACTAATCTTTGGTTGAAATAACCTAATGGCAAGTGATACTAAACTGGGAAGCGTGCTGTGCTGTGATGTGAGGCCTATGGGGCCTTGTCACGGGCCAATATCATTGATTGAAATCGTTTATAATGTAAAATTTATTAAGTAGATCATTCATAAAAATAATTTAGATTAATTGAATATCTATAATTTCTCGGGGCGTACCAAGTCCGAGATCTTTAATTCTATTTTGAGCAGAGTACACTCGAAGTTACAAGGATGGAAATGTGAATTTTTGACCTTTGCTGGTAGAGGAATTTTGGTGAAACATGTCCTTCAGTTCATTCATGTGTATCTCATGTCTGTTTTTCGTATGCCTGACAATTTCCAACATAAGCTTACAACTATAATTCATCAGTTTCTTTGGGCTTCACCCAAGGGTCTAGGGTTAGCATGGAAAAAATGGACATCTTTATGTATTCCCAAAGTTTGGGGTGGTCTAGGATTTAGAGACCTTACCTGCTTCAATCAAGCATTACTAACAAAACAAGCATGGCGGATTTTGTCCTCGCCCAATTTACTGATTTCGAGAGTTTTGCTAGGTAAATATTGTCAACGAAATTCATTCCTTGAGACTAAGCACTCTTCGTTATCATCATGGAGATGGCGGAGTATATTATGGGGGCGTTCGCTGTTACTTTCTGGCCTTCAGTGGGTCGTGGGCAATAGTCGGAGTATCAATCCGTTTGAAGAACAATGGATTCCGATTGTTTCCAATCCTTGTAGAGGACGAGGATTGAGTGATATTTGTCCTGCTATGAGGGTAGAGCATTTCATTGACTCCTCATCCCGATCTTGGCGATTAGATTTATTAAACTTGTTTTTTCCTGCCCATGTTATACCTCATATTTTATCTATTCACATTCCACAAGAGGATCTCGAGGATAAAATTGTTTGGGGTCCAACTAAAAGTGGACAGTACTCGGTTAAATCAGGTTACAAGCAGGGTTTAATTCGACTATTCCAGGACTATTGTAGGCCTGATCCGGACTGGTCCATCTGGAAATGATTGTGGCACTTAAAGATTCCTCCCAAATGGACCTTGTTTTTGTGGAAATGCCTTCACAATATTCTCCCGGTCAAACACGAACTCAAGAAACGAGGGCTTAATATAGATACACTTTGTTCACGATGCTCAGAATATGAGGAAACTATTGAACATCTATTTTTTTATTGTCCCATCTCTCAAAGGGTTTGGCGTGGGTCTGTATTGGGATTAGATTTTGGAATTGGAACTCCCTTATCCTTCTTTTCCTAGTTTAAGAACTGGGTGGAGCAAATTAGTGATGTTGAGATTTTATCTCACTCCATTGCTCTATTATGGGCCATCTGGTTGCAACGTAACTCGCACTGAATTTTGTTCTGCAATATTGTCCACTAATCATACCTTAGCAACAGCCCGTGAAGTGTTATCCACCTTCCTGTCACCATTTCCTTATGTTTATCATGACATATCCTACTCTGGTAATATTGCTCACCAGTTTGTTGCTAAACAAATTATTTTGCAGAATGCTGCCTCTTCCCTTATAGACTATCAGCAACAACGCATCGTCGTCGATGGGTCTTGGACCTCGGTCATGGACAAGACTGGTGGTCTGGCTGGATGAAGCTAACAATGTGGTCAAGCAGGAAGCCATTTTGGGGCCACCCATGCTCTCTCCTCAGCAAACGGAAGTTGCGGCGGTTCTCCAAGCCTTACATTGGGCATATCAGCAAGGCATAAAGCGTCTCCTTTTGCAAACAGATTGCCTGGTCTTGGTGCAGCTTATGCATACCTATGATCAAGATGTTGACTGGCAGTTTCACTCTTTATTAAGTGATATTTTGTTATGCACTAAACAATTTGCTTATGTTGTATTAGAAAAGGTAGATAGAGCAGTTGTCCAACCTGCTCATTCTCTTGCAACTTCTGTAAGACTATTCTGAAAATTAATGAAATGTCTATGATGTATTAGTCCTCACAAAAAAAAAAAAAAAAAAAAAACTTGGCCACATTTATTTTTTAAAAAATAAATAGTTAATATAATTTTGATAATTTATTTTAAAGTAGTTAAGACTTGATCACAGGGTTACACATATCCAATTAATTTGATTTTCCTTCATAGATAATATGTTTAACGAATCTTACAATATGAACTGTTTAGATTATCAAAATAAACTGAGAACACATCCTATGAGACCTCACAGAATGCTTGCATGTACCCCTTTGCCCAAGTGATACTACGAAAAAACCAAATCACAAGGAATTAAGCAAAGATCAACAGCCAAATTCGGGTCTCATTCTATTCCCTTCCCCTCCTCCAACCAATAACTAGAAGCTTTTGCACTTCTGTTTGTGTAAAAAAAAAAATTTATCATTTGACTAAAATACAAGTTTTGGCTAAAACACATAAGGCTTTGAGGGCATGTCAAGGCAGTAGTGTCTAAGTTATGGAAATATTTTCGGAAAAATATGACTTTTAAAAATAGACATAAAGGATAAAAACCTCTTGATTTTTGTTTTACCTCAATTAAGACAATTTAAAATCTCCATGGAGTTTGCAAAATCAAGAAGAAAGTTTAGTAAAAGGAAATGAACACTAAAACACTTATTTTTATAAATTCAACGGATTGAAAATACAAAAGCATAAGAACAAGTTTGAAACACATGAAATTGAGTTACGAAATGGATGTAAACACAATTTGAGTCTCAAAAAAATGTCTATGAAGGCCAAAACAACTAATTTGACACGAGTGTCGTGGAAACTAAGGTTAAATCTATGGCAAAAATGCCTTTCAAGTTTATTCCTAAGTTGAACTAGAACTAAGACTAAGGATAAATAGCATTGGTGCTATGTGCTATGTTGAGTTGAATGATTGATTGATTAGGTTTTGTTCCCTCTTCATTTGGGATATTTATAATTGCTAGAGCCTTCTGAAAATCTGGAACTGCCACTTGAAAATCTAGAACAATTTCTGTTAGTGGGATGCTGAACCTCCTTCTGAAGTGACACTTGTCCCACTTTGTTTCTTCTTTTTAAGGGTGTTGGTTGTGTGCTCCTCAACACTTGGGTTTAATTATAACTGCCTCCTAATCTAAGCCGTTGGGTGGAAGGGCTAGGTCTTAGATAAATGACAAGTGTTCATCATTGGTCAAAATAGTTGCATAATGTAGTAGTTATTTAGAAATTCAAATTGTGACCGTTGATGTCTTAACTAGTGGAGCTCTTTGGTCTTTTGGATGAATGACCCGTGTCCCACTAACTCTATCCGTTAAACAAATGCATATATATATAATTAATATATAAATGGATATATACGGTTGGCAATTTCCAAGGAATTTGAAATACAACAATACTTGCTAACTCAAATTTTCATAAACTGAATGGCTCAAATGTCTCAAAACGATGTCATTTTGTGAACAAAATAATATTATTTTGATACATTCAAACCATTCAGAAACATTTTCTTTGGACTTAACCCATGATTGAGTTGATCACACAAATCCAGGAGCCCTCAATTGCCAACTTTGATTTTGCTATAGTCACCAACTTTAAGTCACCACCTGGACACATGGCAGCTCCTTATTGAACTATCATTTTTAGTACAAACAACTTGCTACAGCCCTCTCTCTCTATATATATATTTTTTGATCCAATGACCAACCCCCACGTGTGTGTGGGGGTGGTGGGGATGCTTGGAGACTGGGGGTCTCCAGCACAGCTGTTATTAAAACAATAAAGCCTCAGACCTCCACTAGGGGTGTCCCCCAAGCCCCCAGTGAGGTGTGATTGGTCTATATATATATATATTTTTAATCCAATGACCAACCCCCATGTGTGTGTGGAGGTGGTGGGAGTGCTTGGAAACTAGGAGTCTCCAGTATGGCTATTATTAAAACAAATAAAGCCTCAGACCCCCAGGGCTCCCAGTGGGGTGTGATTGGTCTATATATATATTTTTTTAATCCAATGACCAACCCCCACGTGCGTGGGGGAGAGGGGGTTAGTGGTGGGGGTGCTTGGAGACTGGGGGTCTCCCGCACAGCTGTTATTAAAACAATAAAGGCTCAGACCCCCACTGGGGGTGACCCCCAAGGCCCCCAGTGGGGTGTGACTGGTCTATATTTTTTTTTGATCCAATGACCAACCCCCACGCATGTGTGGGGGTGGTGGGGGTGCTTGGAGACTAGGAGCCTCCAGCACGACTGTTATTAAAAATGATTATGGACGTTCAAATACAATTTTATGCTTAATGAATATTCCCATCACCCCTCCTAGGTTTTTTTCAACGAGGAAAACCAATGAGCTTCCAGTTTTTTTTTTTTTTAAAAAAAAAAAGGAAGAAACAGTCCCTCTAAACTACCCACCACAACCTTGGATTGTGAGAAGCCAAAATATCCACACTAACTCCCCCCTCAGAATATCTCAAAAAAATTTGCCAATGCTAACAAAAACATCAGAAACAGAGAAGGAAGCTCCACCTGGAAGGAAGTTCAATTTCAACCACCAAATATATAGAGCTCATATATATCAAAACTCTCTGTTTGAAGCTTTGAATGGTTCTGCTCGCTCTTACACTCATCTTTCTCTACTTGGCATCCAAAGTTGCATTTTGTTTCTAATCCTGTTACTTTGTATCCCAATTCTACTAATGAAAGCAATACCCTTTCATGCTTGAGAATTCGCCAAGCATCAGGAACCAAATCTACAAAATCACCTGGTATTACATATTTATTTCTGCTATATCTGCCTTTACTTGAAAGAATACATGATATGGGTTGGTCACCAAAGCATATTGTAAGTTTAGAGGTATTAGCATCAAAACATCAACCAGAGAGGTCCCCCACTCCTAGGTGCAAATCCCATGTACAAAGATGCCTGTCTATACAAACCTAACAATGTTGTATCAAAGAGGGGAATCACCAATAAAATACAAATTCAATGTGACACTTTTCAAGAAACATAGTTCTGATGAGATGACCAGTTGTCCATGATCCATATGGTCTTCTCATGAGGAAATTAATTTCTCTATTCCTTTTTCCCTAGATGGAACGGCAATTTCATGACAGAAAAAATTAAGAAGTTTCTGCAAGGCGGTATAGTGTGATCTCCTGCTGCTTGAAATACCGGCGGTCCTCTTCATCAACAAGAACAAGGTTCAAATAATACTTCACGCTGAATTTGTTGTTGATGTTGCGATGTGTTGGCGTCAGTTCATAGGGGCTAAGGAACAGTCTGATTGGTATTGATTCACCTGTAAAAGCAACCACAATTTTTCCATCAAAACCTGTAGACATGTGATATAGTTCACAAACATGCATCTAATTCAACAATTTCCATTAACAATTTGGGTCCTACTCAGTATCACTTTCAAAAACTACTCAATTATTAAAATATGAAACTGGCTACTACTATTTGTTTTAACCAACTGGGGCTAGCCTAGAGAAAAGTATCTACTTTTCTATACAAAAACAAAAAAAATCCCGAGAAAATTATCAAGAAACTTATGCAAACATGTGGTTTTCTGCCCTTTCGAGAATTCTTATTCTTTGAACCTGGAAACAATCTGTCTGCTATGTAAAATTCAAATAAATTTCACTTGCAAATTTTTCAAAATAAAACTGAATGGAAAGACTTATTTTTAACCACTCATCTCAAGAATGGAACAGATTTGGTCAACGCCTCAACAACCAGAAGTGATTGGACTGTCAGTACCTGCTAATCCTTCTGGATGGTTCAGTCAGAATTTTGGAAACAAAATCATGATACAGAAAATAAAAAGATTAATAGTAATTTTCTAAGTTGCAGCTTCTCTAAAACAGTAATTACTTCTGTGCCCTACGAAATCTCCAAAAAGCTTCAGCTTTCATATATATTGAAGGTTCTAATGCCTGCTGCTTTCAAAGTTAATACTACAGGGAATTAGCTAATCTAAGGTAGCAGTACGTAAGGTTGGAAAGTAGATATTACACCTTGAGTGTAAGAAAAATGGGGTACATGGCACGCATTGAAAAACAGATGAAACCTAAATGATGATTCTTGCATACCTCTGACTGGAGCACCATCCATCAACTCAAACTTTGCAAGTGTCTCGGTCTCAACATGGGTGTTGGCCCCTGATCCTGTCGATTCTCTGCGTCTGATCTCAAGGTCCATATTTTTAATCTTTATTCTTACAAGAAGAAAATATATCTTGCCCACAATAACGTCTTTCAGATGATACCTGAGTAATGAACACCAGAGTCAGCCAAGGCGTACATCCCTGCTTTTTACTGAAATTTAATAAGTGACAAATAACAACTAAACTGTGCAAGACACCAGGGCAGCTGATTTGGTTAGGTTAGATTGTGAATCCAGAATCCAGATAGAGAAGTTGTCCAATCGAAAGCCTAATACATATGGCTTAATATCAGCTTTAAGTTATAAGAAGCTTCGATTGATTGAAGAAGTGGGACCTGGGTTTAGTGTCCTGCACAACCCAGTTGAACTGAACAACCAGGAGCTGCCTGTGTGTGTGTGTGTTTTTTTTTTTTTTTTTTTTTTTTTTTTCAAGATTCAGTTTATTGGATTAAACAAGCTTAATTATTACTAGGTGTCTGAACAAGAGCATGGTAAGCCACGAATAATAAATTACTAATCAAAAACACAAATTTGTCATTATTGCTTACTTGCTTTTATTGTACTCAAATTCTATATGAAGGCAATCTTCAATCCCAACTTCCATCTGCGAGGTTAAAACGGTTAGAGATTGAGAAAATCCTATTGGTATTTGGCGATTGTGTTATGCTTCAGACAAACATATACTAAAAAAAATAGATAGAATTGGAAATTAGAGTTGCTATCTTTGTTTACGCTTCCCCATCTAATACATAATTTCTCATGAATATGAAGCATTGCATAATGCAGACAATATAATGCTCTTTTTTTTTTTCATTTTTTTTTTTTCCTTTTTTCCGTTCTTTTGTTTTTTTTTTTTTTCTCCCTATAATTTTATAGGCCAACACTAGAAGCACCCTGATCCCAGCCATAGACTCTAGTCTACCCTTCGGAATGGCCACTGGTCAGCAAAGATCAGTTAGTGCGAATGTAAAAGACATTGCAGTACCACACTGACCTTAATACTATTGTTAATATCAGGAGGTGGGCTGTAATTGCGAACCTGATGCATAAGAATTGAAATAAATAGATCAGAACAATAAATTGCTAATTGATAAATTTCATGAATAGCACAATAACAGTACAGTTGCAAGCTGGAAGAAAAGACGCAACTGAACGAAGCTAAGTGAGCAACAAGACCCTACTTATCCAAACAAATTAACAAGAAACAATTATCATAAACTAGATGAAATACAAATTTTGAACTGATCAGTGCATGACTTATGCACAAGCCAATGCATCCAACCAGATACATAAATGATGAATAACACAACTTGCTAAAGGAACAGTATTAATGCATGTAACATAGGAAGCCCTTTAGCATAGGTCAGATTAAATTAGCAAGTACAATTAATTATTATTTATGCCTCAAAGAGAAGGAAAGAGAGATTATACTATAGTAAGGGATCACAAGTTACTAAAAACTCAACTCAACTAGGCTTTAATATCAACTCATCGAGGTCAACAAGATAATATGTTCCTTTTCATTTAGTTGCTTTGAATAACCTATTTCAAAATTGTAGCTAAAAGAGAGAGGGGTCTGTTTAACATCAATTCATATTAAAGATAGATGGTGGCGGCAGAATGATGAAGTCTTACATGAGCGCCGTACAGAGCCCATTATAAAGCTCAGAGAAGTACGAGAAAAAGCCTGCACTATAAATAAACAATAGCTGAAGCTATAGACCTAGGAGGACTTGGAAGGGTGACAGATTAACTCAGAAGTCCAAACTCTCAAATTCCAAAAACATAAAAAAAAATAAAAATAAAAAGGAATCAACATTTAGATGTTAAAAATTCCATGAATTGAACGAGGGATTCCAAAGTAAGTTCCTAAAAAAGTTTCACAAGGCGTGGCGTGGCGTGACCTCCCTGAGATCAGCAGCAGAGTGCAAAGATAAGTACTGATTAGATAAATGTTCCATAAAAATTATCTCCTTGCCACAATACTCCTTTCGTCAAAGACTGAGACCACAACTTGAAAAGAAGAGAGATTCTAAGCATGCTTAGAATATGAGGCACAATTAATGCAGGTCTCAACTATTAGACTGGGCTAAAACCACATCCCCAGAGGTAAATGTAATAATATGTATCCGAATATCTCTTCTATTATCAATTTCTATAATGAGAAAATCTCTTTTAGAGGCTTTCACATCAAATCCAGTCAGTAACAGAATGGATTTCGATCAAACTCGTTTTCTCATCTGCTCCTGTGATTCTTCCTCCAACCTATGGAAAAAAGACTTTGCCTTCCTTTGTCATAGATTTCCATTTCTAAATCAAAATCTGAAGTTGATCTTCAATTTGAAATCTATCTCAAATATCTCATTGAGCGTAAATATTAGTCTCAAAGGTGAAGGTAATAATATGTATCTTATTACCGTATGAAAATAAATGCAATAGGAGCCTATTTTTTGAACCTAAAAGATTGGATACATGGCATTTCCATTAACAGTAAACATTTGTTTGAAAGATGTTGATGCATTTTTGGTGATGGTAGAGCCCTTTCACTGGTAAGGCTCACAAGTGAGATTTGAGTTTGCATAATCTTCTTCTGTTTGAAGAAATGGTTCTTTGAAAAAATGAGTCACCATCTATGTAGACAGAGTTAGGAAGCCAAACTCCACACATATACACAACTCTGCTGTAAAAGAAGATGATATTGCAACAACACATATGTAGTTATGTTTTCCCAAAACCAGTGTATTGATGTTTCACACAAACCTTAGTAGACTGATATTCTACTACACAGTTACACCAAAAAGCACAAACACTTCCAAGAATGTGGCGTGCCGTGTATGACACCGTATTGGATACCAACCGACACGACATGACACTCATGGGAGTCAGACACTTCCCAACAACTACTGAACACACGTCTCCAATTATTTAAAAAATAAACAAATAATTCTTGACTCGGATGCACTTCAGACACTTAGGAACACACATCCCCTGCTCAGACATACGTGAAACACATTATAAGTTTGAATAAAATAATTTGAAAGCCAATGATAAAAAAATAAAAAGAATAAAAAAAACATAAATTTATACATATTATCTTCCTTTAGATTTTATATTATTATCTTTAAATTAAATATTTATAAATTATATGCATGACATATAATAATTGCTTACCCTTATATATATATGCCATATTTTGCATGTGTCTCACGTGTCACATCCTACATTTTTTAACGCCTTTCATGTCAACCTAAGAAGCATGAACACTTCTAAGAAGGTAGCGTATTCGTATCATGTTTGTGTCAAACACCGACACTCGTTGGACACTTCTCGACACGTGCCCGACACTCGTCAAAACATATCCTATTTTGTTAAAAAAAATTTAGACATGGACACGTTTTAGACACTCGTGTCCATTGCTTAAACACATGTGTTTACCGATTAAACACACATGAAATTGCTAGAACTAAATAACTTAGGATACAATAACCAAAAAAAAAAATGTAAATTTATAAAATAAGTGTTATGTTACATTTTTTTTTTATTATCTTTGAATGATGTATTCATATATATGACATATAATAAATATATAAAATGATTTATTTCGTACAGGTCCCCCGCATGTCTTGTCTTGTATTTTTTGAAAATTGGTGTGTCCATGTCGTGTCCGTGTCCGTGTTTGTACTTCTTAGGTGTCAACGTGTCCATGTCGTGTCATGTATCCGTGTCTATGTCCATGTCCGTGCTTCTTAGTTCTACATAATATTTTTTCTTTAGATATAGCTGAGTACAACCTCTTTCCTTCTTTAAAAGTTCAGAAAAATGGTCAATACACACACACACACACTCACAGAGAGATTACCACAAAATCTTGGTATTCCACAATGCTGCCAGCATAACCACGACTAATTGTAACTTTCAGGACATACCTGCAAAGAGCATTATTCAGGGAAATTTTAACATGAATCTTAACATCACAGATACTATACTGAATGTATCAGTATGATGAAGAACATAGCTGACAGTATACTACAAATCCATAGTTATAAGTTTCCACTATCTATTGTTAACTTCGACAAGTTGAATGGCCATATCTAATGTCAATAAGGTATTTCAAGACACATTGTCCATTCATCAAACTCCCCAGCCCCCACCAAAAATAAAGTGTTAGGTTCAGCCTAGGATAAGGGATGGGATAGCTTATAAGTTAAAATAATTCAATTGGGTTCAGAGGGCATTTCTCTGAATATTTTTGGGTGGGGATGAGGCCTAGGGCTATTTAGTCTAGTTCCACCCCCTTATATCTGAGAAAACAAACACGGCTATAAGAAATGTTTTCCTCATGTAAACAAGCTTAGACCAACCCACAAGAAAAATGTGTTAACTCAAGCAAGGCAGTTGACCGCCAAAATGAGACAATTTTCCCTCAACAAAGGACTTAACCTCCGGAATGACAAAGCTTTTTCTGTAAAAGCGCACTTCAACAATAATCAAAATTGAACTAGGACAGGTTTTAGGTGATTTGATGCTGTGAAACTTAAAATTACATATATCTGATATTCTTGATATCAGACTGTTGCACTCTGAAGCATGCCAGTCTTAATCAAAGCCTTAAATAGTCATGAAGCAAACAATGGCACATGATGACCTTAAAAAATGCACACATTAGAGGTTAAGATTTAAATTTAAATAGTCATGAAGCATGCAGCTACATTAAGGCCAAGTTGCACATAATAAATGATGAGGACCATCAAAATGAACTTCAACAATGTCTTAATCAAAGCCTTAACCAGTACATACAGGAAAAATCAAAGCAATGTAGCAAACAATGGCAGGTAGATATGACATGTAAATATGGGTGTGCAAAAAGTGATGCAATAGAACATGATGACCTTAAAAAATCTGCCAGAAGTTTTTAGAAATTTTTTTTTTTTGGCTTAGAAAAGTTCTTAGAATTTATTAGATTCATAAAACCAGAATAGATTTTAATAAGAACAAGTTGATATTCATATAGTTAACTATGAATTGTCCAAAAGAAAGACAAAAGATACAACATATACACAAAACTTACAGACAATTTCATGACTAGTGTTTAACTTACCTGAGCCGCACATTCACCCCATTGTATGTTTCATAAGGCATTTCAACCGTAGAAAATTCGAAGGGATATGTCTTCCTTTCAAATAATTCACCAGGAACATCCAGTTCACGAACTATAAAAAATAAAAAAATAAAAAAGAATTAGGGGAGGGAGAAAAATCCATTTTGCTAATAGTTGTGGAAATATGTTGGAAACTAAATACACTATGTAACAATGATGGACATATTGATAAGGACAACGAATGTTGAGATTTATAGATTGGAAACCAATGAACCAGATGTTTTACAAAATAATTGGAAGTAGAATAATAAAGAGTTGGTAAAATCTAAGTTAATGGGATCTAATTACTAGTACACTCACCAAGGGAGGTAAAGTCATAGAAGTTGCCCCTGTCGAAATACATTTCTGCGAAAACCCACAAAATATGTAACTGCAATAAAAAATGATATCTTCACATCTACTTTTTAATCATTAGCAGTGAGGCAAAGGTATTCAATGGGAATGGATTAGTCCAAAAAGAAGAGGAAGAAGCTAATTAGAGGAGTAAACTCTTCTCTCCAAGGATTACAAGATATACATGTCTACTGTCCAACCAAAATAAAATAAAATAAAATGACATTAATAAAAAAAATTAAAAAATAATAAGTGTTGGGAAACACTGTAAGTGTGTGTGCAATCAATTGTTAAGTTGCATCAGAGATACACAGAGGTGTCTCTATTCTTTTACTGATTACTAAATTAGAAAGACAATACAAACTGAAAAAACAAACCTCATTAGGTAAATATAAGAAAAGTAGATATTACAAGACAAAAGATACCAATAAACAAAATAATACAAAAAAAATCACCCAAGATTCTAAGAATGACAATTATAACTTTATCTCAAACTACATGGAAGTGTCTTCTCTATCCCTTTTGATAAGATTAAGAACTTCATTAAATGAGTGTCTGCTTGACGGGAAAAGTTTGGGCTGACAAAGGAAAAGAAACCCTCGTCATTGTATATGCTATAATGTCCCGTGTCTCTACTTTTCAAGGAATATATAGTATTAGAAACTTTGAGTAAACTCACCTATCTGACCAAGGAGTTCAATTTTAATCCCATTATGTTCAACCCTCTTCCCTTGAACTGGTTCAATAGAAATCTGAAAAGGCCACCACCAACAAAAATTATATGAATATATATATATATTTATATACAATATACAATATGCACATCTTATTAACATTTAAAATGTTGAACTAATGAATTCAGAGCTAATTTTAAACTAAACAGTGAAATTAGATATAATCAATGACCATAACTAGACTATTTGCGCAAAATACCTTCCCAGCAATGTTTTCTTGACTTTGGAAGAGTGGGATCACCATTGTTTGACCATTTTCCTTCTTCATGGGAACCTGTGCACACATATGCACAAGAAATAAGTATCATCATGACGGTATTAACCAACTTCCGCGCCAGTTGCAATAAACCCCCAAAAGTAAACTGCCAAATATAAATCTGAGTCCAGAAACTTTTAGGTGGTGCTATATAACAAGGCCACTCAATCATGTAGCGGTAAGTCGTGGACTCGCACACAAACAGGATTCAAACCCACACTCCTAACACTGGATACGGTTTGCTCAGGCTTGGAAGGTTCGTCCTACGAACCATATATGCTATTGCCAGGGAGGCTGGCCTCAGGGAGAGTGGAACCTGGAATCTCAAAGTTTATACCTCAAGGCCTTACCAAATTGCCACACCCCCTTTGGGTGGTTTGAGTCCAGAAACTGAACCACCAGTCCAGCAGTAATTTTCCAAAAAAAGAATTTGTTCACGCAACAGACTAATTCCAAGAGGCAACAAATACTAATTAAATGAATAAATTATCTCATAAACCAAAGAAGGACCATATCTATAATACATGTTTCTTGAAGATCTTCATATTTCCACCTTGAAGAACATTGAAATGGTTGTTTCATCATCAATGAGTATGCATATTCCCTTGGTCATGCATTATTCCAATACCGCAAAAATCAACATCAAAGCAACTCAATTATTCAATCAGGTAAGACAATCTCCAGCCCTTAGTAAAAATTTGAGTAAAATTGAGAGTAAAAGATTTATTTGACATGGAACACTCGATGGACAAACTCAAATTTAAGCACAATTTAAGTAAAAGTTTTGTAATGGCAGAGTTACAAATTTGAAAGCTACAAAATGGTCTTTAAAATTCCAAGTAAACATTTAACTCTCCCTTAATTTGAGTAAAAAAAAGAGGATAAAACTCAATTTGATATGGGTTTGAGTCAAGGAGTGGAAAGTGTTTTGAGTGATTTTTACCCAAATTTAAATTTGGCATAGGTTTGAGTCAAGGCTTGGGGATGCCCTAACATATGCATAACAAGACCATGACATGTGGCCGTGATCTCAGTTCCGTCTCACTGACCAACAAGAAATACCACGGAACTCCCAGTTTCAATAATTCCCTACTTCTAGTAAACTAGCTCAAGCCATTACACAAATTTATTACTAGTAATACAATTAGCGTTAAATTATTGAAGGCAATTAACAAAAGAAAACTTACCTTCTTACGAGTTTTCTCATCAGAAAATGTGATTGAAATGTTACAAGCAGGCTTGAAAGCTCCAATAATATAATTCTGGAGAAAAAACAATTGCTCATAATAATATATCAATTAAAGATAACAATAAAACCTCTCACTCAAACCAAGTAAAGAAGTTATACTAACGATCATAATAAGCTAGTAGCAAAACTTTACCATGATGTTCGCGATCGGATACCAGTTCAAAAGCCTTGTTTACAACACCTGGAAAATTGGATTTTCAAAATTTTCAACTTCAGAATAATAGAAAAAAGCTACAGAAGCGAAAATCACAAAGTATTATTGAAGCACATTGTCTCCAAAGTGAGAAAATGATAATTTCAAAAACCCTAACCTATGAATCGCCTGTTTTAGTTGGAAATGATTCAAACCTTCAGAACCCTAAAATTTCATTTCCAGGCTTCTTTTATTGTTATTCAAACTCCATCCACATATACAAATACATATACATAGACATACATACATATATATATATATATAGAGAGAGAGAGAGAGAGAGAGTACTTACCAGAGAGGAGAGAGGGGAGGAGTCTGATCTAAGGGAGGATTGCAGAGACACTGATCAAAGTTTGCTGACAGAACACGCCAAGGGCTGCTCGGTGTGCAGAGATCGGACCCAAATACAAATCTCAGGAAGTTACCATGCGTAGAGATCGGATCGGGTCCTTTTTGAAAAATATAGGCCCATTAGTTCAGCCCATAACAACATTTCACGGCCCAGTTAGTTTTGTTTCTTTTTTAGGAATTTTTGGTGAAAAACTCTCTCATTGGGCTCTTTTTGTGTGAAGACTACGTAATAAAATATGTATCAGGATCCTCTGAAGTATTGCCCCTGAAGTGATCCCTGAAGTGTGTTGATCTAATGGCTGAAAATATAACTAATCAAAACGACGTCGTTTTGGTTAATAATTTCAAATTTTTTTTTTTTTTTTTTTTTTTTTTTTTTTTATTATTTCATTCAAAATTCCCTCAGCTCTGTGATAAATGAGTAAAAACAAAGATCGGAGGAAGCTGGATTCATCTTCATCTGGGTTCGTTGCTGGATTCATCTTCAAGAGAGGAAGCTGATATTCTTTTTCAAGAGAGGAAAAATTAATTGGAAAAGAAACTGAAGCAAGAAAAATCCAAGAGATCTTCATCAATTTCTTCGAATAATTTCTTTTTCAAGAGATCTTCAGTTTCTTGCTCTCTTGTATATACCATTTTCTTCCTCTCTTGATATTCTTTCTGCAGAATTAATTGGATTTTTCTTCCTCTCTTGCATATACCATTTTCTTGCTGGATTCATCTTCATCTGGATTATTCATCTTCATCTTCATCAACAACAACACAGAGAGAGGAACATCTTCATCATCAACAACACAGATCTTCATCAATATCAACCGATCTTCATCTTCATCATTTTTTTTTTCGTTGTTTTTCTGCAGATCTTGTTCAGATCCAGAAGATAAACTGTTGATCTGGATTTTTTTAGTTGATCTTCATCATTTCTTCATCAATATTTCAGAAAAACATTTTTTGTTCATCTGAAATATTTCATCTGATCTTCATATAATATTTTTTTTGTTCATCTGAAAAAAATTTTGTTCATCTGAAAAATAGTTACCTAAATAATAATAATTTTAAAAAAAATATTTCATCTGAAAAAAAAATTTTTGTTCATCTAAATTTTTTTTTTGTTCATCTGAAAAAACAAAAAATATTTCATCAAAAATATTTCATCTGATCTTCATCAACTATTTTTCAAGATCTTCATATAAGCCAGATAAGCCAACACCTCTTCTCCTTCATCTCCTTCTACAAACACAAAATCTCTCTCTCTCTCTCTAACAATCTCATTCTTTTGTTCTTTTTTCTCCTCAAGTTTTGTTCGTGTTGACTTCGTATCTCACTCTTTTGTTCTTTTTTCTCCTCAAGTTTTGTTCTTGTTGACTTGGTAGAGAGAGAGAGAGAGAGAGAGATGAAGATGAACACCGTCGGAAGACAAATGCAGAGATCTGGCTTCAATCTGCTGCTCTACAGGTCCAAACATATACACATTCTACATATAAATAGATTTTAGTTTCTGGGTATAAGTGTTTGTGATTTGAATTTTGTTTTTTGAACAAGAATAGAAACAGGGGTTTGGCAAGTTTTTCTCTGTTAGAGAGAGAAATCAAAACGAATCACAGAGCTGAGGGAATTTTGAATGAAATAAAAAAAAAAAAAATTTATTTTTTTTTTGAAATTATTAACCAAAACGACGTCGTTTTGGTTAGTTATATTTTCAGCCGTTCGATCAACACACTTCAGGGATCACTTCAGGGACTATACTTCAGAGGATCCTGATACATAAAATATTAGAGCATCTTCAACCCATTAGGTATATCATGTTTGTTAGTCAAAATGCCTAATATAACTCATTTTTTTCAATTCCAATGCACTAGGCATATAATTAGGCATTTTAGCTCAACTCACATTCACTAGCTACATGTAGCTAGCCTTCAAGATTAGGCAAAATGTATTTAATCATTAGGATCATTTCCCTCCATCTTTGTTGTTGATGTGACATTTTATAAAATTCATAGTATTTAGATAAATAGCTAAAATAAAGAGTATGGTTGGAGTAGAAACATGAAATAGTTGATAGGCAAAATAAAATTTATACTTTATAGTAATGTTTAGATAGGTAAAATGCCTATTACCGTTGGAGATGCTCGTAGTTCCAAAAGTTCCTTAAATAAAAAAATATGATAAAAAGATTGAAATACCTTTTGCATATAAATGGGCAAATATCAAACGATGGAACCGTTTGTTTGCCTCACTCTGTTTCATCATTTGAACTCATTGCTCTGAAAACAAATAACAGAAGTACACAATAACAGAGTAAAAATTTACTGTCATTGTATCAAAAAAAAAAAACAAAAAACAGAACACATAACACATAACACCAGAGTAAAATTTTACTTTCATTTTATCAAACAAAAACAGAGCACATACTAGAGTAAAATTTTACTCTCATTCTGTTAAACAAAAATAGAGCACATACTAGAGTAAAAATTTACTCTCATGTTATCAAACAAAAATAGAGCACATACCAAAGTAAAATTTTACTCTCATTCTGTCAAACAAAAACAAAGCACATACCAGAGTAAAATTTTACTCTCATTCAAACCAAAACAGAGCACATACAAAAGTAAAATTTTACTTTCATTTTGTCAAACAAAATCAGAGCACATACCAGAGAAAAAAATAGAGAAATAAAGAGATAGAGAGAGCACATATATTGCCTTAGATCTTGTTTAAACCAAAGTAAAATTTTACTATCTGAAAAACAGAACATGATGAGGAGACAAAGAGAAAATGAGGGAGAGAATATAGATCTGAGATTATAGACCTCAAATATGAGGTCGTCAATCTCAGATATGAGGTCTTGGACGCTAAGGTTGACGATGGTGGTTGCCCGTGGTATAGTGGCATCGAATGGTGCTGGTGGTTGAAATGGTAGTGGTGAAACGATAGTGGTGGTGGCAGTGGCAGTGGCAGTGACGATGACGAACGGCGCCAGTGGTTGAGACGGTGTTAATGGAGACGGTGGAGGTAATGGAAATGATGGTAGTCATGGTAGTCGTGGTAGTGGAGACGGTGATGGTAGTGGTGGTGGTAGAGGAGAGAGCTCTTAGCAAGAGATAGAGAAAGAAAGTGCTGAGAAAGAGATGACAAACAAATTGAGAGAAAGAGGAGAAAGATAGAGAGTGTGTGTGAAGGGGTAAATTTGCTACATAAAATATAAATCTGAAATATTTTGTCCTTCTTACAATATTTCTTTATTTTTGAGGAGTTTATAAGCCAAAAAAATTATAGCTTGTCCTTTTCAAGAAAAACCGGCTCTATGAAGGAGTTATGGCTAAAAATCCCTTATTTTTTTTATTTGGACAAATTATCAACAAGTCATTTTTGAAAGAGGTGTGACCTATTTAGTCTTATAACTTTTTGTTCTATAACATTTTTCTTCTTCTCTTCCTTTATTCTTCTTTGTCTCTTTCTCTTTCTAGTTTTTAGCAACCGGCGATCACATCTTACTTCTTCTCTTTTTCTTTCTGATATATAGTCGCTAACAATCGACGACCACCATCGATTGGGTTCACCGGCAACCACTGACTACCGACTCTTTGCTTCACCCTCACCGATAGTAAAGAAAATATGTTTCCAACGAAGAAGATGAGTAGATCTGCATCATATCCAGCTAGATCTAAACAAAAAAATAGTTGTCGAAGTACAATCATTTCTCTATATCTGTCTCTCTCCTTTGATCTCTCATTTTTTCTTCCTTTTCTCTACTATGCACTTCTCTTTTCCTATTTTAATGGAGAAAATTTTCAAGTTATGAACAAGTTGTTTTTGAATTTAATTACAGGCGGTGAAAATTATAAAATTTTGCAGTTTCAATTTTTTTTTTATACTGAAATAAATCAAAGTTTAAAACTGCAAAATTTTACAGTTTCATAACATTCTTTAGAACTGTAAAATTTTATAGTTTCATAACATATTTTTCAGTTTGATTAATAAAGATAAATACTTAATAGATTTTTGCTTTGAAATTGTAATATTTTACAATTTCAATGCTTGCTTTTCAGTTTGCTCAACATTGGAGATTATTTGCTTAAACCCTACAAAAATTAAAAAATAACATATGTTTTTTTTTTTTTTTTTTTTTTTTCGTTGTTATTGTTTTTTGCTATTACGTTTTTTTTCCCCCTTTCAATTTATCAATATTTAGCACATTTTGCTGTGTGTTTTTGTTCTAATTTCTCTATTTATTTTTTTCCGACAATATTCTGGACATTCTAGTGAGTCTCCGATGATATTCTTAACATCCAACAAATGTTCTGGACATTCTGGCGATTTTCAGTGACATTCTAAATACTCCGGTGAACTTTCGACAATACTTCGACGATATTCCAATTATGTTGAATATTTCGGGGAGTCTCCGGTGACCATCTGACAGAAGTCTAACGGCGGTGGGATGTGGCAACATCTATAATTTTTTTTTTTTTTTAAATGATTTTTTGGTAATAATTAAAAATATGTAGGACTAATTGGTGCAAGTATTTTGTTTTGGGATAAAATGGGTTTTGAATTTTATATATGGGACTTATTGGTAAGTTCCCCTTTTTATTTTGGAAGAATATCAAAAAGTTGAGAGTAAAAAAATAATTATAAAATGATGAAATTAGTGATTTATGTATTTAATTATGTAAATAAATCTTGTACCTTTTGTGAGGCCCTTGACTTTCGTAATTTCTTTTTAGACCCTTATTTTTGAATTATTTCAATAAAGATAATCGATTCCTTATTTGATTTCAATTTTAACTCTAAAGTCGAAAATGCGCACCAATTGAATTCGAGAATTCAAGAATCATTTCCAAAACCCTAATAATAATTAATTAACTCCCTAATTATGGATTTATCGCTCAAAACCCTAGGTTTCGGGTTCTCATTATGATTTGCCGTTTAATTCGAAACAAATAAACTTTAACCGAATTGGATTTCCAAATACTAATTTAATTAAATACTACACTTAAATAAATGTCCCAATTCATAAATTAAGGCTTTAGCCCTCACATTTTACTTGAATTATAAATTGACCCCAAGATAGTACCATTATATATATACATATTTATGCCAATATTTTTAAACAAATAAGTTTGTACACAAATATCTCCACAAAATGTACAATTTGTACATCAAAAAAATTAAGAAAATTTTCCAAATCAAGGAGATATGGTCGGCCACCCCTAGGCTACAATTATAGAGTACTTTTTTTTGAAGCATATCCCTAAAATCATGGAACAAATTTTGACCTTGGTACCAATTATATATATAGATGTATACATGCATTGTACTTGTAACTATGATAGTTTTCATTAAGAGAAAAACCTAATTAGATTATGTTTAATTACATAATTAAGGTTCCTACTATTCCATTTCATCCTAACTAAATTAAAAAATATTCAATTGAATTAGAATCAAGGGCAAAATAGTCTTTTTATTACTTTTACTCTACAAATATACCACTCACCTCCACATTTTGAACACAAACACACACTCATACATTCACATACACGGCTGAAGGAGAGGAAGAGAGAGAGAGAGAGAGAGAGAGAGAGAGAGAGAGAGAGAGAGAGAGAGTTTGGTGCTGGTAGAGAGGAAATGAAAGGAAAATTGTGCAAACATCTCATCTAGGCAACAAGTAAGCCACATCACCACCCTTCCTTCTGTTTCCTCTTTGAAATACATGTTCTTAGAGATTTTAAATATTTTTTTCAGAGGTGTTTTAATGGTGATCTTGTGTTAAAAATGAAAAGAGTTGAGCCTTGTTTCACCTTTACTTGTGTTTTCTCTTACTAGATGCAAAACTATCTTTTTTTACACCTATCTCACATGAATTCCAAAGGCACACCTTGAATCTAAAATTTTGAGTTTATGATGTATTATTTAGCATGTTTTCATCACAATAGAAGTGAAAAATTATCCATGATTACCCTCTTTTCTACATTTTTCTCTTATTTGAAACTTTGTGCTCAAAGAACCAATATTTATAGCCCACTTATAAAAATTATAGAAAAATGTAAAAAAAATCTCCTTAACCTCATTTTTATGTCAAAACCTTCCTGTAAGTGTTAACTTTCATGGAAACAAATTTTTCTCGAAAAAGAGTGAGCAATTTGAGAGAAAATTCAATTTTCGTAAGAGTCAACGAATCTAGACAGCGCTGAAGTATTTCTTAAACAACTAAAAATCTAGAAAAGCTATTCCACTTCTGAAAAATGTTTTGAAAACTAGATAAAATTTTCTACAAACAGTGAAAATGCCAAGTTTAGGAAAAATCTAAAAATGTCTCTTTAATTGCGATCTTTAAAGTGCATCTAATCTAGAAATTATGTTTGTTGATGATTTCATACTTTTAATTTCATGAATGTGCTTCTTATCTCTTGTTTGGGCCTTAGTATGATATTTACATTGTTGTGCCTATATTTTCTTTACCATGATACTTTGATGATGCTTATACTTGTGTAGAAATTATTGTCTCAATAGCTTGTTCTAACCTTAACTTAAAAACATCTAACTTAAAGGGAAACTAAATGGAGTGTATTGGGTTTTTGACCACTTGAATAATGATGAGATGACAATGGATTGATAGGACATATTCCATAACTAAAGGTTAAATCTTACGCGATTGGTTATTTCGAAATTCTTGAATAGATCGATTGTATTTAGACCCTAAGTACTTATGACAGATAAGGTTGGAGAAGGTTATATATTTTTACCGTCTCTTTTGAGGTCCTCGATTGGTGCTACACGGTAGGTAACCGTTGCATGTATCCAGGGTAAGGTCTGAAAGCAGCAAAAGAGGGGACGTATCGAATAATCCAAGTCCAATTCTTGTGATTAGGAGGATGAACTCTATTTAGGAGATTTCTAGATTACTAACATCTAACCTTGTAATCCTTTGTTATTGATTTGAATATCATACTTCATTACTTGTTTGTTATAATTTTGATTGTGTATTGGATTGGGAAAAAAAGAATGAGGTGTGTATGTGTATGTTCACAGGACATTTCAAGCTCATGGCATTTCATGCCAACTGTTGTTGAAATTTACATGGACGATAGTGAAACAGAAACATTTGAAGACATATGGCTATCCTAGAAGAATTAGGAATTAGTAGTCATGTTTTGAGATTGTAAGTGTTAAAACTCTTGTCGTAATTAAGATATGATTTTGTAACTATTATTTTACATATATATACATATATGTTGTGTGAACTTATCATTATCCTCCCGTCAACTTATGTAGACCTTGTATTAATATCTTGTTAAGATCTGTCAAAAAGATAGCTTTGTTATCTAACGAAATTGGACTTTGAAGAGTGACTATATTAACTCCTCCGATCTTTTTTGGGATCTTACTTGATTATTGACCAACGACTCATTAGTGATGTTTCCTAAACTTGTAACCTTAGAAGAATCCTATATTTATTTGTTAATATATTCGTTGATATTCCCTATTTTTTGGGCTTCACACCTTCATTAGTTGGAATTTTTTTTTAACATTTTTTTTTTGAAATTCTTCCTTTTATTTTAACAACAGGGCCCAAGCTTGATCTTACGACTGTTTGGCCCCTTTCTCTATTTGGTTTGATTTTTTTTTTTTTTTAAAAATTTATATGATATTTGTTTTTTATTGAATTTTTTTGATGTTTTAATTAATTTTTTGTACTTTTGATATGCACTTAATCAATATGTATTTAAAAAATAAAACAAATTAACTAAAAATATTTATAAAAAAATACTAAAAATAAACAAAAATTTGAAAAAAAAATTTGTGTGCTTTTTGTTTGGAATTTTATTTCATATTTTAGTTGAAAAAATTTCTTTGTAGATGCATCTAATCTTGATATATCTAAAAAGTTAAAAAAATAACTAAAATATAAAAAAAGTTTAGTAAAGACAAACGAAAACACATCTAAAAGTAATTTCTAAAATTTACAACCAAACAAATGTCTTTGCAACGTATTTGACTAAAATATTAAAAAAAAAAAAAAAATCAGTAAAGACAAATGAAAACACATCTAAAATTAATTTATGAAATCTGAAACCAAACAAAGGTCTTTGCAATGCATTCTTAGGGTATTGAAGTATCATATTTTGAGTTTTCTCAAAATATTCTTATAGTTAGTATTTGTGTAAAATTTTTATTAAGAGAGGATAAAATTTGAAATCAAGATTATGGGTTTGATAAAGAAGGTACTGGAGAAGTTTAATGGATTAGATAAGGGGAGAGTGTAATCCATTGAACTTTTAATCTTAGAATAAATAATCCCTAGACAATTTGGTTGAATATGATATGTATCCCATATTTGTTTAATCGTGGGATTCAATGTTAGAAAATGACTATCTTATTAAATCCTATGTTTGGTTGTGATATTATAAGGAATGATAAATGCGCCAAAGACTATTTTATCATTTTAAATTGTTTACTAATAGTAAACTAAATTTGACTCATAATTTTATTTTATTTTTTGGCTAGAACATCTAAAAAGTTAAATAAATAGACTATTAATAAAAATTAAATACATTTATCTTATTTTTTGGTTGAAACTTTTTATTTTAATTTTATTTTACTACTGTTGAGACCATAATTTATTTTTCTGTTGATTGTAACCTATTGATTATAGCCAAATATAATTTAATTGATTGTGGCCTGTCAATTATGGTTTGTTGGTTCAGACTATAAACCATTCTTAAATGGTAAACTTTGGCCACAATATTATTATTATTATTATGGTTGCTAGTTTTGTGCAAGGATGTAAAGGAATTAGGTAGGTGGTCAAACATGAGACATGGATGATGTTGAGGAAAGATTATCTATTAAGAAAATTATGGGTTTAGATTACCTCTCTCTCATGTGGCTGAGCCTATAAATAGGTCAAGAGAAATACAAAGAAAGGATACACAACACAACTCACAAATCATGATTATTAGAGTAGCTTCTATTAGTAAGTTTAGCTCTAATATCTTTATCGATCAGTGTATTTTCAAATTTTTTGTTCTTGTTTAAGTTCATGTAATTTGTGATAAGTGATAATTATCTTTGATCAATAATTATTCAATTCCCTTTTCTTATATTCTTTTTTATTTATTTTTCTTCAAATGCTTGTACAAATTGTGTAATTAATGAAATAAATAGATTCTTGATTAATCCAATTACAACAGAATAAGAAAACATGCTGGAATTTACAATCATATTGTACAAAAATACACAAAATAATAAAATGGTAAAGAAAGCAAATCGAAACTTGTGTGGTACCACAGTCTCCTTAAAACAAATTAGCCGTCTCATTGTGGGTGTTGGAGGTACGTCGGCTTTTGTCTCCCAGGATACAACGGTTTAGACCAGCTAACACAGAAGCACCTTCTGATAGCTTTGGCGAACCGACAATGGCAGCACTCTCTCACACAGGAAGAAAAATTATAGGCAGAAGCAAACTGACTGTATATATTTGGGAAGCAAAAAATCTGTACCAAAACCAAGGGAGATAATCTCCTTTTATACACCATAGGGGAGAGAGGAGGAGCCTCTTGCCATGAAGGCTACCAACCAATGCTCATGAAGGCTAGCGACCAATATCCATTACTCTTGCAAAACTGTTGGAGTAATGGACCAAAACTGATGGGATAATAATATTTGAGATATATATTCTGTACACACAAGTGTGTATATCTGCAGCAGACTTGGCCCAAAAGGATTAGGTTGGTGGATCACCAATCCGGCCTAGCCCAAACCTAACCCATTCCAGCAAGCCTCAAGCCCAAGATCCAAGATCCACGATCTACGGACCAGGACCCAGCCCGGTCCGGACGGGTGGGAGGCGCGTGTGTGTGCGTGTGGCAATTTTTCTATAACCAACTTGGACCATAGTCTTGGCCCAAGCCCATCATTGAAGCATTCATAAATCCCTTCTTTCGAAAAATTTGGATGCTCAAAAGGGCTCATGCCCTTATCAAATCTTGAGGTTTAAATACCTATTCCTACAATCAATGTGGGATTAGTAGTTTTATACAATTCCTAATACCTCATTCTTGAGACCATCTCTATGAGACAATTTCTCATTTAATTTTTAATGGTTTTTGGTCATTCTTTTTGTGGTGTAAAGACCTTGTTACAAAGAATCTAAAACCCATTTAATCTCACCTTAACCAATGGTAAGGACCTACTTTAATTTCACATTAAAGTTACCAAAAAACCATTTTTTCCAACACAAATAAATCTTTGGCCTATTTAATGTATGTAACTCAACTATATTGTTTAATCTATTTTTGTTTTGTAAAAACTATGTGGATTGACCCTAAACTGAATTGTTGCTAACAACTAGTTATACAATCATTACATGTGTCCACCACTAGTGTATATATATAAGAATAGCTTTGGTTACAAAGTTTCTATTTGCACCCCAAAAAGTGAGTTGGGCATCCCAATTTAATGCTATTTTTTTAATTACTATTAAGTCCCTATTTAAAATGACCAAAAAGTACTTGACTTTAGAAAAAGTATAAATAAAAGTGTTTTGGACACCCCATTCATCGTCAGCTTCAATATTCTTTTTCTTTCTTCTCTTCCTACTTTCATCACTTTGCATCTTCATACCCAACTCTAATCCAACCCTATTTGTTTTAATCCATCATTCTTGCATTCTATTTCGTGTTGAAATCAACAATGGATAATAAAGAAGACGTTTCCAAGCAACTCTCCATAGAGAAAGTAAGTTTTTAATTGTTATTTATTATTTTTTGTACATTGATTTTTTGAATTGATTTGGCACTGAGTATCCAAACAAATTTCACATGTTTGGAATTAAGTATCCAAACAAATATATTTTATTTGGCACTGAGTATCCATATTTGAAACTAATTTTCTATTGTTCAGACTTGAGGATCCAAACAAACTTCACATGTTTGGAATTAAGTATCTGGATAAATATATTTTGTTTGACATTGAACATCCATATGAAACAATTAGAACCAATTTTATTGTGTTCGATACTGAGTATCTTGATGAAATTCTTATTCCATATACAAATGAATAGTTCTACAGATGTTTATATACAATCCTAGATCTTGTAATCAATATACATCTATTCCAGCTAACTCACTTGACTGATACAAACTTGTATAACAAACTAACAAACTATCTAACATCCTAACTAACTGTTACAGGTATGCATGTGAGGTTGCTATCCTTCATGAGCTGACTTGAGCTGTGACACTTGTGCACACTTGAGCTTGGATTGTTTTGTGGATCCATGGGCTAATTCTCTGATATTCTTATTATCCCTCGTCAAGCTAATGGAGCAAGGTTGCACCATAAAGCTTGGTTTTAAGAAAATGGAAGTGAGGGAAAGCTAAAGGCTTGGTAAACAAATCGGCAAGCTGAAGCCCAGTGGGAACAAACTTAAGAGCAAGAAGTTTAGCAATAACCCTTTCAATGTGTTTGGGGCGAAAGTGAAAAATTGGATTAGTGGCTAAGGCCATGGCTAAGAGATTGTCGTAATGAAAAGTGGGAACAGAGAATGACACAAACAGGTCTTTGAGCAGTTGGTGAAGCCAACAAAGCTCTACAACAGTATGGGCTAATGAGGGATATTCAGCCTCAGTGGAAGAGCAAGACATAGTATTTTGCTTCTTAGCAGACCAAGAAACCAAATTGGAGCCAAGAAAGATGCAAAACCCAAAGGTAGACCTCTTATCATAGAGGTCACCAGGCTAATTTGAATCTGAAAATGCTTGAAGAACCAGAGGACCAGAGGAAAACAGTAGGCCATGAGAAAGAGTAGCCTTGATATACCTGAGCAAATGTTTGACAGCACAAAAATGACCATTTGTGAGAGAGTGCAAATGCTAACAAGCTTGAATAACAACCAAAGCCAAATAAGGTCTAGTAATAGTAAGATATTGAAGACCCCTAACTAAACTTCTGTAAAATGAGGGATTGGCAAAGGGCAAGGCATTAGATGCTGAAGAAGAAGGCTTGAGAGAAAAAGGAACTGCACACGGTTGTAGTCCACTATTCATGCTTTGGAGAGTAATTCAGAAGCATACTTTTGTTGGGATAAAAAATAACCATGATTTTGAGCTTGGACAGAGACGCCAAAGAAATAAGAGATATCACCCAATTCCTTCATGGAAAAAGTTTGATGCATATGATGAAAGAGTTGATCAAGAACAGTAAAACCACTCCCAGTTAGAAGTATATCATTCACATAGTTGAGAAGAATAGTAATGTGAGTAGCACATTTTCTAACAAACAAGGACGAATCTGAGTGGCTATTAAGAAAACCCTAAGAGAAGAAAGGTGAAGAAAGTAGAATACCAAGCTCTAGGGGCTTACTTAAGACCATAAAGAGCTTTTTCAATTTACAAACATGAGTGAGAGTAGCAGAATTGACAAAACCTGGGGATTGAATCATAAAAACCTCTTCTTTAAGTTTTCCATGAAGAAAAGCATTTAAAATATCAAGTTGTTTTGAAGGCCACTGAAAATGCAGAACCAAAGGGAGCAAAATACGAATGGTAGATTGTTTGGCAACAGGGCTAAAAGTCTCTTGATAGTCAATGCCCTCTTGTTGTAAGGACCCTTTAGCCACTAACCTGGGTTTGTATCTAGTAATGCTGCCATCCAAGTTCTTTTTTGATCCAAAAAACCCATTTACAGCCAATGTCAGTTTTGGTTGGTGGAAGAGAAACAAGATCCCAAGTACATTGGTGCTAAAAAGCAGCAAATTCCTCTTGCATAGCAGTTACCCAAATAGGAGAAGATAGAGCCTTTTTGATTGTGGAAGGCTTAGTAGTGAGAAAAGAAGTAGTAGAAAGACAAATAGAGTGATGAGCTTTGGATCTTGTGACCATATGATGAACATTAGGAGGAGACACTTTAGAAGGAGTTGGAGCAGGAGGAGGAGCCAAATGAATGTCAATATAGATAGACTACATAGAAATATAACGAGGAGCAAACTTTGAAGAAGTAGAATGTGAAGAAGAAGAAGAATAAGGCTGCAAAGAAGTAGGAGTAGATAGAGATAAAATGGGTGTTTGCTCTAGCTTATTTTGAGCAGATTACTGATTTTGGCATTTTAAAATCTACAAAAGACTGTTTGGTTAAAATTAAAGCCAAGAGCTTTAGTTTCCATAGCTTTTTTTTATTATTATTTTAAAAAGAATAACGTTGGAAATCAGAAGCAGCTTGAAATTACTTAAATATCCTTAATGTTTTGAAATATTTAATCTTATACCACCAATATATATTCTTTTTAGCCCTAATCTTCTCTCTGGCAAGAGAAGAATGCAGTAGCAAGTAGCAAAACGCAGCAACAAGACGTGCGGCTCTAGTTTGCTTCCGGAGCTGGTTTGCCTTCGGCGACGTGCAGCTCTAGTTTGTTTCTAGCGACCTGCGGCTCTGGTTCGTTTCCGGCTCTGGATCTTTTCTCTCTTCTCTCTTTCTCTCTCGCACTCTCTCTCTATTCACCTCTTTTCCTTCATCTCTCTCGATTTTTCCTCTTCTCTTTTGTTTTAGATTCGGCATGCATGTATATATATATGTAGGTGTCGTTTGGTAACACTTACGTTTTCAGTTTTCTGTTTATATTTACAAAAATTTTAAAAATTCAAATAAAAACTTATTTGGTAAAATTTTTGATTTATAAATCAGTGGTCTCAGTTTATAAATTTGGCCAAAAAATGAAAACACAAAAAATGTGTTTCCGTTTTGAGTTTTCGGTTTTTTTTTTTTTTACTACCTAACACTAGCCACCACCCGTCACCATTTTCCACCACCGTCTTCCGCCGCCGCCACCACCTACCCCCCACCACCACCTGCCACCACCACTCACCACCCACCCGCCACCACCACCCACCAACCACCCACTCACCACCACCACCACCACCACCACCACCACCACCACCACCCACCCGCCATCCACCCGCCACCACCCACCACCCGCCACTACCATTCACAACCCGCCACCACCACCCGCCACCTACTTGCCGCCACCACCACTCACCTGCCACCTGCCACCACCAGCCACCTACCAGCCACCTGCTACCACCATCTACCACCGCCACCACCATCCACTCGCTACCATCTACCGCCCGCCACCGTCACCCACCCACCTACCCACCCGTCACTACCCGCCACCACCCGCCATCCGCCACCCACCACCACCCGCCGCCGCCACCACCACCACCACCACCACCCGCCATTACCACCCACCACCCGCCACCGTCACCCACCCACCCACCATTACCACCCACCCGCCACCACCCGCCATCTGCCACTCACCTGCCACCACCACCTGCCACCACCCACTCGCTACCACCGACTACCCGCCACTGTCACCCACCCACCATCACCACCCACCCACCATCCGCCACCCACCACCAACCACCACCCATTCGCTACCACCCGCCACCGTCACCCACCCACCCACTACCACCACCATCCACCTACCCTCCACCACCACCCACCCACCCACCACCACCCGTCATTCGTCACCCATCCGCCACCACCACCCGCTCGCTACCACCACCCACCCGCCACCGTCACCCACCCACCCACCACCACCACCACCACCCCCCCGCCACCAACTACCCACCACCCACCGTCTTCCGCCGTCCCTTGCCACCACTTGCCATTTCTCATTCTTTTTTATATTTTTAAATTTTTTTAAACATTTTGTCAATTACCAAACGCGTTTGTAGTTTATGTTTTTCTAAAAATAAACAAAAAATAAACAAAAACCAGTTTATAAAATTTTTGTAAATATAAACTGAAAACGTAAACGTTACCAAACACACCCGTATTGTTTTGGTTATTTGTGATTTTGTCTATTTCAAATTTGTTGAAATTGGGGAAAATAAGAATATTTAGGTTTAGGAAAAATTTGGGGAAATTTTATTCATGCTTTGATGTTAAAAATTTGTGTAGGATGTTGACTGCCATTGCATTGATTTTTGGTTTATTAATGTTGGAGATGTGAATTTGATATTTATGTTATACAATTAGTATCTTAAAGTCTGAAAT
This sequence comes from Camellia granthamiana, assembly GCA_036172215.1. Taxonomy (NCBI): domain Eukaryota; kingdom Viridiplantae; phylum Streptophyta; class Magnoliopsida; order Ericales; family Theaceae; genus Camellia; species Camellia granthamiana. Next base: position 92,196,207 of record CM069903.1, on the reverse strand, counting down.
GTTTTGAAATTGATTTTTGTACAATGACACTTATTTGTGCTAATTAAATTAGTACTCCAGAGTCCTAGTTCTTTGTATATGATTTGGAGGGCTCATGTACGCTCAAAACCCCCCAAAAAAAAAGGTGAAGTGATTGGCATGTGCCCTTGAACCCAATCATGCTAGTATCTCCTTCATGCTTTGAAGGAGTGCTTAACACACACACACACACACACACACACACACACAGACGTACACACACACACACATATATATATATTTTCCATATGATATTCAGAATGTTCTTTGATTATGGTTTGTTTAGTAGAAAATGAGTAGCCAACCACCATCACAGTGTGCAAATACTTGATACAATTGCTTTTAGGTGTAGGAATATGACAACAGTGATTTTCTTTACTTGTTGGAATGATTATGTGCCTTTATTTTCACTGTTATTCTGAAGTTTATTTTGTTTACATGTTCTTATTAATTCATGTTGTTCATATCCAATGTTTTCAAAATGGGACACGGCCAGGTAAAATTAACTTGGTTTCGATTGTTTTTTATTTTTTTGTTGATATGGTTTTTAATAATATGAGTAAGGGTTTGTTCAAACCATTGTTGCAATTCAAGTGATTTTATTATTATGGTTTGTTTAATAGAAAATGAGTACCCAACCACCATCACAATCTCCAACAACTACAAAGAGCAAGGGAAAAGCTTTCCAAAACTCCCAACCCTCACAAGGTTTAAAGGCACATTGGGACACAAAATCCACTGAAATTTTTGTCAAACTTTGTGTGGAGCAAGTGAAAGCAAGTCACAGACTTGGTACACACTTAGATAGGGTTCGTTGGGAAGCAGTTATTAACAAGTTCAAAATTGCAACTGGAACATTATATGTTCGCCTTCAGCTTAAAAATCGTTGGGATACCTTAAAAAAGGAGTGGGGTCTTTGGAAAAATCTATTGAGAAGTGAGACTGGGCTGGGGTTAGATCCCTTGAACGAGGCTATCATGGCATCTGATGATTGGTGGAATTTGAAGCTGCAGGTTAGTGAATTATGTTAATTTTTTTTTTCTTGCTCACTTGTACTTGAGCTTTATGATTCATATATTTGTCCATATTTTGTTATAGAGTTATCCTGATGCGGCCAAATTTCGTGAGAAGCCATTGACATTGACCAATGACATGGACATACTATTCTTTGATGTTTCTTTAACTGGTGAGTGGGCATACACCCCAAGCTCTAGAGTGTTTATTGACACTGAGGGATCTCACACCCTACTTGGTGATGATACTTATATGAAAATCCATCCGTCTGAATTGAGCAACCAATGTCGTCGCCAAAAAGAGGGTCTATCAAAGAAGCAAAAAGGGAATAAAAAACAATCAGTTGCTGGTGAGTTGAGTAAGACACTTAATCACATTATCGATGCTATAGAGGCATCATCTTCAACTAGTACACAGAATGCTGCTATGCAAAATCCGTACACAATAACTGAGTGTTTGGCTAAGATTAGCACAATCTCTGACATTAGTGAAGATGATGACCTTTTAGTTTGGGCTGCAAGGTTGTTCATGAAATCCTCACTTTGTGAGTCTTTCATGGCTTTGCCTAATGATGTGTTACGTTTGAAGTTTATTAATCTTGAAATTGCTTTGGAAAAGGGTCGCATTTTTGGTTATCGTGATTAGTTCATTGTGTGAATTTTTTTTTTTTAAAGACATTAGGACTATCTTCAATTAATTTGGCTTGATGTTGTATTTATGTTTGCCTCATTGGCAAATTTAATTTGTGATCTCATGAGTGGAATAGGAAATATTATTGCAAGTTGTATTTGTCCACTCACAGGATGGAATAGGAAGTATTATTGCAAGTTGTATTTGCCCCACTTGTGTGCCATATGATTATTTGTCCTTGCAATTCCAAGTCACACGCTTTAGCTATTACTTGTCCATTTGCCTGCAAGATTGGAAAGCAATTTTTTAAAAATATTATTTTAAATGATGGTCATTGTAATGACATTGTCTATATATACTTTCATGGTGAACTTGTTTGCCATTCTAAATTGTTAAACAACCAAGAGACATTCCAATTTTTGCAGGTATTCTGCTGATGTTTGTCTAATTTTATTTTTTGTCTATATATATCCTCTAATTTTATATTTATTTTATGTGTTAAATTAATTTCTTATTGAATGAATGTGGTATATGACTCTAATTTCTATACAGTATAAAAAGATGGACAATTTCAATGATGATGGTGATTATGGTAATGATGACAATGTCACTGGATCTTTACAACAACTAAATCACCCATATGGAAATCCCTACCTAATGGCAGCAGCAGTGGCAGGAACAATTTATGCAGAAAATTACCTAAATAAACAACCTTGTAGGACATCTGCCCTCACAGGACATCAATGGATGTTAAAATTGCAACATGGTAATGCTACAAGAATATATGAAAATTTTAGAATGGACAGGAATGTTTTTTATCGATTGTGCAATTTATTAGAGACTAACTATGAACTATAAAGTGGGAAAAAGTTGGGGTTCAATAACAAGTTGTTATTTTATTTTGTTTATTGTTGGTCAACATGCAAACAATATAAATGCTCAAGAAAGATTTCAATTATCAAGTGAAACTATTTCAAAATACTTCCACTTTGTTTTAAAAGCGTATGTGAAATGTCTGTGGATCAAGTGAAGCCTTGGCAGAGAAATGGGGTCCATCCGTACATAAAGAATAGCCGAAAATATTGCCCTCATTTTAAGGTAACTAGAAATACTCTCTCTCTTAAAAAAAATATTTTATGATATTTTTTGTATGTAGAATTACATTGGGGCAATTGATGGAACACATATCATAGCTAATGTGGAAGCAGAATACTTACCCCGTTTCATAGGTAGGAAGAGATACGTTACACAAAACATATTGGCAGTGTGTGACTTTGATATGTGTTTCACCTTTTGCTTGCCTGGTTGAGGGAAGTGTACATGACACGTGAATTTTTGGGATAAAATTAGGAATCCGAACAATAATTTTCCATATCCAGAAGGAGGTATGTATGTAACACAAATTAAGATTTATTCATTTATTCTATATTAGTTATATTTGTAATGAGTTCATATTTTACTTTGTAGATGAGTATTATTTGGTTGATTTTGGCTATCCAAACACAAAAGGGTTATCTTGCGTCGTACAAAGAGGAGAGATATCATTTAACTTAATTTGACCATTGGCTTTCTCAAACTGCACATGAAAGATTCAACAAAACACATTCGTCACTTCGGAGCGTAATGGAAAGATCATTTGGTGTTTGGAAACCAAGATGGCCTTTTATGAAAGATATTCCATGCAATTATGATTTTGTTTGTCAACGGCAACTTGTTTGTGCTACCATGGCGATCCACAACTTCATTAGACGAACTAATTTTAGGGATATTGCATTTGACTCCTATGATAAACATATTGAGTATGTCCCTATTGACAAGGAAGCAGTGGTAGGGGAAAACCGACATGGGCATTCGGTTCATAATGATGATTATGAGATGGATTCGAGAAGATATGAGATTTTAATGCCAATTTGTCAAGGAAATAATTATTAAAATATAATAAATTTATTTTTGTGTAATGTTTATATCATTGTTATTATCTAAAAATAAAATCATTATGTTAATTTGGTGTTGGAATGATCTCTTAATATGTAATTAATAGCAAAAAGTCAAGAAAAATTCAATTTACAACCAACAAGGGTAAAAAAGACATTTATACAGCAAAAAACTACTTCACAGCTTATTTAACAAATACTGCTCAGCAACTTAAATCTATAATCCAACAGCTATACCAAATAGATTAACAACTTCTGATTAAAGTCATAATCTATAATATGTTAAACTATAATCTATAATCTATTTAACAGCTACACCAAATGAGGCCAAAGAGGACTGGGGAAAAGAAGAACATAGAGGATAAGAAAAACCCCAGAAAAATTGAGTAAAAAAAGAGGAGGAATGTAGAGAAGAGGTATGAGGAAAGGAGAAAATAAAAAAAAAACAAAAAAAAAGAGGATTCATTAAACATCACATGTTTGGAGATATACACCTTACTAGTAAAAGGGTCTAAACACCTATACCTTTTTATAGAAGGATGGTAAGAACACACAAGGAGTAAATTTAGGCTGAAGTTTATGATGAGTGTATGGTTTGAGCCAAGAAAAGCATTGGCCACCAAAGACTTTGAAAGAAGAATAGTCTAGAACATGATGAAATAAGACATCATAAGGAGAGATGAGATGAAGAGTGGAACTAGGCATTCTATTAATGAGAAACACTGAGGTAGCAATGGCATCAAACCACAAGGAAAGAAGAAGATTGGATTGATGAATAAGAGAAATAACAGTCTCTGAAATGTGTTTGTGCTTCTTTTCAGCCACACCATTTTGGGCTTGAGTATAAGGGCAACTAATTTGATAAATAATGCCATGGGAAGTAAGAAAAGAATCTTACTTCTTATTAACAAATTCAGAGCCACCATCAGTCTTAAATATTTGAAGAGAAGTTTGAAAGCATGAGAAGGAGTATTAAAAGGCCCCCATACATCACTATAAATTAAAGAAAGAGGTGCAGAAGTATCACTACAACAAAAAGGGGTTTATATGGCACCAAATGCACACCGTTGATACGATTCTACGATGCGCAAGGTAAAGATGTATTATGACTAGTCATGGAAAGTCACTTACTTTCAGCGGCATGTTGTAGTACGCCATTAAAAACCCTTTAATAGGGGATTTTGTGAGTCGTGTTTAATTTTTCTACAACTACTTTTGCACGTCGTTAAAAACCCTTTAATAGTGGATCTTGTGCGTCGTGTTCGAGTTTTCTACAACTATTTTTGCACGCTGTTAATTCCTGGGACAAACTACAACTCTCATTGCTCGTCGTAAAATATGTAATACAACGACCTATTATGTCTGCCATAGAGTATGCAATTTTTTTTTTATTTTTTAATTCAGCAGGTTATATTTGACCTGTCCTATACAATCTAACAAATATTTCAAATAAGTTTCACAAAACATCAATTAACAACTAAAATATTGTTTTAAGCATAAAAAAAGAGAATAATTTTATTCCATTTCAAAATACAAGATTACATTTAGGGACAACTCACTTGAGTGTTCATAAGGATCTTATAATAGTACAATTAAGGTAGGCTACTTAAAACAGAGACATAAACTACAATTACAAATATGCTTCTGGTAACCTTGTAATAAGGGTGATGACAGTGTGACAGCATAGCTTAGGCAACATGCACCAACATACCCAAATAGTTGGCTCTCAGGTTCTACAATAACAACTCCATGAGCAGGTAGATAGATCATATAATCAATAGATCATACTGGCTTGAGGGTGCAAAATGCAAACCATCACAATAGCTTAGTAATTACATAAATTAAACAAATAATGATAAATGTGACAACAATTTGCCAAAATCTAATGATAATCATAAAATCATTAAAAATTGGACAAAGTGATAATTGTAGAACCAGAATAACTACTTGGTTCTTTTTATTTTCTTTTGTTTTCCAATAACATTATATACATACACATGTACACATATTTTGCTAAGTATAAGTTGCCAACAAAATTAGAAAACCTACTTTGTGTGTGCAAATATTTGTTGCCAATTGGTCCATGATGAACCAAAAACAGAAGCTGCAGGGACGACCTACCAAAACATGAGAATTTAGCATGTCAACATATGCAAGGTACAATAGCCAACAACTAAATGAACTTGCATGGTGACTTAGAAGTAGGAGAATTTAGCATGTCAACATATGCAAGGTCCAACAGCCAACAACCAAATGAACTTGCATGGTGACTTAGAAGTAGATGTCTACATGTTATATTAAGATATATTTGCAACTAATAAAATACTTGATCTCACATACTTTCCTTTCAAAATCAAATAAACTACTAAACTTACTCCTCATCCACCCATATACCACCACTATTGTATACACTTGCAAGTGAAAAAAAAAAAAAAACAAAGTAACAGATAACATTTAGGTGCTTGATAACTTAGTAAATCAAAACATATGATATGCTAGTTTAATGATAGGTGTTCTGTTTTTCACCTTTGTTTAAAAGCTTATCGGTTGAAGAAGTTTTCTCAGCTTTGTTCTCAGCAAAACAATAGAACTATAATTGGTTATCATCACTGCAACATATCAACACCAGCACTAGTAGCATAAACAGCAAACCAGAACCAGCAACACAGAAGACCAGCATCACAGCAACTAGCACCAACAGCATAAAGCCAACATCATAGACAACATAACACAAACAACAACCTTACAATAGGCTAGAAGAACAATCTACCTAGCCAAGACAATATGTAGAAGTTGCACTACAAGGTTCTGTTCAAACTCCACATACCAAAGACCATGAGGGGGAGGATTGAACAAAACAGGTGCAAACAAATACAATTACTCAGCACTCAATACTCCAAACAGTATATGAGCTAATTCACACTCAACCCACAATAAAGACTTCCTTAACAAGAGTGCCAACTTTACAATCTGCAGAACAAACAGTTAGAGAAAAGGTATATTGCTCACATCCCTCATCACACAAATAGCAGAACCTATATGTAGAACCTTACCAAACTCAACCCTCTTCCCTACTAAGAAACCGGCTTGACAACCTACAAAAGACAAGATTATAACACAAATATGTAATAGATTTATGATCTCACATCACTCAACCCTCATATATTAGCTCACCATGCAACTCAACCCTCAATGCTCACCACACTCCACTCTAAAAGACAATCACAAGCCATCCTAACTGTAGTAGCTCATAACACTCAACCCACAACATCCCTAAATAAGTACCAGCATAACCTGCAAGTAAAACATAGAGGAAATATGGTGCAGCTCCAAAGACAGTCCAGGAGACCTGCAAGAGTGAAACTAACACACAAAGGAAGCATTAGAAAATCTAATAGACAGAGTAAAACACATCAGGGAGAATGGATCCTTAACATTGTGCACAATGAGTAACTTTATCACAAGAATCAGTAGAACAAAAAAACTATGCATGCTGAAACTTAGGAAGATGTTTAGTAAGATACTGAGATTTCAAAAGAGATGGATGCCCTAATCGTTGATGCCATGTAAGCGCAAAGACATACAGAAAAAAAAGTGTTTGAAACGCCTAAGATGTAGAAGTAGCAGGAGACCTAGAGAACTAGTAAAGACCATTTACATTAGAGCCTCTATGAAGTACTTTGTTCGTAAGCTTGTCCTGAATAAGAAATAAATTAACATAAAAAACAACCACACAATTATGATCCCTAGTTAACTGTTAAACAAACAAGAGATTAGACGAAATAGAAGGCATATGCAAGAGATAATTGAGAGAGAAAGAGTAGGTAAAAGTAGGCAAAAGACCTGTACTAATGTAATGAATAGGCAAAGAAGAGCCATTCCCAACAATAACTTGATCTTGGCCATGATGTGGTTGAGAAATGTGAAAATTAAACAAGTCATTGGTGATGTGACTTGTTACAGCTGAGTCTATGTACCAAGGGACAATCGAGGCTGATGAAGATTGCTTATTCTCAGCAATAGAAGTAGCATAGGCTCTAGGAGTCAATTGATTTCCTTGAGACTAAGAAGTAGATGTCAGAGGCTGAAAAGCCTGATCTATTCTATGCCAACAATCAAAAGCAATATGGCCTATTTTGCCACAGATCTAATAGCTAGTAGAACCAAAACCAAAAGAATGATAATTTGGCCTACCTCTAGTGTTGCGATTGGTGTATCGACTGCCATTTCTATTAGCGCCATTATAGGAGTGACCTTTGCCTCGAGAGTGTGAAGAACTACCTCTATAAGCATTGAGAGTGAATTGAGCACCATAACTAGCGGAGAAATTACGATTTAACCTTTTGAAACAGAATATGCAATAGTTAGACTATGATCATCAGAGTGTTTGATTTTTCGTTCAATGTGAATTGCTTCAGAACACAACAAAGAACATAGCTTGTCCATGGAAAGAGAGTCAGATCGTGCGCAAATGGTTGTCTTAAGAGCATCATATTCATCTGGTAGACCATTAAGAATGATTAACATCATATCTTCATCAGGAATTGTCATGCCCTACTTTTTATTACCCGAATAACTTTACCATATCCATTAACATAAATCCATTTCTATTAAGAATATGCAGAACTATACATACATCACATCCATAATAAATGAAATTTCTCTCAATCGTACATACATAGAATTCAATAGGAATTACATTTAAACAAAATGCCCATAGGCTTACATCTTTACATTAAAGTAAGGGTTTAACCCGTTTACAACAATGACATTTCACCCACAATTATAGGCCTTGTGACCAACAATTTAAGAAATATCACTAATCTTGAATCATCTCTCAATTTGTTCCTGAAAAATTTATTAGCAACGTGGGATGAACATAAAGTCTAGTAGAGATCCTAACATAATCCTAAATAATAACATACAGATATCTATGATCATGAATGCACCAAGACAAACAATATAAATAATGTGACAATTTAATATTCAAAATATACTTATATAAGTACATTTTCCCCAAAAATATCCATTTGAACACTACAAGCTGTAAAACCATTTGTTTTCTTTCCAATTATCCAGTTTAGTTCCAAAAGCATTTCTTTACTATACATCCTTAGTTATTTAAACCCCCACATTAATATAAAAGAATTTTGTCTCCACATTTGTTTGAAAGCACGTTCAGATATACGAGTCATAACCCAATCCCATATCTCAACCCATTACACACTTAAGTAACAACATATCTATTATCTTCCTTAGCCATAGGCTTAAGGGCAAGGAACACCCATAATAGGATACTAAGAAAACATATATTTCTAAATATAAATAACTGAATGTAATACATACTTCCACTTCCACCGGCCTATAGCACGAATGGCAAATGATACAACCCATATAACACATAACACTTTACCAACTTCACCCGGAGGGGAACAACCCTAAGGTCACACTTTACCGAGCATAAACCAGAAGGGAGAGGAACCTATCACAAGGTGCTACGCTTTACCAACTCAATACGAAGAGAAACATACCTCTTCACACTTTACCAAGCGTAAATCGAAAGGGACGAGGAACCTTTGTCAAAGCGCCACGTTTTACCGGCCTCATCCGGAGGGAAATGGACCCCCAAACAATAACACAATAATAGCACAACACGCTAAACTACGTAATATCGTACAAGTGTACATACATATCATCTACTCAACAACAATAATACCATCCTCCACCGATGACCAAGGAAAAAACCTCTAACTATATAAATAGATACACAACTCATACAATAAAAATCCATAACTAATTCCACCTTTCAAATGGTTAGGTTTTTCTTTTTGGCAATAGTGTTTGACAAAACTCCTTTCAGTTGTAATTTTATTCGATCTTTTATTTCAGTGAGGCTATGAGTTTTAGATGCGAATCCAACCCGAATTGTACCCTTCCAGAGAAGTTTGTGATGTTAATTCTTTCATGTTTTTTCACTTGAGCGGCCATTCCTGCACTCGAGCAGAGATTGCGACCTTTTAGAAGTTTCACTTGCTTGCAAAAGTACTAGGAGTTTTTTTTTTTTTTTTTCGCTCGAGCAGCCGTTCCCGCACTCGAGCGTAGACCCTGTTTAGTCACACGCGTTTTAGTCAATCCACTCGAGCGGCCATTCCTACACTCGAGCAGAGATCACGGTCCTATTTTCTATAAATAAGTGGTTCTATCAGATTTTAGGGTTACGGTTGTTAGATATTCTTTTTGGGTATTAGGGTTTTCATCTAGGGTTTCTTTGTTTGTTTCCTTTGATATCTGTGAGAGATTAATCATGAATTGAGTGGATTATATCAAAGGGTTTGTTTAGTTTGTTTTATTCAAAAAGAAAGAGTTGTTCTTCAGAAGATTCCGTGGAATTTGGGCCTGAAGCTTTGGTGGATTCTGGAGTGGCTTATTGTTATGGATTCAACATCGGCGTCATGGATTCAATGTTGGCCAAGACAATTCCTAGGTGAAGACGGGGCTGGAAGAGGCATATAGGGGTCGGTTCAATTCAGGCGTGGATTTGCTAGGTAATTGAGACTACACTTGTGTAATTCCTTTTGTTTTCTTAGTGAATTGTTTTGTGGCTTTTGCCCGTGGTTTTTTATCACAACTAGAGGCGCTCCAATTGTGGTTTTTCCACGTTAAATTGTTGTGTCGATTTGTCTTTGATTATTTGATTGGGATTGCTATTTACTGATAAACATTGATACATAATCACAAATCAATATCTAGGGGATTTCTAGATTTTTCACAAATCAACCATTTCTCATTTCATTTTATAAAAGAGTTACACATGCCATTTTATTTCGAAAACCAAATTCGTTGTTTCAAAACCATCAACTACGTCCACCTTTGGCCAAAACTTCATCTTTTTCCTTAAACTAATCTAACTCATAAAGTACAACTACAATACAAAATTAATCCAAAACCATTACCAAACCCAATTAAGTTTCATTTTAATAACTCTGCCACTATTCCAATTCTTTAACACATAACCTGATTATTACACATCTTCACCCATTTAGGATTAATTAAGCTCATAATGATAAATTAGGGTTTTTCCCGACTCTCAACACGAACATGCCCAATTACCACTCAAATAACCGAAACGCCCACAACTCATCAAATTCTAATTCCAACTCCTAAACCCCTATCTTTTTTTTGTGTTGTTTTGTTTGTGTGTGTGTGTGTGTGTGTGTAAAATTTCTTAACAAACTTGTTATTAAATATTATAAAAACTACCACATGTATATCTATAACAAGGTATTGAAAAGGAGCAAATAAATCCCTACTTCTTGAAGCGAAGAGGAGACAACCCAAAAATCACTAGCGATGAAACGATGATCCACTCAGATTAAATAGAAGCCCTCGCCAAGCTCTACGTTTCATTCCAAAGCCCTATGGTGGTGAAATCAAAGGATGAGTGTGTATGGGAGTGTTTTAAGCAAGAACTAGAGAGAGAGAGAGAGAGAGAGAGAGAATAAATTAGGTTTAGAAATATTTTAGTGAGAGAGAAGAGATGAAAAAGTGGCCAAAAACCTTTCTACCCGATCTGATATATGCACAGACTGTTTGAGCGACTAAAACACTGCTCAAGCGTTAGGCACAAATAAGTGAGACCGCTCGAGCGACCAAAACACGACTCGAGCGCACAATGACCCCCTCATAGAAGTTTGCAGAAGACCACTCGAGCAAACCTGAAAAAAAATAGACATGATTTCCTTAGAAAAAGAACTACCAACATATTCACAACACAACCAACACAAGACAAAAAAGAGTATAGACAACAATAAAAAGTGTTGGATCCTGAATACAAAAACATGAAAGGGTCGGGTGTAACCTAAGCCGTTATAATCTTCCTCTCTTAAGAAATTTCGTCCTCGAAATTTAAGAATATTCCACAACACAAGGCAAACCAACCACAAAAATAAATACAACCACTAACCCAAGCCTAAATCCATACTTTGAAAATTTTCTTGGATCCCGGTCCAAGGCGTCGGCGCCCTAAAAACACCCGAACAACAAGAATACAAGAAATAAGTCATGAATGATTCTTCGACCCACATTCCTTGTTGGGTCTACGAGACGAGAAAAACAAATAACGGACTTTACGTGCACTCCAAGGACGTCAACCTTCACTAAGCACTCAACACCCGAGCACTAAGGAAAAGAAACCACCTTTACAACAAAACTCTTGGTCGACTCTCATAAAAGATGAGGACTTACCACAAAAACACGACCCAAAAGACAACGCTCTGGAATAATAAGCCCTAACAACACCAAACCCTTCTTAAAACAAGACACCTAAACACATGACTAGCAATCTAAGCTAAGTCACTACACAAACCAAACATGAAAGATGACGTAATTCACAACATGTCCATGTAAAAAAAAAAAAAAAAAAAACTTCATTTCTCATTTTCTTTGAAAATGTCTCTCTTGTATAAAACAAATTCTCAAAAGGTGCTCAAACTTGCACCGCCCACAACCAAAATACGTTTTCGATTTCCACGTAAAACTTAAAATTCTACAACCATCCTTCGAAAACAGAATAAAGTGTTATTCAGAACACATAATCATTCACATTCTCATGATTTGTTAGATTCAGCTTTTATTAAATCAAATAAACCACGTATCGAAATCCTTTATTACTACTTAGATTAAATCCCAACATTGTAGTTCAACATTGCCATTTGAGGCCATAATACAAGGAAAAATTCATTTTCTAAATTTGCTTCTCAACATAAAATAACTAGTGAACCTCAACTGTCATCCAACAACACCTTATAGTGATGCCTTAACACCAAAACAACATTTTCTATAACAACAAATTAATAGAAATAATAACCATGGTAATAATATAGGAAAACACAAATAAAGTTTACATATTCTTGAGAGCCTCGTTCTCATCGCCATCTATCAATCGCACAATGGCGCCAAAGTGCTCACAACACGACGGCCTCAACATGTAATCCCAACCTGGTTACCACCAACTCACACCAACTTCACATTTGCCTACATGAGACTTAACACTCACAAGTCCACCCTAAAGCGCTGCTCAACCTTACAATCCTTATGTTTGATTCCAAGCTACTCTCGAGGTGAGTATATGTCAACCCAATTCCAACAACAATCAATTGACTACCCAACTTAACAACCCTCAACAATTGGCACCCAACACTGACATGCAACCTAGCACTGTTTACTCCAAAACAGAGTTTTACACACAAACCCACATACCTACATGTTTCTTGAATCACACCGGATTCCTTAAGATTAGACCACACCACTCTTGCTCACTAAGCCATCCACCATTTAGATGCCTATATGGAAAATGTTCTCATCACACTACATTCAAAAGACCGATAAGGTCAACGGCCATCCACCAAATCCCCGAATACGTAAAACAACAGCACAACACACTCCTAACACACCACCCAACACTTAAACATCGCTAACCAACTTACAATTTCCTGTAGACCACCAATTTCCAACACCCTACAAATACAAGCACAACTCTCACCATTACAGACGCAAGTCTTATATTCCCTCTACTCACTCTCACCATCCATCAGGGAACTCCTACTCATCTCACAGAACCCTATGGTATCACAGGTATCACACCACTCCAAAACAATACATTAACACTATACAACCTCATTCTTGCCACATAAAGACTAGCCATAACGATAAAAAACCCCCTGCTTCTTAACAAGTAACACTAAATTAACCCAAGACATCATAAGCCAATACACGCTCCATCCAGGAAAATAATATAACATAAAAAACACTATTTTTCTAATCCTCACAACATTATTCAATACATTACAAGAAAATTCAAGATTAATTACATACCCATATCATTTGGGTTTACAACAACACATATATATGTATAAACAACATTCGTAGGTACACATCTTTAAATAAGATAACTTCATATTACATTACAAATAATAAAACTCCTCCACACTAGAACATCACTATTGTCTCCGCTGGGACTACTAAAAGTGGTCCTGTTCACGTAGAGGACAACGACGTCGAACGTGGCTTATCCAACCATACCTAGAACAAATAGGTGGTCCCATGTTTTTTGACTGACTCGATAAAGCCTAAGTTTGACTAGACCTTCCAAAGGACGAGTCTGAAGAACCAAAAGTGGATTGAGGCATTAACTACGCATGTGCCTTTGCCTGAGATCTTGCCTGTCTCCAATTCTTACTAGGTCTACTACCTCCCCGAACAGTCAAAATTCCCAATATGACATTGTTCTCCTTATATTGACTAACACTAAGATTAACAGCTTCCACGTGAGCCATCACCTCTACCTAGGTGTGATAATCTCTGTACATAGCCCCAGCAACCTTGCCCCGGATATCATCACACAACCTCTTCTCCAACTCAAAACAACGTTACTCCTCTATTGCGACCAACTCTGGAGAGAACCTGAACAAGATGGCGAATCTCGCCTCAAATAGTGCCAAAGGAGTATTCTCCTAGCGTAACTTAACAAATTGATTCCTCAATCTTTCTCGCTCGGAAGGAGAACAATACTTAGCCTAAAAAGTCTCAATAAATGTAGCCCAAGTGGTGCCCACAGAAACTCTCACAGACTTCCACCAATAACCAGCGTCTCCTTTCAGTTGGAAACCAGCCAAAATAACCCTCAACTCCTTAGCCTTGACTCTAAGCATATCAAGAGTCTTGGTAATCGACTTTAACCAATCATCAGCCTTCAACGGCTTAGGTTATCCCAAAAACACAAGTGGATTGGAGCGAAGAAACTCCTTGGTCAATTTAAGGGTACACCCATAGTCTCCCTCAGTGCTAGTTGGAGCATCTATCATCGCTCTTAAAATATTGCGTGCAACTTCCTCACCTACAACCGATACTACAGGGGTAGGTACCAACGGAAAAATTGTGCCTTTACCTATACTTGTACTCCCAACTTGGCCTCTACTTTCTTCTAAAGACATCCTATGAAACGAAAAACTGAAACCAAACTTAGTGAATCATTCAATGGCCTTCCCCGACTCACGCACTCACTACCACTAAGCTACAAGACACACTTAACACAAAATCACACAATCTTATTCACATAAACAGTTAAACATTTAATCACTTAATCGAATCAAGTCCACAAAGATAGCTACTTATCCCGGAACTCTCAAGGAATTCTCATCAGAAACCACGTTGATCAAGCGTGTTTCCAATAAGACCTTAACGCAAGTTCACCGACTATTGGCACTATTCATGAAACTTAATCTCATGCTCACATAAATGCAACACATAGAATCCTAACACTTATCCTCACTATATGCAAACGTCCTCACCAAGCATAATAAATCCATTGTGGTAAAAACCACTTTTCATGACCCAAGGTATTCAAACCCGGTTAGCTCTGATTCCAAGTTTTCACACCCCACTTTTTATTACTCGAATAACTTTACCGTATCTATTAACATAAATCCATTTCTATTAAGAATATGTACAACTATACATACATTACATCCATAATAAATGAAAGTTCTCTCAATTGTACATACATGGAATGCAATAAGAATTACATTTAAACAAAATGCCCATAGGCTTACATCTTTACATTAAAGTAAGGGTCTAACCTGTTTACATCAATGGTGTTTCGCCCACAAGTATAGGCCACATGGCTAACAATTTAAGCAAGATCACCGATCTTGAATCATTTCTCAATTTGCACTTGAAAATTTATTAGCAATGTGGGATGAACATAAAATCCAGTAGAGATCCCAACACGATCCTAAACAATAACAACATATAGATGTCTCTGATCATTAATGCACCAAGACGTACAATATAAATAATGTGATAGTTTAATATTCAAAATATACTTATATAAGTACATTTTCTCCAAAAACACCCATTTGAACACTACAAGCTGTAAAACCATTTGTTTTCTTTCTAATTATTCAATTTAGTTCCAAAAGCATTTCTTCACAATGCAACCTTGGTTATTTAAACCCCACGTAAATATAAAAGAATTCCATCTCCACATTTGTTTAAAAGCACATGTAGATATACGAGTTATAACCCAATCCCATATCTCAACCCACTACACACTTAAGTAACAATACATCTATTATCTTCTCTAGCCATAGGCCCAAGGGCAAGGAACACCCATAAGAGGATATCAAGAAAACATATATTTCTACATATAAATAACTGAACGTAATACATACTTCCATTTCCACTGTCCTACAACACGGATGGCAAATGATGTAACCCACATAACAGATAACGCTTTACTGTCCTCATCCGGAAGGGAACGAGCCCATGGTCACACTTTACTGACTGTAAACCGAAAGGGAAAGGAACCTATCACAAGGTGCCACGCTTTACCGGCTTAATACCAAGAGAAACGGACCTCCTCTCATACTTTACCGGGCGCAAATCAAAAGGGACGATGAACCTCTATCAAAGTGCCATGCTTTATTGGTCTCACCTGGAATAATAGCACAACATGCTAAAGTGTACATACATATCATCTATTCAACAACAACAATGCCATCCTCTACTGATGACCAAGGACAAAACCTCTAATCATATAAATAGATACATGACTCATACAATAAAAATCCATAACTAATTCCACCTTTCAAATCAACCATTTCTTATTTCATTTCATTTCATAAAAGAGTTACACACGCCATTTTATTTCGAAAACCAAATCCGTTGTTTTAAAACCATCAACTACGTCCACCTTTGGCCAAAACTTCATCTTTTTCCGTAAACCAATCCAATTCATAAAGTACAACTACAATATAAAATTAATCAAAAACCATTACCAAACCCAATTAAGTTTCATTTTAATAACTCTACGACTATTTCAATTCTTTAACACATAACCTGATTATTACACATCTTCACCCCTTTAGGATTAATTAAGCCCATAATGATAAATTAGGATTTTTCTCTACTCTTAACACGCACATGCCCAACTACCACTCAAATAACCGAAACACCCGCAACTCATCAAATTCCAATTCCAAGTCTTAAGATCCAAACCCCAAACCCCAAACCCCTATCATTTTTTTTTTTTTGGAATTTTTTTTAACAAACTTGTTATTAAATGTTATAAAAACTGCCACATGTATATCTATAACGAGGTATTGAAAACGAGAAAAGAAATCCATACTTCTTGAAGAGAAGAGGAGACAACCCAAAAATCACCGACGGCGAAACGATGATCTGCTCACATTAAATGGAAGCCCTTGCCAAACTCTACATTTTACTCCAAAGCCTTATGGTGGTGAAATCAAATGATAAGGGTGTATGGGAGGGTTTTAAACAAGAACTAGAGAGAGAAAAAAAAGAAATTCGGTTTAGAAATGTTTTAGTGAGAGAGAGAGAGGAGATGAAAATGTGACCAAGAACCCTTCTTTCTGATCTGATATACACACAGACCGCTCAAGCGACAAAAATATCGCTCGAGCATTAGACACAAATAAGTGAGACCGCTCGAGCGACCAAAACATGGCTTGAGCGCACAATAACCCCCTTCTAGAAATTTACAAACTGCAGAAGATCGTTCAAGCATTGAAAAGACGACTCGAGCGAACCTGATAAAAAATAGACATGATTTCCTTAGAAAAAAAACTACCAACCTATTCACAACACAACCAACAACAAGACAAGAAAAAGTATAGACAATGATAAAGAGTGTCAGATCCCGGATCCAAGAACATGAAAGGGTTAGGTCTAACCCAAGCTGTTATAGGAATATTTGTAGAAGCGAAAGACAATTGATCTAAGATTTCTTTAAGCTGAGCAAGTTAATCTTCCGTAGAAAGAGATTCTTTGTAATTGTTTGCAATTTAGTCTTCAATTGATGAATATGTGGTCTGGATAATGAGGTAAATCACTTTTCTAAGGCTTGCCACACTTGGAAGCAATAAGTGTGATGAAGAACAGATGAATAAACTGAGGGAGATAGAGTTGCAACCAAGTAGCTTAGGAGATGAGCATCAATTACCTCCCATTTGGTAAATTCTAGATTGAGAATTCGTTGCTTTCTAGTAGAATCCATGATTTCTTGAGCAGGACAAACCATTAAACCAGTTGCATAACCAAGAAGATTTGTGTCATAAAGGACATTCTGAATCTAGCTCCTTCATATGAGAAAATTATGCGAGTCGAGCTTGATTGTAACTAAGGAACTAAGATTTGATATAAGCAAACTGAGATTTGAAGAAATAGTTGTAACTGAAGAAGAAGTTTCAGCCATTGTAGGACCTTTCTCAGTTGAGCTAGAAAGCTCTGATACCATGATGAAATTCTTATTCCATACCCAAATGAATAGTTCTACAAATGTTTATATATAATCCTAGATCTTGTAATCCATATACATCTATTCTAACTAACTCACTTGACTGAAACACACTTGTATAACAAACTAACAAATTATCTAACTTCCTAACTAACTATTACAAGTATGCATGTAAGGCTGCTATCCTTCCTAAGCTGTGACCTGAGTCATGACACTTGTGCACACTTGAGCTTGGATTGTTTTGTGGATGCATGGGCTAATTCTTAGATATTCTCATCATATTCAAACAAATTTCACATGTTTGGAATTAAGTATCCAGACAAATATATTTTGTTCGATACTGAATATCCATATGAAATAACTGGACATCAACATGCCATGACTAATAAGTAAAATCTAAATGTCGTTTGGTAAACTAATAAAAATAACAACATAGGAAAAAAACAAGAAAAAAAAAAAAAAAAACAACAACAACAACACAACAAACAAACAAAATAATATACATCATAAATTCAATATATATGTTAATAAATTACATTGTTTGAACCTCAAATTCTCCTGATGAATAAAAATACTTAGATGAACAGATTGTGTAGAGGAGCAGAAACCCTCTTCGTTTCGGATGAACTCAGAATCCCTCTTCGTCGCTTGGAATTCCAGAGACCCCAAATGTGGTTTTTGTTCCTCTATTTATTGGTAATGAGGTGTACAAAGTAGATTTGTATAGGGTTTTAGGATTTTTAGGGTTAGGATAGGTATTATTTGAAGTCTCTAAACAAATAAATAAAATTTTAAATTTATTATTAGGATGCTCAAAGTAGTGGGGTGCCCAACCTACTTTTTGGGATGCAAATAGGAGCTCCCCTTTAGTTGAGAAGGCTTGTATTTTGTTACATATTTTGTCCTTAGCTTCTTTTAAAAGTTTCTATTTTGTCCTTTAGTATGATTGATGAATTAATTTGAATGGTGGGCTTTTGGAAATTATGTAAAAAATTTTGATTCATTATAATTAGCCTAATATTCCAAAAGGAGAGATTTTTTTGAGTTTTCTTATTTTTAAAAATGATGTTAGAGTGATTATTTCTATGGTTGTTATACTTTCAACTTTTGACTACTGTATATTCAAATTTTGTACAATTAAATACCAATTATCTAAAAAAAAATTCTAAAATTATTTTAGAGAATCCGAACTTATAACTAAAACTCTTAAATACGTATCCTAAAAAAAAAAAAAAATTAATTATAATTTACTAGCATTTTAACAATTTAAGTTTGGTTTGAAAACTTTTACAAGTTTTAAAATTTGCACAAACTTGGTTCATTTAACCCTTTTATGTTTACCAAACTAAGTTAAATGAGCAATTAATTGTTCAATGTAACATTTCCTTTTTAATTTTTTTTCTATATGTCAAATAATTTCATTTTTAACTCTAGCATGGTTGAATTTTTGACAAAATAAAAATGGGTACTCAGTTGATAAATCCAAATTTGGATTTTCCTTGGCCAAAGGTCCAGTCTAGGTGCTCAAATACTTTGTCCAAAAAGACAAGCTCAAGCAAAATAACCAACCTACCCATCACTATTTATTTGGATGATTTCACATGTTTCTGTTTGAAGTGTCTCTATTTTCCTCTTTGTCTCTCTGTTTCTATCTCTGTATCTCTTTCCTCAAATATTCTTGCTAGGGTTTTGTCTTGCTTCACCGTCAAGTCTCGCTTTGTCTTCGACGGCTTCGCCGATAACTTTTCCATCAAAGAAGTCTCCGGCTCCTACGTTGTTCATGACTGGTGACATCCAGAAGAGGAATCGTTCGGTGGACTGAAAGATAGACTTAGAGAAACAGACATTGAAAGTGTCATCAATAAGAAATTGGAGCTCCCTTGGAAACTCTCTTTCTTTCTCTAATCTCGTTCTTTGTCTATCTTTCACGCTTTGGGATCTCGACAAACCCTAAGTACTTCACTCACCACTATTACTCTAAACCTCAATCACAGATCTGTAAAGGTTGCTCCCTTCTCCGTCAAACCAGCGATGCCTTTATATGCGTCGCTAGAGACGGATTTGCCGGAGCACCAAAACTATCTCTATTTCTATCTGACGAATACAAATTTACTAGATCTGTCATTTTTCTCTCTATGCTTCTCACGGTTGGGGTTCTGATTCCGTTTATTGCGTTTCTCATTATTGTTCATCGCAGTTCTAAAGAGAGAGAAGAAGAAGACAGGCATGGATTAAGAAAGAAGATCCAACAAATCTTGCTACTATAGCCATGGATTGATTTTGTATATATACTTATATGTGTAAATGTTTATTTGATGATTTTGGTGATTGTTCTGTAGAAATGGCTCCCGATCAGTCGTTGAAGAACCATGAGATGGCTGGAGAAGTGAACCGCCCATTTTAGAATATTCAAGAGGAAGATGATGATGACGACGAAGTCTAAAGAAGAAAAAGATGATGACGACGAAGAGGAGGTGAAAGAGGAGGAGGAGAAAGATTGATGATTGAGAAACCCTAGAAATTGCTAGTGTGAGCTCGCAAAGGTCTTACAGGAGTCTATACATGGAAACTACAAAGGAAGTGAGAGTTGTGGAAAAGAATCAAGAGGTTGACTGGTTTTTGTGTGTGAGAGAGAGAAAGAGAGAAAGGGTACTGGTTTCAACAGATAATGCTTGGCTAAGAGTGTTGGATTAGGCTATGGATAATGAATAGTTGTTTCAATAGATATGCTTGGTTGTATTGTTAGTTTTAACACATAAAATAAAAATGTGAAATCAATTTATGCAAATCTGTATGTGAAATCAATTTGTATATGTGGGCGTCGTGCCTTTCTCAAGTCTAAGGCATGCATCCCACACTGACTTGCTTTATTGAAATAGAGTTGCCACTTAATTTTTAAAGGGAAATTAAGAAATGAAAACTAAGTTAAGGCCTAATCTATCATAACCAAGAAAATTTTAGGTTCGAGAGCTTAGGTACAAAAGGGGAGGGTCATTTGCATGGAAGCACCCCCTTTTGCCCAATCTAAAGATTGGCCTCTACTCACTCTCT
Organism: Camellia granthamiana; assembly: GCA_036172215.1. Classification (NCBI taxonomy): domain Eukaryota; kingdom Viridiplantae; phylum Streptophyta; class Magnoliopsida; order Ericales; family Theaceae; genus Camellia; species Camellia granthamiana. The sequence continues at coordinate 92,175,243 of CM069903.1, read as the reverse complement.
ATTTTATTATTTTAGTGGTTAATCATTCATACAATTCATTTTAGACCTAACACCTTTAACTAACCTAAGACTATTTGATATAAGTAAAAATGAATATCATATATTTTAGATTGAATGAATAAAGCCATATTTCTTTTAAAAGAATGATTTTTTTTTATTAAACATGGATTTTTGACAATCCATAGTTAGGGGTGTAAAAATGGCCTATGGATGGCCTGAAACCCGCCCATAGCCCGAGGTGGGCCCGGGCCCGAGCCGAACCCGAGACCCTAAGCTTGGGCCATCATTTTGAAACCATTATTTTGAAACTTTGCTCGGCCCAAAAAAAATTTCACCACCCACCCCCCAACGGCTCTCTGCCACACCAATAGTCAAATTCAATAATAATAATAATAATTGTTAGGTTTTTATTGTTGGCAACCCCGTTTGACAAAACTCCTTTCAGATGTATTTATTTTCGCACTTTTATTTCAGTGAGGCTATGAGTTTATTAGATGCAAATCCAAACCCGAATCGAGCCATGCAGAAAAGTTTGTGATGTTAATGCTTTCAAGATTGCCACTTCGCTGATTATTACGGGGGTCGAGCTGCCCGGTCAGCTTGCGGCCGAAGAAAAATGGAAAATTGCATTGAAAATTGCATGTCTGCCATTGGTCGCTCGAGCCAAGAAGGGCTCGCTCGAGCGAAGGTTTGCTCGCTCGATCCAAGGAGTTCTCGCTCGAGCCAAGGATTGCGTCCATACAAAAACCTGAAAGAGTGTATTCCTCGCTCGAGCCAAGGATCCGTCGCTCGAGCCAAGGCACTAGTAGAAATCATGAAAAATACACTCCTCGCTCGAGCCAGCAAAGCTTCGCTCGAGCGAGCCTCAGAATCCGGATTTCTCAAAGAGTTTGTTTTCTTCCCAATCTTGGATTACTTTTGGTTCTCTATAAATACTTGGTTTTCTCCCAAAACTAAGTGTTGGATTGAAGTCCTCCAGATCTTCTTTTTGATTCTTAAAGGTTTATATCTGGGGATATTTTGTTATTTTTTTTCTTTGATGGTTTATTGAGTATTCAACTCATGGTTTAAAGAGAGTACATCAAAGGTTTGTTTGTTATACACAAAAGAGAGAGTTGTTCTTCAGTTGTGGATTCTGAAGTATTCGAGCCTGAAGCTTTGGTGGAATCCGGAGTGGCTCATCAGAAAGACAATTCCGTGGTGAAGATGGGGTTGGAAGAGGCACATAGAGGTTGGTTCAATTAGGCATTGTGGATTTGCTAGATAATTGAGAGTACACCTGTGTAATTCCTTTAATTCTTCTTAGTGGATTGTCTTGTGGCAGTTGCCCGTGGTTTTTTGATCACAGTTGGAGGTGTCCAATTGTGGTTTTTCCACGTAAAAATCATTGTGTCTTTTTCTCTTGATTGTTTGATTGGGATTGTTATATTCTGCTTAAAATTGATACATAATCACAAATCAACATCTAGGAGGTTTCTAGATTTTTCAATAATAATAATATTCAAACGGCCAAATGACCATTGACTTCCAATGGCAAAAGATTTTTTTTATTTGTTTTTTATACAAATTGACCCCCCTCCTCCTAAACTCCTATAAATATCCCATTCTCCCATTTTATTTCTCACAAACAATTCTTTCTCTCAAACTCTTAATCTCTCTTAACTTTCAACTCTTTCAATTAATTTTGAAGTCTCATCCCTAAGTAGCAATTGCAATTGTACAAGAAGAAACTTTTATCAGAAGAAGCTAATTTTTGTATCGCATTTGCCAGTCGGTAACATTAATTAGTTGAATTAAATTTATTAGTTACTATTTTTTTTACATTAATTATTTTTTAACATATATTAGTTGTTATTGTTTACTCATTATTTAAATTAATCGTTAGTTCTTATATATTATTTTACTTACATTATTATGGATCCTAATATTCCTAATGTTTATGTCGATATTGATGCATATACTACACAATATGAATATGTTGATTCTCCTTCTGATGTACCTAATATCCCTCTTCCAGCAACTGGATCATCATCTAGGGGCACGACTAGTAGTGTTTGGGACCATTTCGAAAAGATATCTGCAAATAATCTTGATGGTACAATTAGATTTAAAGCAAAACATAAATATTGTGCACATTTACTTAGTGCTGCATCTGTAGGGGATACTAGTCATCTAAAAAGGCATGCTAACAAATATTTACAAATCAACAACCTAATATTAGAAGTCAAATGCAATTAGGGGTTTCATCAACTAGTCATTTACAAAATTTTCATATGATCCTATATGTGCATAAAATTCTGTAATTGATTATATTATTAAAAAAGAAACCTTTTACTATTAGTGAATGTCCCGATTTGTACAAATGTTTCATGAAAGTTTTGCACCACAATATCAAAGTTTTTAAAGAAATACTACTAGAAACAAAATTTTAAAGAAATTTGAGGATATTAAAAGTGAATTATTTGACATCTTCAAATATTTGAATGGAAGAGTTTGTTTAATATCTGATCTGTGCTCAAATAATGGTTTAGAATATCAATGTATCACTGCACATTTTATTGATAATGATTGGAAATTAAATAAAAGAATTATTTCATTTAGATTAGATGAACTTTCATACACTAGTCATTCGCTTAGTGTAGAAATAGGAATTGTATTATATGAGTGTATTTTGAAAAATAAAATATTTTCCATTAGTTTAGATAATATAACATATTACAATAAGACTGTAACTCATTTGAAATCAACTTTACAATTACTTATTAATGGTGATTTATTTCATGTTCGTTGTTGTGCTCATATTTTAAACTCGATTATTAAAGAAGCTATGTATGTATATGAGACTTCTATACTGGTAATAAAAAATGCAGTTGTTACTATTATCTTTTTTGCTAATCGAATTTCGAAATACAGAAAAATTTGTCGATAAAAATGCATGTCATTTAAAAAATTAATTTTAGATTTAGACAATATGTAAAATTCAATGTATAATATGTTAAAAAGTGCTTGTAAACAAAGAAAACAATAAATTTATTTTTTTCAACAACATCAATAGGAGGAGTATTGACTCCTACAGAACTTAATTGGTGCTAAGCAGCCTTACATAAATATTTCTACAAGTTTTTGATATTGCAACAAAATTATTTTCTTATACATATATATATGTATATATATATATTCCTACTTCACTATTTGTTTTATATATGTTAGCAAAAATAATAAAAGTTTTCGTAAAATATATGGGTAATGAATATTATGTAACCATTATTACTGCAATGAAAGAAAAATTTAATAAATATTTCAATCCATTGCTTTATGTTTTAGGTTTAGCCATAATAATTGATTCTAGGTGTAAAGAAATTGGTTTACAGGAATTTTTAGAATGTATTGTCGTTGATCAAAAACAATTTGCCCTTATTATGCAAACATGCAAAACATTATTTGAAGAATACAAGGCAACTGCATCTGCGAATACACATACACATTACACTAGTAGCCTCGTCTCGAGGTGGAAGATTAAGTATTTTTTTAACTATAAAAAGTTGAAGAATATCTCAACATACAAGTGTAAGTAATTTTGAACTACAATATTATTTGGAAAGCCCAGCAGTAGACGATTTCGAAAATTTTGACATTTTGGATTGGTAAAAACAAAATGAAACTATGTGTCTTGTGTTTTCACAGATGGTCCGTGATATACTAACCGTTCTTATTTTTACAGTTGCTTCGGAAATAGCTTTTAGTGTAAGTGGACGGGTGCTAAGCGATTGCTACAGTAGGCTTTTGTGCCCAAATGGTTGAGGCACTGATGATATCTAGAGATCATATACATGCACTTACAAGAAGACAAAATTATAGTGAAAATTAGAGAATTCAAAGTGATTTGGATGACATATGCTCGGGCAACGCGAGTGAATTGTCTGGCTCCTCTGATGATTGATCAACAATTTGTTTTTCATTATTTCATTTCGGTTTTTTTTTTTTTTTTTTTTTTTGAGGTGGAGTGTAATGTAAATGATTGGTAGACAAGTAGGTGCCAACCTAGTTGGGATGTACTTGACCTATAGTGATACAATTGCTCTACCATAATCAATAATCTACATTTATTTTATTTAATGATATAAATTTTTGTAATATTTTATTTCATTCTGAAATAAAATTATTCATTCAATAAATGTTATCTATTTAATTTAATGATTGTAATATTGAAAGTTTCATTTTGATATATATAAAATTATTGATTTCGAAAGAAAAAAATTATATAATTTCATACTTTTTTAGTTATAAATTCATAACCAAAAAAACATAAGTCATACATAATTAAATTTAAATAACACCACACATAAAACATAACCAAACATCTCATTAATCTTAACTAAAATACTTTAATACAATTTTTCTTTTATTTTTTATCCCTCATAAATAATCTATATACACAATATCTTTATTGTATATTTTTTGCAAAAAAAAAAAAAAAAAAAAAGGCTCACTAGGCCCGGCTAGCGACCCGAGCCCGAGCTCGAGCTCGAGCCTAGGCCTTAGGCCCTAATCTAAGTGGGGCTGGGCCTGGGGCCCACTTTTCGGCCCCCGGGCAGGCTCGGCTTGGCCTGACTTGAAAAAAAATGGGAGCCTGCACGGCCCATCATGGGTCGGGCCATATTTACACCACTATCCATGGCTTTAAACACAAACTAAAATACACAATATTTATGAAAATATACAAAACACACAATTTTGCATATAAAGAGCATAGAAACTTGCATTATTTAAAGGACAATGCAAATAACACACATATGCCAATAAGAACAAAGGGACTTACCCTATGTCCACTTCCACGTCTTACATGCACGGATAAAATAAATATGAACTAAACATGTAACTAATCATACAAAATATGTACTTAGGACACTCGCTACCACCCACCACCCGCCACAGTCACCCACCCACCCACCACCACCACCACTCGCCACCTACTCGCCACCACCACCCACCTGCCACCACCCACCACTACCCGCCATCCGCCATCCACCACCCACCTGCCACCACCACCCACCATCCGTCACCACCGCCACCGCCACCACCACCACCACCACCACCACCTACTCGCTACCACCCGCCACCGTCACCCACTCACCCACCTACCATCACCCGCTATCCACCACCCACCGTCACCACTTTCCACTACCGTCTTCCGCTGCCACTTGCCACCACTTGCCATTTCTCACTCTTTTTTATATTTTTAAATTTTTTTAAACATTTTGTCAATTACCAAACGCGTTTGTAGTTTATATTTTTCTAAAAATAAACAAAAAATAAACAAAAACCAATTTATAAAATTTTTGTAAATATAAATTGAAAACGTAAACGTTACCAAACAGACCCATAGTAAACAAAAAGTCAACAAATAAAAAAAGTCCATAGATAAATTATGGGGTAAATGTTCTCAAAACTAACAAAAAAACTTTTTACTAAATTATTTCACAAATTGTGGACCTCTCATGAACAAAAAAATATCCACTGGACCTAATGTCTTATACCCTTTTTAGTTTGGATAATTTTCTCAATAAAAATTCACACAAATAAATAAAATTTAAAACTGAAAGTTGAATGTTGAAAATTAAATACTAAAACTAAATGATAAATTTATTAAATTGAAAAGTTAGTTATTAAAAAATTAAGTGTTGAATATAAGATCAAATTTAAAATTTATTATTTTTAAATTATAATTTTTAATTTTTATATTGTAATGACAGTGACGACAATAACAACAATGATGAAGGTAAAAGCACAGTAATTATGGTGATGGTAAAGACAAAATGTAGTGGAAGTTAAAAAGTTAAAAATCAAAATGACTCACAAAATGCCTAACCAGCCACAAAAAAAAAAAAAAAAAAAAAAAATTTGAGCAAATTACCTGTGATATATATATATATATATATATTAAGGGGATATTTATCAATCAATTTTATTAACTAGATTTATTTATATATAGGTTATAATTGATAAATTAATTATTATAAAAATAAAAAAAATAATAAATTTATCGCTTAATAAATTTATTAATAAAATTTAATTGTTAATTTGGATCTATTAGTAATTTACTGTATATTTTAAGGAATTGGGGTGGCTGCTGTGCGGGAGTGCACAACAGTCACTGTTGTGCAGTCATTTGAGCTCTTTTTGGGGTTTATTTTAATAATCTGAACCGTTCACATTTTAGAATACATCAAGTAGAACATATCTGTAAAAAATTCAGTTAATCAGATATCGTTTACCAATTCATCCACTCACATTTGTATTCATTTTAATACTTTAAATTACAATTGTTATTTATTTTTGTAGACACAAATATGAGTGGATGAATGGGTAAACGATATCCGATTAACTTGATTTTTTACAAGTATGTTCTACTTGATATATTCTAAAATGTGAACGGTTCGGATTATCAAAATGGATCCCGAAAAGGGCCCAAATAGCTGCACAGCAGTGGCTGCTGTGCACCCCCACACAGCAGCCACACCAATTCCATATTTTAAAGGCTGCGACTTGGGGGAGTGGTTGAATCAGCCAGGTAGATTGTTGGGCTTGTGGCTATTGCCAAGTCAAGTGTGGGTGTGGGGTGCGCGAAATGAATCAGAAATTCGGAGGACGGAGGCAGCCGAGTGGCACTCCGTCGCTGGCGTGGTCGTGCGTGGTTGTCGTTGTTTCTCTTCTTTCTGGCGCTTCCATTGTTCACAACATCTTCAAGCCTGATTTGGTATCTCTCTCTTTCTCTATGCTGTGTGTTGCCTATTACCTGTTTGATAAAATGTCTCTGAGATTTCAATTGTATTAGTAGTTTGTTCAATTTGTAATAACACTTGTTCTATCTCCCAATAAATAAAAAAAAGTAAAATTTTTTTTTTTTTTGAAGGAACATTGACCATGATTAATAAACTTGACTTTGTTGGATTTGAGTGCCTGTGGCTGTTTAATAACTATAGTTGATTAATGTTGGATATTTGACTCAGTTCTCATAATTTGTTTCTGAATTTTTTTCAAAAAGTAGTTTGGTAAAAAAATAAAAAAAACAAAAAAAAAAACTCATTATTTTCATATGGATTTTCTTTTTAGGATGGAATGATTTCTAAAAATTCAAAAAAAAAAAAAAAAAAAAAAATTGGTGTTTATTTTTATCAAGCTAATTTCTAATTATATATATATATATATATATAAAATCAGAAAACAAGTTTTGGAAACTCAACAAAACAGTTACTTTTATGCAGAATCCTTGTTCAAATGACACATCAATGGCATTGTCAAAATTATCTGTGTTTGGCACTTGGGCCTTCTAGAGTTTATTTTATTTTTGGCTTTCTTTTCAAGAATATTAGGAAAATTATTTATTTCCCTTTAGGAGAAGAACTGCAAATTTTTATTTTTGGTAATTAAAGTAATTTTATTACCAAAAATTGGTATCACAATGAAGCTCAAAACATAGTCCAAATGGACACTCAAAAAACTCACTGTAGAGTGATGATGCCAAGTCTAGCCTATATTTATAATCCTCTCACAACCCAGGAGGATAGGCCAAAAAGCAAAATATTGCAACAATGGATGAGTTTACATAGGAAATTTCATATAAAGCAAACAAGCCATCCCATGCCCTTAGAAATGGGCATTCCACATAGCACTTGGTTAACCCATATGACACGACAATGACATTTTCAAATCAAAATTATCTGTGTTTGGCATTTTGGCTATGTTAGTACCCCTCTTTTTGTGTGGCTTTCAAGAGACAATTTTACTTTGGGCTTTCTTTTCCAGAATATTTGGAAGAATGATTTTTTCCCTTTTGAATGTGATTGCAAACTTGTTTGTTGCATTTATTTTTCCATTTTCATTCTCTCTCTCTCTCTCTCTCTCTCGTTAATGAATTTTGTAATGTTATGTGCAGACATTGCCACCAGTTGACAGTGTTCATGGGGCCAAGGACGGAGAACCTGACAAAGGATGAACATACACAGTACCTTCGACAAACTGGCTGATTTTTGTTTACATTCAATGCTTTGAACTTCAAATCCATGATATTGTTTTCTAGGTGGAATTGATAGAGGTACATTTTGCCATTAATATGTTTATTGGGATTGTTGTCGCACTGTGTGTTCTGTCGTATAAGCTTGTTATCTGTGTTACTGATTAAGGACTGACTAGCTCTGCTGTCAAGTTGCCTTCCATTGAGCTGCTGAAGTTACGTGCAAGTTTTTAGTCTTCAGGATATAAACATTAGTGTTCTGAAAGTCTTTTGAGCGATAACCAAATAATATAGGATGTTTCACCATTTGCGAACAGGTAATTCAGCTAGGCAAAATCGTGGAGTAGATTTTTGCAGCTTACATTAAAAATGAGTCGGAGCAGCTCCTTGTGGACAATCATTAGCAACTCATTGGGGTAGATGAGAAATGTCTCTGGAAATGTTTTTGCCCTTTTTCTCTAGGGAATGAATAAGAATAACCATGAACATGAAGTGGAGGAGAAATGTGGCACAGAATCAACCACAGGGTTACTCACAAGCCACTGTGGTTGAGCCTGTGTGTATGTAGCGTGGTTGATTGTTGTGTATGTGGGAATGTTGTTATAACTTAAATGATCTGCTTATAGTTTATTTTAATTTATGAGTCTGGTGCAGTTTTTGTTTACAATTTATTACGTAAAAATAGTTTAAATAAGTTGAAAAAAATTGATTGTGAAAGTTGGGGGAGAGGTCCTTTTGTTTTTTTATTTTCAGTTTTAACTTATAATAAGTTGCACCAACAAAACTCTTATTGTTGTGAATGTGAAATTTGTGGGATCCACATATTTGTGACCATTTATGTGATTTACTATAAGGGAGGTTGTCAGAAGAGTAATTACAAAAAAAAAAAAAAAAAAAATTATAAATATTAATAATCAAAATTATAAACATTTTTATTAATATATAACAATTTTAAAGATCACCCTACGTGGGGTGGGCTTTTGTTGGGCCGGGCCGGGCCGGGCCGGGTTCGGGTCAAGTAGGCATTGCATAATAAGGAATTTTGTGTTTGTTGAAACCTAATCTGACCCTAACATCGGGTCTGTACATTTGTTTAAACCAATCCTAAAAGATAATTACAAATTCAAATTCCACCATAGGGCTATATGTTAATTTCTTTTAAAAAAAATATTCCATAATTAAATTCAATCATACATTATATTTCTTGAATAAATATATTAACAACATTACAAATTGAAAGATTTTGAAAATAAATTCAATCAAACATCAAGTTTAAATAAAATTAATAAAGATAAAGTGTAGATTCAAATATATATATATATAATTAATTTAACAGCGGGTTGAGCTGGATGGAGAATATAAATCTCAAGCTCAGTCTATTAATATATCGGACCGAAAATATTGATCCAGCTCGATCTTATAGACGAAACGAATTTTCTCGATCTTATAGACAAAACGAATTTTCTCAAACCCTAAAAAAAAATAAGATTGAACCAGACAAAATGAGTGGGCCAATGGGCCGGTGCCCACTCCTAGGTGGCAATTACCCCTAATTATATGCAACGTGGATCTGTTCATATACTTAGGGCCAGATGTTCTCTCCCGATAAGACAATGAGGTGGGATGAGAGTTGGTTCTCCCCATCCCATAGTTTCTCCCCATCCCATAGTTTCACCCGTCGGATTAAATTAATTAAACAACTTTTGTGTATATATATTTATATAATTTAATTTATTAAATATAATATATATTATTTTTGAGTAATGGTATAATACACACCTCTCAATGTATTATATTCAAGTTATTTCACAAAATATTATAACAAAATAATTTTCTATCATGACTTAATGAATCATAATCAAACACTTTTAAGGCAAAACTTAAAACAACCCTTTATTTATTTATTATTTTTAGATAGGAACTATCTCGATCATAATCAAATTTATAATTACAATGAGTCATAAGAGCATCTCCAACACTGTATCGAAATTTTCATCAAATTTGACTAAAAATTTAATGAAAAGTTTGATCTGATACGATACACTCTAATGGTAAATTCAAAATTTTCATCAAATCTTGTTACAAGTTCGGCTGTTCGAAAGGATGTCCGGGCAGACGTTCGGCCATGAGTAAAAGTTGATGTTCAGATAAAGAAAGTTTGGTTGTTTGGGAGGCCGTCTAGGTGGACATTCGGTCCAACAGCTATCTACAAAATTTGATAAAGAATAAAAGCTCTCTTGATTTGATGAAATATTTGGTTCTCCCTCCATTTAATATCAGATTGATGAAAGGGGTTGGAACTGATATTTAAGGCATTTTTCATCAAATTTGAATTTGATAAAAGATCTAATGCAACGTTGGAGATAGTCTAATTGAGTCATAATTAATGGTCATAGTTAAATATCATTTAAGGCATAACTAAAGACTTATTTGATCATAATTAAAACAGTTCTGCTGGGTAACTCGGAACTTGGTGGCCCCGAATAGCTCGAATGTACCAAAACGACATTGTTTTGGCACTTTTTGTTTTTTTTTTCGTCTTCTTCCTTCCTCCTCTCTTTTCTCTCTCAAATGTTTGAGAACCAAACTAACAAACAGAACCTCCTAACCAGAACCACCTTCCTTTTCTTCTTCCTCTACTTTCTCTCTCTAAAAACTACCAAACCCACCACAAAACTGAAGCTCTTTTTTGTTAGCTTCCTCTTCTTCTTCCTTTACTTTCTCTCTCTAAAAACTACCAAATCCACCACAAAATTGAAGCAAACCCACGTTCTCTCTCTAAAAACTATCAAACCCACCACAAAATTGAAGGTTCCTTCGGCTTCTTCTTCTTCTTCTTCTTTCTCTACTTTCTCTCTCTAAAAGCTACCAAACCCACCACAAAATTGAAGCAAACCAAACATGGGCTATTCAATTAACAATAACAAACAACATAAATCATCTAGATTCATTGCCTACCTGAACTTGAAGCCATGGTGAGGAAGCCATGGAGAGTAGATGGTGAGGAAGCCATGGTTGCCTTGGTGTTAGAAACTGTGCCAGAGGATCTGGTTTCTTCAATTTCTTTCTTTCTTTTCTCTAATTTTTTCATTTCTTTCTTTATGTTGTTTTGGAGAGTTATTGATTTGTATATGGGTTTTGCTTTGAAAAAACAGATTTGGAAGAAGAATGAGGGAGGATGGTGTTGGGTCGGCCGGAGGGTGGGTCTGAGTAGAGAGGAGAGGAGAGAAAAATTCAGGCCATTTGGGGGTCAAAAATTCAAGCTACAAAGCTTTATTCTAATTAAAACAACAATCACATTATGTTATAACTAAGTCATATCCAATCTCATAATGTGTCATAACCAAGTCACAGTTAACATTATAGTGGGTCATAACCAAAGGTTACAAAGATCATAATTAGAGCATATGATACCACAGGTCACCAATGTCATAATTGGGGCATACAGTATGCACCTTTTTTAAAGCGTGCATTACAAAATTTTTCATAAAAATTACATTTTATAATTGGAAAATGTTAAAGACCCCAAATATTTTACCAAAAAATGTACCAAACACTCACATAAGTGTGGGTCCTACATGAGTAGGAGTGTTTGGTGGATTTTTTGGCAAAATCTTTTGTATTCCTAGCATTACTCTTTATAATTTGATATTAACACTACAAGAATTTTCACTTTTGGCGACTAAATTTTTAGTCGCCAAAAGTCATATTTTAGTCGCCAATACTCTTTAGCGACTAAATTTTTTGGTCGGGAAATTAGTAGCCAAAGAGTAGTCGGGAAATATAATTGCCAACTAAACCGAATTTAGTCGCCAATAGGTTTGAAAATTAATTAAATAAATACACTTTTGCCGACTAATTTTTTAGTCGCCAAAAGCCAATTATTTAGTGGCCGAAAAATTTTTAGCTACTGAATTTTTTTAGTCGCCAAAAGTAAATACTAGTGTTTTGGCTACTAAAATTTTAGTCGCCTAAAGTCAATCTTTTTTTGCTACTAAAATTTTGGTCGCCAAATACTATTTCTTTTAGCTACTAAAAATTTAGTCACCTAAACTACAATATTTTTGGCTGCTAAATTTTTAGTAGCCAAAAGTCATATTTATTCTGAAACTTTGGTTTTTAGCTACAAAATATTTTAGTCACCAAATGTTTGATTTTCTTTTGGCTACAAAACTTTTAGTAGCCAAAGGTTTGATTTTCTTTTGGCTACAAAACATTTAGTAGCCAAATGGTTATTTTTCTTTTGCCTACAAAAAATTTAGTAGCCAAATGTTTGATTTTCTTTTGGCTACAAAACTTTTAGTAGCCAATGTTTGTTTGTTTGTTTATTTTTTTTTTTTTTCCTTTTTATTGGCTACAAAACGTTTAGTCGGCAAAAACATGATATTATGTTTTATTGTTAATATTATAATGTGTCCGTAACCTGTCTATATTCCATTCAACCTGTAATACGTATACAAATAACATGATACATAAATTATCAATCATTCCACAATCTGCATCCGTATACAAAAAATAAATTACTTTAACTGTCCAAGTACATACAAACGAACTATTGTCCAAACTAAAATAATAATTCCATACAACATATACAATCATACAAAAAGTAAAGCCCTCCATATACAAAAATTACATTTCCTATACCAAGTGAAATGACCATTTGGCATGGTACAAATTACCATCGTAATCTGTATTGATTATTCCAACCATCATATTCAGTAATAGTGAACTATCCAAAAGGCGATGACGACAAAAGTATTATATTAGTTCTATACGAAAGGAAAAATTCTTCTCCATACACCAATATGGATTATCCACAAGTCCATACAACGAAGTCATCTACAAAAAAAAAAAAAAAACAACAAACAAAACATTAGAATTTGTTACAAAATATGAATTTAGTCTGCCATAGGAAACATGTTCTAACATGCATTTAAGGTAGAATAATCGAGAAATGTCTTTTTCAAAATTAAAGAAAGTATATATATGTGTGTGTGTGTGTATATATATATGGAATGTCTAGCTGAAATTATTAATGAATACAAATGACATGGGAACACATTTGAGTGCAAATTTGTTCACCCAATGTGAACGGTACACACTCTACCATTGGTTGTTGAATGAGGTGCCACTTTTAACATCAATGTGAAGTATAATGTTCATACACTTAATATGTGAACAAATTTGCACTTGGACACATTTGGGCTGCATTTTATTCAGAGAATATGACAATTTATCTATGGGTACTAGCTTTTCCTTAAAACATACTTCTATATAATTATGGTTTTATGTTATACACTTTAATAGTTTGTTATTACAATGATCAGTTATCCACTAGTGGTTCAGATTGCTAGCACAAAAGAAAACGAAATCATATATTCTACTTAATAGGAAATGTGATTGCTAACCTAGCTACTAGGGAATCATTTGCTGTAAATATGATATCATAAGAAGAGCTACTTCAGTTAATTCACAACGTTCATAAATAGGCATGATATAACCAGAGGCTGTTCCGAATAACATTCCGTCAGTTGTCACAGGTCATATTTCGCATGGGGAAGCTGCCCGTGTCGGCAAAACGGAGGTTCGGGGGCTGTTTTGAATTTTTTCCCCTGAAACGCCCTTTTTTGACTATGTTTTGGGCGTATTCGGCTCTAAATCCCAACCTATAGGTCCGAATAACATTCCGTCAGTTGTCACAGGTCATATTTGGCATGAGGAAGCCGCCCGTGTCGGAAAAACGAAGGTTCGGGGGCTGTTTTGAATTTTCGCCCCCGAAACGCCCTTTTTCGACTAAGTTTTGCGCGTATTCGGCTCTAAATCCCAATCTATAGGTCCGAATAACATTCCGTCAGTTGTCACAGGTCATATTTGGCATGGGGAAGCTGTCCGTGTCGGCAAAACAGAGGTTCGGGGGCCGTTTTGAATTTTCGCCCCCCAAACGCCCTTTTTCGACTATGTTTTGGGTGTATTCGGCTCTAAATCCCAACCTATAGGTCTGAATAACATTCCGTCAGTTGTCACAGGTCATATTTGGCATGGGGAAGCTGCCCGTGTCGGAAAAACGGAGGTTCGGGGGCTGTTTTAAATTTTCGCCCCCGAAACGCCCTTTTTCGACTAAGTTTTGGGCGTATTCGGCTCTAAATCCCAACCTATAGGTCCGAATAACATTCCGTCAGTTGTCACAGGTCATATTTGGCATGGGGAAGCTGCCTGTGTCGGCAAAATAGAGGTTCGGGGGCTGTTTTGAATTTTCGCCCCCGAAACGCCCTTTTTCGACTATGTTTTGGGCGTATTCGGCTCTAAATCCCAACCTATAGGTCCGAATAACATTCCGTCAGTTGTCACAGGTCATATTTGGCATGGGGAAGCTGCCCGTGTCGGCAAAACAGAGGTTCGGGGGCTGTTTTTAATTTTCGCCCCCGAAACGCCCTTTTTCGACTATGTTTTGGGCGTATTCGGCTCTAAATCCCAACCTATAGGTCCGAATAACATTCCGTCAGTTGTCACAGGTCATATTTGGCATGGGGAAGCTGCTCGTGTCGGCAAAACGGAGGTTCGGGGGCTGTTTTGAATTTTCGCCCCCGAAACGCCCTTTTTCGACTAAGTTTTGGGCGTATTCGGCTCTAAATCCCAACCTATAGGTCCGAATAACATTCCGTCAGTTGGCACAAGTCATCCCAACCTAAGGTCGCTTTCTAGCTCTTTTTAGCGGGCATATTTCCGATCAATTGCAATTCCTAGTTCGAGATGTGAAAGAGACTAAAGACCAATTGAAAATAAGAACCCACTAAAACTACTTCACACCTCACAAACAACCAAGCTTAAGAGGGCCATTGTAAAAAATAGCAACTCGTTTCATTAATAGAGTTATCATTTTAAAAACAAACATTTCTATAATTTTAAAATCCTACTATAGTAGTACAAATAATCAATATCTCCAAATTATAAAATCTTCCCCCCCCCCTCCCGTTTTTAAATTTTTAAGTGACTGATTCCTTCAGGAATTTTAAAAAACAAATAAACAAATAAATAGTCAGCCCTATATCTATGAAACATGGTATTAAAGTATAATATTAAACAAAAAAAAAAACAAAACTGTGGTGGTGGGAGAGAAAGGTGCGAGACAAAACTTGTTTTGATTATTAAAACAAATAAACACACACACACACACACACACACAAAAGGTTTGGGGGCTGTTTTGAATTTTCGCCCCCGAAACGCCCTTTTTCGACTAACTTTTCGGCGTATTCGGCTCTAAATTCCAACCTATAGGTCCGAATAACATTTCGTCAGTTGTCACAAGTCCTATTTGGCATGGGGAAGCTGCTCGTGTCGGCCACACGGAGGTTCGGAGGCTGTTTTGAATTTTCGCCCCCGAAACGTCATTTTTTGACTAAGTTTTGGGCGTATTCGGCTTTAAATCCCAACCTATAGATCCGAATAATATTCCGTCAGTTGTCACAAGTCATATTTGGTCATATTTGGTCAGTTGTCACAAGTCATGGCTGCTTGAGTTGAGTTGGTCAATTAGCACCAAAATAAGAGTATTATCAATTTCACCTTTTCATTATTACAACACAACAGGACACATTAATCACACAATGTGAATATTGTAAGTCAATTACACTGAGTATTTACTTATGAATACCTATGTTAAATGAGCCCATGCCTCAAGGAAACTTGGATCAAGTTGAATTGATTTCATATGTGCCTCCTCAGCCCTCCTGTATTCACCAATTGAAGATAATGCCAAACCCTGTAAAAGTCAAAACCTGCTCCATCAATATTTTTTACATGGAAAAGTGCCTGAACTTTCTCAAGCTGGTTGTACTAGACCCTAGATCAATAAATTTTAGGAACCATAGAATTACCAAATATGTGTACGCTGATTTGTTATCCTTATCAAGCTTTACACATGCATATAGGTCTTCAATAGCAGCATCAAAATCTGCATAACTTGAAATTAACAATCCCTGTATTCAAAATTACAATATCCCGTATAGTAGGATGCCTGACATAATATGAAGCCTGAAGAAGTTAAATAATTAACCCTTTAGCACACCTAGCCAAATCTTGAAACTTCTTTCTGAACAAGTAAAGTCATATTAATAAGTTGGCCTTTGACTGCACTCCAATTCAAACATGGTGGTGCCTAACTCATACTGACCAATTACTTGCCAAGAAGAAGTATTTAGGTAAAAATCAATAATACATACATACCAACAGAAAAAATAAAACGTGTAGCTTAAATTAATTCTTCGAAATATATATATATACAGAATTTGATCACAAAACTAAATATAACTATTTCACATAGGTAAGTCTCACAGATTTAGTGAGACCCATCTCATATGAGAGAATTGTATCTAATTCTATGATCGGATTTTGTGTGTAACAAATTTAAACATGCACCGCACATTTTTTTTTTATTTGTCTTGAAGAACAAAAATCCAAAACACATTGGCTGCTTAAAGACCAGCCACAACTAGAGCATTGCTAAAATATTTCAATTACTTCCCTTTGAGAAAAGTCCAACATTATTCAATTGAGACAGCCCAACAACCATTTTGATTCTCTATAATTGTACAATACACTACATATATATAATTGTTTTGCAAATTTAAATTCATAGAATGTACTAAAACTTCATTTATTTACTTTCCAAGTGAAAAACATATTTAGAAATGTGAAAAACATGTCCATGTGATATTTTGGTCCATCTTTAAAATGTGAAGAACATATTTAGGAAGTGAACAAAACAATAAAGAAACAAAATAAACCCAAATAAATACAAAATCTGGCAACTTAAATCTTCAAAATTAAAACTAGTTTTGATTACACATGTTTGCCAAGTGTACAGTGGACAGCTCACCCTTGTGGTGAGTCTGCAATCAGGACAGTTTGATCTTCCATCAAGTAAAAAATATTTGGTGCAATGTTGATATGGAACATTGTACTCTTCACTAATTACAATATATTTCTTATTGTTTCTTAATTAGTTAATATAAAATCATGATCACATTTTTTCTATCAATCAAAACAAAATAGATATGAGACTGCTAACATTTTATTTTTTCAAAAAGTGACCATATTTTTATTTTTTAGAAGTTTCTTTATGTTTTTGTTTGTATTTCTAATTTTCCTTATTCCTTGTTTTAAAACACTTGCAATAGTGGAATTATACGAGAATATCAAAATATAAAATTTTTAAGATATAATTTAGTAATTATAAATATTTTGAGACAAGAGAATAAAAATATTAAGTTCGGTAGAGAATTACGTGTTAAGCTCTTGTGATAGTGTCCCAACCACATTGGATGATTTCTTCATAGAGAATGACAAGAATAAGAGGATAGATGAAGATTGAACATGAATGATACATGTACCATTATATATCTATATGTATATATAAATACCAGAAAAATAGTACCTCCTGTTCTTGGGTAGCAATATACTCTTCACAACTTCTGCTGTAATCTGCCATCTCTCAGCTATATAGCTATCCTGTTTCATCATTCACCATATCATCAATCACACACACATACATATATATACAGAATTAACAATTGAGCATTAGTTACGGGTAACGAGGGCCAAACACAGCAAATCTGCCAAAGGCAGAGAGGAAAAATATGCATGAGGACCAACCAAGAACAAATTAAAGTTGCATATATTTTTTAATTAGTTTCGAAAAAAAGTGTCGTCCTGCTCATGAGATGCAATTACCACAGGGATGGAGACGAAACAAATTACTGCTGTTATGAAGTAAGAATCATTTCAAATGAACAACCCTTTGGCATTTGTTGAAACGTGTGAAAATTAAGATTGCTTGAGTCTTTGTTTACAAAATTGGGTCAGAGAACTAATAGATTACGGATTCAACATCATAAAGAGGATTAACTAGTGACCCTATGTGCTAATTCTATAAATAGAAATCACTTAAAATTTGACTAGAAGTAAACTTAACAGAAAAATCCAAGCAAAGTAGTTACCCAAGAGAAACATCATGCTGTGATCATAAGGATATGACAGAGTCACCCAAGAGAAACTCCAGAAGATATTTGACTAATTGACTGGTACCGATGTACCATCTAATGTTTTGATTTATAAGGAACAACTATTTTCTTAATTCACCAACAGGTTATGAAATTTTAGTAGGACAATTTTGTTATAAAAATGGGCCACTGTATTGCTTAAGTTTCCAGGACATGAACTAAAGGATGGCCCATCTCTTTCTATTGGATTGAAATACAGGTATGTTTGATACTTTTTGGCAACAAAAAGGTCACCTACCGTGGCATAGTAACTGTACAATAGTGCCACCATGTCTAGAGTGGTAGATCTAGGCAAGTTACAACTTTTACAGTTTAACCTCAACTGAATTGAAATCTGTCACAAGGAAGCAGCAATAGGGTCTCCACTTAAAACTGCAATGCAGTCGTGTATAGAGTCAAAAGACAGCTGCAATATGCAACAATTTTCTGAGATTTCTTCCTCAATAGTTATAGGACACAAAATACCTAGGGGCTATGCAAGGCAAATTCAGATAACTCCTAATAATCCTCAGATGAGGCCCTAAAATAAAATTAATAATGGTTCAGAGTTGCTGTTACCTGTAATATACATGCTTTTAAATATAGCATTTTTTTAAAATATAAAATATTATTTAAATGGCATCAAACCTCTTTGAAAAATAAATATAGCATTTTCACTTCAGTTCCTCTTGTTTCAATTTGAACCATTTGGTCTGTAAACTTGGAAGTCCAACTTCAATTTGTTCCTTCCGTCTAAATTTTTGTTAATTTTGACCATGTATACACCTCAGAAAATTCACAAGTGTTCAAAAATTATTAATTTTAACCTATAATTTGGACAGAATGACCCAATTGAAGCTACAGTAGGGTCCAAATTGAAATATGGATGAAACTACAGGCGTAAAAAGTGTAGTTCAATTAAACCAAAAGGGAATAAAAAAAAAAAAAAGAGTACCGTTCTGAGGAAGCGATTGCAAAGTTCACTCCCAAAGGAGTCTGAATGAAACTGTTGATTGGCATCTGCTTATTACAAAAATATATATATACGATCAATTTGAAGAGAGTGAAGTCGGAATTATATGATTGATTGATGATTATATGCAGCAGAATAGATATATTATTATATGCATATGTATGTATGTATGTATGTATGTATGTATGTATGTGTTTGTAAATGTGTTAGGGTTTCCGGGGGGGGGGGGAGAGAGAGAGAGAGAGAGAGAGAGAGAGAGAGAGAGAACCTCGTAAGGTATTATTATTGTACCAGAGAGCTTTGGATCGCTGGTGCTGGACGCCCTGGAGATGGCGCTTCCTAGCTGATGGAGTGTCCTGGAATCACATACAAATCAACACACACACACACACATATATACATACATCGGTCTCGCCGTTGATGGATAGACAGATATACGAATATAGAGAGATTTCAGAGAGAGAAAATGGGGCAAATCTAGGTGAATCGGTGGTCCGGTTGCCCGCGATCGCGAGAAGGAGCGGCTGGTGGAGCGGCGGTGCGAGAGGGAGGGGAGAGGAGCAACGGAGTGGGAGAGGCAGAGGGAGAGAGGGAGAGGTAGACGGAGAGAGCGCGAGAGAGAGAGAGAAAGAAACGCTGGAGAGAGAGACAGACACAGGTGCTGGTTTGTTGTTTGGATATATACATTACACCATTAGCGATTAAATTTAGTCGCCAATTAGTTTAAAAAACCCTCCAAAAATTGAAAAATCCCTCCAAATAATTTATTTTTTTGCGACTAAAATTGATTTTTGTCGCTGAAAGAAAATTTTTGGCTACCAAAATTTTGGTCGCCAAAGAGAAAAAATATTTTTTTATTTCTATTTGGCCACTAAATGATTTTAGTAGCCAAAAATCAATAAACAGCGACTAAATATTTTTTTTGTCGTTGAAAGTAGATTTTTGGCGACTAAAACTTTAGTCGCCAAAGTGGAAAAATAATTTTTTTATTTTCCATTCGGCTACTAAAAATTTTAGTAGCGACAAGTCAATATTCAACGACTAAAAATTTTTTTGTCGCTGAAAGAACATTTTTGGCGACCAAAGTTTAGTCGCCAAAGAGAAAAAAAATCATTTTTTTATTTTCCATTCGGCTACTAAATATTTTAGTAGCCAAAAGTCGATAATTGGCGACTAAACTGCTTTTTAGTCGCCAAAACCTATCCTTTTGGCTACTAAATTGTTTTAGTCGCCAAAAAGTATTACTTTTGGCTACTAATGTTATTTTAGTCGCCAAAACCTATACTTTCAGCGACTAAAAATTTTTTTAGTCGCCAATTTGGTCGCCGTAGGTGCATTTTCTTGTAGTGATTCATCGATCTTAGAACATGAATTTATAACATGTGATCTATAAGGACGACATAAAATTAATACACGTTCATACCCCAAAGACTACAAGTTTCCAAGACATTGCTTGGTTACAACCAAAAAAGATAATTAATGAGCCTTAAGCCCCAAAATCCTTCCAAGCTCTCATCTTGGTGGAGGCATACTATCAATACCTGAAAGTTGTTTTCTACGTAGAGTGAGTATAAAGCCTAGCAGAGATAACTCAATAAAATGTATGATAATTAACAATGTCATATGGTGAGATGCAAATGAGATGACGTGCTGAAAAACATGCGTTTTTTCCTTTTGAAACAATGTCATGCAAGGGTTCCAAAACATCTTCCAACCACAATTCTTCTGAAAAGAAAATAGGGCAGTAAATCCAATTCTATAAATCCCCAGGGCTAGTGTTTGTAAGTAGGCTATAAAAGTACTATCAAAGGCCACTTTACTGGCTCCTAACTGAAAGGAATTGACACCTGATCGCGTTGGTTTTAGGACTTTCACCATGAGCTTATAATCAAATTAATTATCCACAACAACACCTCCTACACGGATTCACCACACCATTTACTCCTTTTTTTCAAAAAAATGCAAGTGTCTTCAACACAAAACATTACCAAGGTACCAAACAATAGGTTCCCAAATCCATGGTATGATAAATGAGATGCATGACTTGTAAGTAATTCAATTGCCTAAATCACATGCACTTTCTATTACACGACAATGTTATTCTCCACCGATAGCCAAAACAGTTATCTCTAATATAAAATAAAAGACAACAAGGTATATAATCCAAGCCTTCCTCAATCTTTTCAAAATCAAGATGGTTTGTGTTCAACGATCTCAATGCTTCAACAAAAGTAATAACTATTCATCATTTCTAAAGATCTCAGGAATATTTCCAAACAAACCTTCTTTCAAAAAAAAAAAAAACTCCAAAATTAAATTATGCTTTTATACAAAATTGGGTTTCTCTCTCAAATATCATTTTCCTTCCCAAACCAAGTCACAAAATACCCACATAAACATAGAGTAACCAATCAATAATTCTACAGAGGAAACCCCTTTTTATGCACTAATACCCAAATTAAATTAAACACTAGCTTCCCAAAATCCTTTGTTTTACAAAATAGCACATAACAAAGTTAAGGAGCATACAAATCATTAATAAAATCCTTACCTTAAAACAAGAAGGGAGAAAAATGCCCAAAAGTTGAAAGTGATGAAACCAAGATTTGCTCCGATTAGAATAAAATCCTTGACGAGCTCTACACTTTATTTTAAAGAAGTAAGGTGAGAAGATGACTCTAGGTAAGTAGATTTGAAGATATAGTGCAAAAAGCTAAAGTATAGAGAGAAAGAGATGGAAGTCACGAAGTGGAGAAGAAAAGAAAGAGAGAGAGAGAGAGAGAGAGAGAGAGAAGAAAAAATAAGGTAAGAGAGTGTGGGTTGGGGTCTATTTTATAGTCTAGGTCTATTGTGAAAAGTTTGACCTAAAGTCAACCAAGAAAATAAGTCAAAAGTCCCAAAAGTAGAGCCCAAGTAGCTGCTAAAATTTCAAAAAATTTTGCCAAGTGTCGACACCAAGAAACAATGGTGAAAACTCAATTTAGCACTAGACAGGGCGTCAGCATCCAAAAGAGGTAGGGTCGACCCCAAAAAAGCTGTCCCAAAACATACAACACCCAACTCCCATGGTGTCGGCACCAAAAAAGGTAGTGTCGACACTCAAAAACAGAACCCAACAGAAAAGGAAGAAGAAGGGTAGGTGTTGACCCTCAGGAAGACAGTGTTGACCTAGAAAAGAAAGTTAAGGCTCCCTAAGCACTTTCTAACAAAACCAAGTGCGAAAGAACTATCTAAATAAGTTTAAATCGGTTTGTAACAACCCAAAACAATAATACATCAACCCCAAAGACCCCAATGGAAAAAGTAATGAAATTAAATATACTTTCTAATGACTTAAAGAGCACAAGTGTTACAGAATGTTTGACTCATGGATGAAGTTAGAGAGAGGCAATTTGCTTTGACCCAAGAGTAAAAATTGGGACATTGCTAGTTTAGTTTTGGAGGTTTGAGTTTCGATCAAATTCGGCATGCGACTTGGCAATCATGGATAATGTGGTTTGGATCTTTAGGGGCTGAGTGGCAGATTGGGAAAGTACGGTCAGAAATAACCCCTTTGATGGTGAGAAATGATTTTCCGTGATCCTCACATTCTATTAACTTAGATGGCAAAGCTGATGGTGTACTTTGGTCTATAAACCACATAGGAGTTATCAATTATGTGGTTATTTCTAAATGATAAGGGGTCATCCGCATATGGACCAAACTAGAAGGGGTAAAGTGAAACTTGCCCTTGAATTTATAACACTTTCATCTCCAATTAAAAATTAAGAAGATTAATTTCACTTTGTTGGATTTGAGTGCCTATGGCGGTTGAAAATGAAAAAAAGGGAAATTTTTTTCTCTAGTCCACACTGGACAATATTGTTGGGCCCATAAGGCCTACCATATACCTCATTTTGATATCTGAACCATTAAATGGGTAGAGCTCGTCAAGTACTTTATCCATACAAAAAATTACATTGATTAGATATTGATAGCCTCTCGATCAGATCATATTTTTGTTAATAGTAAATATGATTTTAAAAATAAATTATTAATAAAAATGTATTATGATCAAGGGGCTATCGATATCCGACCAATGTATTTTTTTTGCAAAAATGAAGTATTTGACGAGTTCTACACATTGATTGGTTTAGATTATTGAAATGAGACCTGTAGACACCCCATTTTGACCAGCCCTAAGACTTGGGCGCTTCTTTTTGATCACTCGATGATGAAAACAAGAAGGTGTATCTCATAGAATCCTCAATAAGAAAACTCAGAATTTGAGCCCTGTTTCCAACCCTAAACAGCCACAAATTACCTTTTTGAGGAAATATTCTGACCTCACGGTTGCTTCCAGAATGGTTCGCTTAGCTAGGATCAACCTTCATTGCACTTTTGGGGGCCTCACTGAAAAATTCTTCCGAAATCTGGGTTACAGCACAATTATTTGAAACTTTTAGACCAAATTGTAATTTTCAAAACTCAGGGAATATTCTGTTAAGTCAGGAAATATTCCATCAATGCTGACTGTGACGTGGCATGACTGGATTGGTCCTTGCTGATGATGTGGCGCTGACGTGTCTTTACCCAAAAAAATGAATTTAAAAAATATTGGTGAAAGGGTTTGAACCCCAAACCTAAGACTCCACACCCAATACCTTAACCACTTTGCCAAAGCTTCGCCTTGTGTTATATTTCCCCTCAAATAATATTTAACCATTTCAAACCAGTAGGCAAATAAGGGGTATTTTTTGCATTTTTTTTCTTGTGTGTAGGACACTCCCTTACTCCATTGGCCGACCCACATATCACGAAATACATACCTAATCATCCCCCATTGTCAAAAAGAGGTTTTGTTTGTATCCATAAAGGAGTATCCCATGCAACCACTTTGACAATTTGCTTTTCTATCACATTCTTGTCTCCCACCTTCTTTTTGACCTTCATTCTCCCTCATTGCCTATATAGAATGATCATATTCTAAGAGAGTGAGAGGACCACGAAATTGAAGAGAAAAGGGTGAAAAAAGAGAAAAAAATTGAGTTTTTGAGCTAAAAGTACTCTTATCTTCCATATACACCCCATACCTTCCATACAAACTGAAATTCCATCTTTTCTACACCTAAAAATCCTCCAAAAATTTTGAAGTACTTGAATTTCAATAGCTTTGATCAAGAAGAAGAGTGGGTGTTGATAAAAGTGAGCAAAAACAAGAGAGATAATAATTTTTCCCCACATACACCTCCAAGCCATCATTTTAGCAAGGATTCCAAGCTTTCAAATTGAGGATTGAGAACACACTTTCTAAACTTGAGGGTGATCAAGAAGAAGTTTGGAAATCAAGAAGTTCAATCTTTCTTTGAAAGACAGGTTTTGCTAGGCCTAGTTGGCCGGCCGGCCAGTTAGCTTCTTTTGGACAAGACGACGTTGTCTTCCGATGTTAACCAACTTCCGGTGGTTTCCAAGGCATACGAAACTTTTTTTTTTCTTTTGTTTATTTTATTTTCAGTGTATTGTGAGGTTTTTATTTTGTTGTAATATTCTCCCCACCCCTCCTCTAATTGGGTTTGTAATAATTTATTCAAAGTGTTGTAATAATGTCCCGCCCCACTTCTTTCTATCCCGTTCTTTTACTTACTTTCCTTATTTATGGATATGCATCACGTTGATTTGATTTTATTTTTTTTGTTATATCCATGCTTTGCATCTATATTTCATGCATCTTGATTCAGCTAAATTTGCATTTGTGGATTTAATCAATTCGTATGTGATTATATGCGCTACCTCATGTTCTTGAGATGATTCACATGTCATATCTTAAAAGCCGAATCTTTAGTTGTATCTCACGAGTGAATTGCATTAGGATTTTGTATATAAGATCATGCATGTTTTATTAACTTTATTTTATAGTTGTTCGAGGGACATCGGTAAATATGTAAGTTTTTATGCTTTAGCATTCCATTTGTGTGTGTTTTTCTTATTATGTTTAAGCATCTTACCATGTGGCTACTTACTTACTTGATATAGCTGTATGAATGCCAGTGGATGGAGATTGTGGAGCTTAATTTGGAATAGTGTTGATTTTCATGTTTGTAAACCCAATTTATTTGGGTTGTACATCTCCAAAACTCTTTCAAAACTACATGAAATCAAATTATTTCAAAATAAATAACATACTCTATACTTGTATGCTTCACATAATAAATTTTAGGATTTATTAAATAATCGAAATATGAACATATAAAGTAAATAAAATTCATATCATGGTTTTGTAAAGGCCGATCTTTTGATCGGGTGAGTGGGGGTGCTTAATTAATGACCTTCCCCTCTCATACCTAAGGTTCCAAACCAAGACAACTTTGGTTATGATGAACAGCGGCCTTGGCATGAGTCATGGGTTTTCTAATTTCTCAAAATATTAGGTGACGACTTTGAAATTTGATGACGCAGTCCATTTCTGGCAAATAATTTTGTAATAAATGGATTTTCTATAAAAAGGTTTTGCAATAAAATGGATTTGTACAACTTGCCAAAAATGGACTCTTGTCTACGTTTCATATTGCACTCGTGAGACTAGATCAAAGAGATAGAGGGTCCGAATTGTTTAACGCACACAGGTACTCCCCGGGCATGTTACAAGACCCATGGTGGACCCCACAAGTCCAATAGTACCATCCAATCCTTTGTGAACCGAAGGCAATCCTTTCCCCCCCAAAAAAAAAAAAAAAAATTGTCTATTTTTTTATTTTTTATTTAAAATTTTTTTTAAAGTATATTTCCCTTTCATTATTATTATTTTTTTAACTAATTCAAGATCCAAATATATTACAAAGGAAAAATCTTGATATACAATTCTACACAAAATTACATAAATTTTCATGAATTTACATAAGTATGTTTATAAAAATGTGTAAGGTAAACACAAATTCGCATAATCACATAAGTTTTTTTGAACTTGTGTAAATTAATATTCAAATTATCCATTTTTGCATGATTTATGTAGAATAAATGATAGACAGTGACAGTTTCAAAAATTATTTGTGTTTGGCACTTGGGTTGGGATATTTTTTAAGGTAGTGACTTTTCTCTAATCCGAGATCGGAGTGGAGCGTGTTATTGGGCTTTTATGAGCTCACTACAGAACTTACATTGATGATCCAAATTATTTAATGTGCAGGGTATGTCAAGTATTTTATTCCTATAAAAAATCACGTTGATCAGATATTAATAGCTACTTGATCAGATCAAATTTCTGTCAATGATAAGTATTATTTAAAAATAAATTGTTGATACAAGTGTGATCTGATTAAGTGGCTATTGATAGCCGATCAACGTAATTTTCTATAGAGATGAAATACTCGACGAACTCTACACATTTGAATCATCAAGACAGTTTCAAAATGCGCCGAATTGGATCGTCCAGTTGGGCAGTCCAACTGGGGACAGCGTTTCCCCATTTTTTAACCTCATCTTTTGTGGCTTTTGACAAGCAATTTGTTTTTGTTTTTGTTTTTGTTTTTGTTTTTTTGTTTTTGTTTTTGTTTTTTTGTTTTTGTTTTTTTTTGTTTTTGTTTTTGTTTTTTTGTTAATGGAATTTATGTTTATGTGCAGACATTACCGCCAATTAATTGACGGGGTTCATGGGGCTAAGGGCAGAGAAGCAGACAAGAGATGAATATATTTTGTTGGTTTCAACAAAGTAGTTGATTTTTGTTTACTTTCAATGTTTTGAACTTCAAATTCATGAGAATGCTTTGCAAGAGATTTTGTTGGATTTACATTTTAGATTTTATCTTGCTGTGTTGCTATGTTTGTTAAATAGGCATGTTATCTGTTTTGATTATTATTTGCTATGTCAAATTTATCAAATATACTTTTTGTTTTTTAGTTCTTTTTGTGAAATGAAAGGTGAATGATTGAAATTGTTGGCTTTTTTTACTTTTGAAGGTTAGAATTATAATTAGAGTGTGCCAGTAAGGATCAATAAGTCCTTACAGAAATAGTAAATGCCAACCAATTAATCAGACAATTGTTTCGAAATTCTTTTAGTCTCAATGTAGAAGACTTTTACTAGTGGCTTGTTTTAGGAGAAAATTTAAAAGAATTAATCAAAAAGTAAAGAAGAAAGGAGAGAACACTGTCAGAAATTGAATTTCATTAAGTAAACAAATATTTGCAATAGTACCTTCACACTTCCACAGTTTCGAAAAGAATTACAGTAACGAACAGACTAACTTAGAACTACTCCTAAGAAATTGGAATGCAGTGCGGGAAAGTAAAGAACTGGAAGGAAAATGTAAAGCAAATAAACTGGTTTCTAGATCTGGTTTTGGTCCTCTCCACTATCAGCTTCCTCTACTATTTATAGGCATTGGTAATAACTGTCGAAGTGGTTAATAACTGTCGAAGTAGATGATAACCATTGAAACAGCCTCCATGATCATGGGACATGACTTCAAGCATCTTGCTTCCACTAAGCTATTTATTGCAGTTGGGCTTCTCTCATGAATTCGAATTTAAATCTTCAAGAACCGTTTAGCCACATCACCTTGCTCCTTTCAATTGTTCCAGTACTTTGCAGATCCATTGCCATTGACATAATTTGCCACGTGTCCTCTGATGATTGGTGACCTTTACTGATTTCTCAAGTTACCCCTAATGAACCACATGTCAGGTTGTGGTTGGCTGATACAAAATATATGGCCAACATTACCCTCCGCACTAATATAACCAAGACTTGGTAATATTAGTGGATCGATGCATTGCTGCCCACGTTCTAGGTCATGCATGGTAATTAATTATTCTGGAAGTATAACTGTCTTCAAGCAATGTTTAAAACCTTGAACTTTCCCCCGTGCTTGAACCTCACTTACACTATCTGTGCAAACGAAGAGACTGATACATCTTTGATGGCTAATCAAACCTTCTCCTTTATTGATCAAGCATATAAAGAGGTTCTGGATAATGATGGTTGACCTCAAAAGAACTCTCATGCATTTATTAGCCATACTTACCCTTCTCCATTTATACAAGTCATCGAGGCTTTCGTAGAATATACACCTTTAGAATAAAAACTTGCTCATATGGACCTCAAAGGCTCTTCATCTGCCCCAAAGGTCTCTGCTTGGGATGAGGCAGTCTTCTCTTCTAAAAAAAACTACTGGTTGGAATACCTAGCCAAAACCAACCCAACATCAGACAATGGAGCGAATCCACCATAGACTTGTTGAATTCGTTGACTTGAATTCGATGACCTTACTTTGGTTCTTCCTTCTTCTCCCAGCTCAGTGGTATATCTTTATGAACCATTTGATCGCCTCTGCTGCCTGGAAGATAACTTGATTTCAGCATGGTACATCTCCACTCTACAACAAAAATAGTATGGAAGACTCCCAATCCAATCAAAGCCTTAGGACTGAGTCCCTCACACTTGGCTAAGAAGGCAAAACTCTGCTCTTCTAACTGGCTAGAGTGTATGAATGAGCCCTAATTTTCACTTTCTTTTGGAATTGACCAAACTATACCTCCGCTTCCTCATAATCCTAATTGGATTGAGGAATTGAAACTCACCTTCTTCGAGGACTCGCATTTTGGCCCTTACCATGGCCCCAGCTTTTCCCACTGCTTATTAGTAGTATAAAGCCCAAACTCTGCTTGCTGCCTTCTTCCACCTATCTTTCGAAGTGCTTCGAGACAACATCCCTCACAAGAACCTTCTATGGGTTTGCGATATAATCTCTTGAAGCCATTCCCTCAATCCAGTGGCTCAGACAGAACTCCATACCTTCATGGACCAACTTCTTTTCCTGTTCAACTGGCATAAAAATGCGCTAGCCGCTAGCAAATCATTGGAAGAGATCTCTGCTACTCGTATTCAAACTTTGTACGAAGCAGAGAATCTTCTTGAAGAATATGAAGACTTCAATAACCATGACTCATCATATGGAGAGGATACTGATATGGATAGGATGGATGAGGTGGAGAAGGCACTGAAGCAAACAAAGTTTAAGATGAAGGCCAATAACTTTTCTACCAAATAAGGGCACACCAGCTAGAATGGCCCCAATTAGATAGGATATAGGAAAGGTTAGAGAGAGAACATGTGTTCATTGAGTTTTGGTGGACTAAGTTTCATGGTCTCGTAACCTTTTCCATTCCTTATTTTTACGAAATTGAGAATGTAATCAAATAGGCCCTTTAATGTAATCATCTATTTATTCAATAAAATATGGGTTTCTTGCTTCCAATTACATGGTTTGTATTTATTAATATGCATGTCTTTGATCTCTAACTCATTCATATACTTGCAAATATTGGCTTTGAATTAACCCATTTATTCCAAAACATAGTCAAGTGTTTCGAAGCACGCTTTCCCTCCTCAAAAGGTAGCAAAATGTTCCTTCGAAGGAAATTTTCTTGGAAGAAAGTCCAAAAATGTGCTTTCAAGACCTTTGAAATTAAAATATGGGTTTCTCTTTTCCAATTTCCTGGTTTGTATTTGCTAATATTCAAGTCTTTAATCTCAAAACTCATTAACATATTAGCAAATATTGGCTTTGAAGTAGCCCATTCATTTCGAAGCCAAGTCAAGCATTTCCAAGCACTCTTTCTATCCTCAAAAGGTAGCAAAATACTCATTTGAAGGAAATTTTCTTGGTAGAAAGTCCAAAAAATGTACTTTCAAGGCCTTCGAAATGTTAAATGGGCCCTAACTTCACATGGGTCAAATAAAGCCCAAATAGCTTAGAACTACTTGACCTGTTAGGTTAAATGGGAAACTTAGACAAGAAGGTATAAAGCCCTAATTCTCGCGCTTTTACCTATTCACTTGTCCATTTCTAACTCTTATTCTCACTCTTACTCACTTTTGTGCTTACCTGAGCTCTTGTTCCTCCTACCCTTGCTCTTGCTTCTTCAATCCCTCCTTCAACTCTCACCAATGGCTACTTCTTCCTCTACAAACCTGCCAGTTGTCGAACGTCTTCGTCCCTTGGTGGCTTTGAGGAGATGCATCAGTAAAGAAATAGCCAAATATAACAAACCAAAGGGCCACAATGCAATCGATGGAAGGTGCCACCACACAAAAGGAGAGTATATCCTTGGTCCTATTTTTACCGAGGCTTTCATTGCACTTCCTCCCTTGTACCCACGTTTGGAGGATCACTACCTTCTTTATGAAGGAAAGTTCAACTGAGGAGGTTGGAAGACCACTCGACCATATCGCTGTTGGCCTACATTAAAGACAAAATTAGGGGAATGGTAAGACATAGTCGTTGAGGCCAGAGAACAAGATCTAGAGGACCTCCATATTCTTTATGCCCTTCAACTTTCCAGGTTTATAATTCCTGAGGATCCCTTCCTTGTCCCAGTTACTTTTTGTTTTTGGAATTCTACTTTTAATTTCTTTCAATTTTGTGTGGTATGATGGCCTCCACCGTTCTTGATATGTGCCATTTTTTAGGGCTCTCACCCATTGGTGACCCCTTTGGTCCTGATTACCCAGACTTTGCAGTTTCCTTCTCTACTCCTACTTCGAATCCTTTTTATAATGAGTTTATAGAAGCTGAGAATAATAAGGAAGGTACTGTGACCAACTGAGAATTCTTTTCTTTTATTTTTTATTGGCTTTGCAAGTTTCTTTTTTATACTTCGTCCCAAAAAATAATACTTGAATTTATTCCTCTTGCCAAGGCTCTGGCTTCAAAGAAGAGGATAACCTTAGCCCCTTATGTTCTAGGCCATGTATATAGGGTTTGCTTCCAGTTTTTTGAAAGGCCTCTAGAACCCAATCAAGGAGGCCCAATTTGGTTTCTCTAACTTTAGCTTTTTGCTTACTTTACTGACTTTCATTATCGTTGCTTGAAATTTTTGGTGCAAGAGCCCATCACCTACGGAGAGAAGTATGCCAGAGTCTCTTTGTACCGCTCTAGTTTTGCTTATTATTTTTCTTACTTCTACAATTTACCAGCCTCCATTCGTCATTCATTCTTTTTCCCTTTCAATGCTAATGTGGGGCCAAGATGGTTAAGGGCCTTCTTGGCTGATGTCACATGTTCTAGGCCTATTCATAAGGAGATGTCGGCCTCGATTTTAATTCCAATGGAGCTCTTCATTGGCACCCTAAACCCAGGGCCTACAAGTGCATTACTGAGGCTTACTGCCCTACCCAATTTGTAAGGCAATTTAGGCTTACTCAGGGGATCCCAGTCCCTCTCAGCAGCCTCTCCAATTCTGACCTTGATGCCAAAACTTTGAAGGTGCCAAAATTCAAGCTAGATGAAGCAATGATCAAGGTTGTAAAAGACTTCTCTAGCTTCGAATTCGTGCCTTTCACTGGCCATAGTGGGGTCATTAGAAGATTTCAAGACTAATGGACAACCAATATGGAGGTGCAGCTTGTCACTCCCATCTTGGGTTTGCTAAAAGAGCTGGATGTGCCATCCCAGGGTGGGCAAGCCAAAACTAAAGAGGTTGGCATCACCATTGCTTTCACCCCTATTGTTTCAGCCTCCTTTACTTTGAATTACTAGGGTTGCCACCAAGAATGGTACATGCTTTACTTCTTCTTTTGCCTTTCTTTCCCTCTTTTACACTTTTCTTAACCTTAGTGCTTCTTTTACTGGTACAGGGGCTTCGCAGGAGGTCTCACCTCAGCGAACACAGGCCCTTGTCACACTGAAGGGCAAATAGCAAGAAGAAAAGAAAAGAAAGGCCCAACTCAAACTTGAGCTTGTAGCAGAGGCACCTGGGGTCCCTTCAAAAGAAGAGGAGGAAAAGAAAGAAAAGTCTCCCCTAAAAAAGAGAAAGAGGCCAACCTCACGTACTGCCAAACTTATCATGGATTTTGCTCATGAAACAACAGCCAATGCAATAGAGAAGGAATAGGCCAAGGAGGTTATTGTGTTCTAGAGATCAAAGAAAAAGAGGCAACAAAGAATCTCAAGTGAGGAGGCTGCTACTGCTGATGCAGCACAAAAAGAGGCTGCAAGGAAAAGCAAAGCTGCTGAACATCACCCTCTTTACAGTTCTCCAATTACCACCACTACAACTGCTGGTAATCCTCTTTAGCGATTTATAATACCTTTGTCTCTTATATCCTTTATGTTAGCATTGCTCTTACACTTCTTTCTTTTGAAATAGCAGCAACCAGCTTGTCACTCTCCTATTCAATGTCAACTTCTTTTTCTCTGGAGGGTAACTGAAAGGCCACCTCTGAGCCCCCACCAAATTAGAGACCTTGAAGGGAAAAGGAAAAGCAGATACCAGCTTCCCAATGAGTGTAGAGCCCCTGCAAACAATACTTCTAATCCCTGCCTCTACACTCTCTTTAGCTTCTTCCTTAATTTCTTTGATGCTTGATATGCCAATCATTCTCTCATCCCGATCTCCTAGCACTGCTGAGTTTCTTAGTCTGCCCTTGGTGTCCATTGTCTTACCTCTTCGTGCTCCCTTATCCTCCAGATTCCTGGTTACCTTTTTGTCTACTGAGAGTACCCCTGTTGCCACTCTTGTTCTAGTGGCAGCTAGTACTTCTAGGGATGGCACTGGTGGCACACCAATACTTCCCTTGCTGCTCAGCTCTAGTTCCACTTCCTTAGACTTGCTGGTGGCCAGGACGATGGATGTTGCTGAGGCACCTTCCTCCCCTGCTCCCATACAAATTCTTTCAGCACTGCTTTCCACAAGTGACCCTTCTACAATGCTTTTTTCAGAAAAGGAGATAAACATCTTTGAAGCCCAGTTGGCAAGCTTATTTGACACATCTACATCAATTCTATCAACTATCAGTGACACTAAACCACTGGATTTAGCTAACTCCTTACTGGAGATAATAAAGAGTTCATCTATTGTTGAGTCCATTTCCCTTCCTCAAATAGACTTGGGCACTTGTTTAGAACTGATGAGGACCTTCTCAAGGATTCCATTCGAGGATTTGCAGAAACCAATCATTAATAATGGATTCCTCAAATGCTACCAGCTTCTTGAACAGTCTGAAGTTGCCTTTAGAGGCCATTTAACCCAAGCAGCAGCAACCATGGGCTTTTATGTTAATATCTATCAAATGGCTAAGGTTGCAGAGAAGGAGCTGTTAAACGATAAGGAGTTCGTATCCCACACTCACTCTAAAGTTTCAGTGTCAAAGGGACAACACTCTTCTACCTCGCAACTTCAGGCTCAACTCTTGCATAGAAAGGTAGAATTGGAGAAGGAACTAGGAGTAGTCAATTTGGCTTTGGAGTAGAATGCAAAGAGACTACACACTACACACTCTAATTTTTCAGTGTCAAAGGGACAACACTCTTTTGCCTCACAACTTCAGGCTCAACTTTTGCATAGAAAGGTAGAATTGGAGAAGGAACTAGGAGTAGTCAATTTGGCCTTGTAGTAGAATGAAGAGAGACTACACACTACACACCAAGGGCTATCAAGCCGCAGGCAGAAGATAAACACTGCCATTCAATTGTTCCCATCACTCAAGAGTAGACAGCTTATTGTAAGGGAACAATTGAAACATTATAATGAATTTTGGGCTAGTTTGTGGCACAATGTACTTCAATTTTTGTGAAATGAAATATCATTATTTTACACAAGTGTTTATTGTTTTTACTAGATGTTTCCATATAGTATCTCTAAACTCCTTGTGCCTCCCATACAGTTGGGTAATAAGGTTTCAAATATTTTCCATTAATTTTCTTAGGATGCACATATCTATTTAAAATTTTCAAACGATAGGCTCCTCCAGGCAAGATTTTATGGACTTGGTATGGTCCTTTCCAATTAGGTGATCATTTGCCAAACTTGTGGCTTTTAATTCCTATTGGAAGTATTGTTTTTAACCAAGTCTCCCTCATCAAAGCTAATGTGTTAAACCCTTTTATTATAGCTTTTCGCTGCTTTTTTCTTTTGCAAAAGGATATTATGTAATGCCAAAATTTTGGCTTCATCCACACCTTCTAATTCTAAGTGCATGCTTTGATGATATTGATCAGTACTTATATGGTTTTGGTTTACCCTTAAGGACTTGATATTGATCTCCACAGGCAATATTGCTCCATGTCCATATACCAAGGCATAAGGAGTAACTCATGTACTTGATCTCTGGGAAGTCCTATAAGCCCACAACACATCTAACAACAAGTTGTGCCAATCCTTAGGATTGTCTTCCACAACCTTTTGTATCCATTTCTTCAAGGATTTGTTTGATGACTCTGCCTGACCATTTGCTTGTGCATAGTAAGGAGTGCAATTGACAAGACTAATTCTATATTCTGTTGCGAATACTTTTACTAGCTTTCCATCAAACACAATCCTATTGTCCACAGTTATGGTCTGTGGAATACCAAACCTGTAGATTAACTCCTTGATAAAGTCAATTACCTTTGTTTGATCTACAGTCTTATAAGGCTTAGCTTCAACCTACTTAGTAAAGTAGTTTGTGGCCACTAGAATGAAACAATGTTGCTTCGAAAAAGGTGAGTAAATTTTCCCTATTATGTCCATTGTCTATCCTGTAAATGGCCATGGCTTAACCATTTTATGTAAATCAGTTATTGGAATATGCCTTATCATGCCATGCTTCTAACATGCCTGGCAACCCTTTGCATACTGTAGATCGACTTTTCGTGCTCCTTTCGGAAGATGACTAGCCCTATAGTTCGGACTCCCGCGGTTTTGAATCTGATCTCACAAGTGTAATGTGAAATAGATAAACACCAAATAGTCCAAATTCGGCAAATCTTTTGGAAAATCAATTTTGAATCAAAATGCCAAAAATGGACTGCTTTGTCAGATACAGAGTCGTTACCTAAATATTTTTAGAAAATTTAGAAAACCCACGACACGTGTCAAAGGCCACATGTCTATCATCACCAAAATTGTCTCGACTCGGGAACTTAGGTACGAGAGGGGAAGGTCATGAATTGAGCACCCCCACTCACCCAATCAAAGATCGGCCTCTACTAATCATGATGTGAATCTTATTTACATTATATGCTCTTGTTCTAATTATTAGGCTAACATTACTATGTGATGCGCACACAAGTATAGACTAATTTGCAAAAATTGGAATGCTTGATTCATGTTTGTTTTGAAAATTGTTTTGAATATGTACCACTTGAAAAAGTGATCGCATATGAACATTACTCAAATTATTCCAATTTAAGTAATTAGCCTTCATCCATAGGCATTGAAGCAATTTATCAATTAAGCACTTAACCTCATGGCAAACATGCTAGATATGGCAACAACCACATTCATGCGATATGCTAAAGCACAAAAAATGCTTACCTCGTACTCCAAGGCAAGCCAAATGAAACAAGAGAGTCAGAAAACATGCATGCTCCTAACTAATGCAACATGACTAATGCAACACACGCAATGGTGCAATTAATAGGCTCGGCTATTAATTTATGACATGTGAATCAATTTGATAGCATGCGTTTTAACACGTATTCAATGAAGTATTTAAACGGCAATGCTTTGTTAGAATGATGAACCGAGCCTCGATGCATGTAAGACAAGTGGATGCAAACATGGAGTATGCTAAAAGAAACATGATGTTCTAAAGGGAGAAAGACGTGGGGTTGGAAGACATACACACTATTACAAGTTTTGCCCTCACGCAAGAGGGTCCGAATAAATGGACTAGCTAATTAATTACCTAATTAACTAACTATTACAAACCCAAATGAATAAATTAGCTAAGCTATTTAACTAATTATTATAACAACAAATTAACTATTCTAGCTAATTAAATAATTACAACGTAATACTAAACTAACTAGCTATTCTAACTAATTAATTACGAATCCGCTACTCCAAGCACAACACTAATATTATTATAACATCATCTTGACGGGTCCTAAGAATCGAGGGACGACTCATATATGCATATGGATTTTCGCCTGATAATGCTCTCCGTTTCATTACTGGAATACCTTTGTTGCACAGTCACAATTGGAAAAATGCATTGTTTTTCACCTTAGCTTCTGCTCTGCTGGAAAAAAGGGCATTGCCTGCCTTGAAAAAGTAGCTGGTACGCCACTAATAGTGGGTTGTCGTCCAGAAGAAGTGGCTTGCCATCCACTGATTTTGGTTCTCTCTTGTAGCAACAGAGGACAAATAGAGCACAAACCAGAGTATTCTCAGGGGATGTTTGTCCACCCTGCCTCTCCTTATCATCAAATAGGTCAAAGGAGGAGTAGGCTTAATTCACAAATCATCAATTGGTGCAATTTCATTGCGGGATGACTTCTGAATCAAGGGAGACAATTCAATAAATGCAGAATTTAAAGACTTTAAAAAACCCCTTCCTATCATGGATTGATCAAGAGAAGTGGTTGACATTGACTCTTGAATCATTTATATCACTAACAAGTATGAAATGACTCAAGACTCAATGGGTTCAATTAACGTCCAATTGAACCTAAGTTAATTTTATTACCTAGCATCACTTTTAGTCCCAATTTTATTAATTCATTTTAATTACCATCCATTCCTTAATTCATTAAGTCCAAAAGTGAGCTTTAAGTCCTCTAATGGAAAGGAGTACCAAATGAAGTGTCGTTTTAGGCACGAGAAAAGTGTCATGCCGTTGGTAATGAACCCCCAAGGGGATTAAACCATTAAGAACAATACCTCTATCTTAAGCTTAAACAAACAAGTAGTTTGAAACAACTTTCAAAGCAAAGAAAAAGCGAAGAAATGAGGGAGGTTGTAGAGGTGATTAGAGATAAAAACAAGTATGGAAAGTAAGAAATAAACACTATAAGCTCAAATAGGTTGGTGGCTAAGGCCTAAACCACCAAACCTCTGAGGGCCATTACACTACAAGCATGCTATACAAAGCTCAAATGCAATGAACAACTAAAAACAGTCCTAATATAGTCCTAAAATGGTCCAAAAAAGTGCTGGAATTAAGACAAAAATAGCTAAAACAATAAGCTAAAACATAGAGCAAGTTAAGCTAGTAACTAAGCACAAGGAGGGGAGGCTACCCCCTCCATTTTTGGGACTTCAAAACATGATTTTAGCCTCTAAAAAAACTCTGAGATTTTGTGGTAAAAAGCTCAAAAAAAGATGGTGAGAAGGTGGAAAACACAAGGGCAAAGGCCTTAGAAACAAGGTTCAAAGAAGGGCTATCAACCCCTCTATCTTAAATGGCCTCAAACCACAAGTTTTAGTCCAAAAATTTAGTGTAAAAAAAGTCCAAAAAACAAGCCAAAATAGTAGAAAAGATGGTAAATAAAGTAAATAAACAAACCAAGAATTATACCTCTTAAAGAGGGATACCCTTTTCGAGTTGCAAACCAACAATTACACACTCTCAAGAGCTAAAAATAAGCTCAAAAATACCTCAGCACAAATCCCACAAGGTTTGGTTTAGAGTGTATAGGCAAAGGCTTAAGAACTTGCAAGAGAGAGAGAGAATTATGGAGGGAGAGAAAAAATTTTGCTCCAAATTTTTCTAACCTTTACAACAAGAGGGGAGGTCATCTATATATAGAAAAACATGAGACTCCCTCAGAAATATCCATACAGACACGTATGGACTGATGCATGCACCTGTGGAAATAGCTGGCATAGTTGGCAAAAATATTTGAAAAAACACACGGGCAGGCCACTAATAATGAACTGCAAGCCACATTACTGGCCAGTAGTCCACACAAGTGGGTCTGTAGGTCCCAGGATGTTTAGGCATGAAAAACTACTATTTTGGTCCAAAAAAAAGGCAAGAGGTTCATAGGGTTTTGAGGCTCAAAGCTGAGGCATTCTGTTGAGGACTTTGAGCATTTGACAAGCATATACATATTCATCATTGGGTGTGCAATCGGTGGTGCCCAAGTTGTAAGGGCAGTCAAAAATGGGGTGTCTACAGTTGCCTCTCTTTGACAGAACTTGAAGTCATGACATGACGTGAGTGAATGTCAAAGCTCGAAGACGACCCATTTTGACAAGGCCATAAGACTTGGGCAAACAATCAAGACACAAATTAAATTGGTTAAGCTCGCAAGCTGCCTACGTATCTCTTTGCAATGAATCAAACCAACGTAGTTCTGGGGTAGGATGCAAATAATATGCATGAAAAAAAAACTTTGAAAGCTGGACTCACACGCCTCGCGAAGCCGGCTATTTTCAAAACTCATGATCATGCAAGATGATGCATTAAGCAATAACAGATGCAATAAACAATAACAAGATAGCAACATATGAAGGTGCCTCAGGCTTAAATCGAAATAAGTTCCACGTGGGAAAAACTAAATACACACTCAAACCATGCCAAAACCATGAAAAGAGGAGAGAAAAACACCGCTCAAGATCGTATTTCACACAACTTGAGATATTCTAATCACGCTGAAATCATGAGAAGAGGAGAAAAAAATCGCTCAGGGTCGCGTTTCACGAATCCTGAGATAAGAGAGAAACTGCTTGAGGTCGTGTCTCATGCGTCCCAAGATAAAACCCTCCCAGGGCCACGCTTTACGTGTCCTGAGATACTTTAATCACGCTGAAATTGTGAGAAGAGGAGAAAAACCGCTCAAGGTACGTTTCAAACGTCTTGAGATAAGAGAGAAATAGCTCGAGACCGCGTCTCACGCGTCCTGAGATAAAACCTGCCTAGGGCCACGCTTCATGCATCCTGAGATATTTTAATCACGCTGAAATCATGAGAAGAGGAGAAAAATCACTTAGGGTCGCGTTTCACATGTCTTGAGATAAGAGAGAAATTGCTCGGGGTCACGTCTCACATGTCCTGAGATAAAACCCGCCCAGGGCCGCACTTCACACACCCTAAGGTACTCTAATCACACTGCAATCATGAGAAGAGGAGAAAAATTGCTTAGGGTCGCGTTTCACGCATCCTGAGATAAAACCTGCCCAAGGTCGCGTTTCTCGCGTCCTGAGATATTCTAATTACGCTGAAATCGTGAGAAAAGGAGAAAAATCTCTCGGGGTTGTGTTTTACGCATCCCAAGATAAAACCTGCCCAGGGTCGCATTTCATGCATCTTGAGATACTCTAATCATGCTAAAATCATGAGAAGAAGAGAAAAACTGCTCGGGATCATGTTTCACGTGTTCCGAGATAAAACCCGACCAGGGTCACGTTTCACATGTCCTGAGATACTCTAATCACGCTGAAATCGTGAGAAGAGGAAAAAAACTACTCGGGGTCGTGTTTCACATATCCCGAGATAAAACTTGCCCAGGGTCACGTTTCATGCGTCTTGAGATACTCAAAAAAGGTATTGAGATTACATAATGAACATAGTGTAGTAAAAGTGTGCGATAGATGCAGAAAGTGAACAAGTGCGATAGATGCACAGAATGAACAAGTTCGAGAGATGCACAAAGTGAGCAAGTGCGATAGATGCACAAAATGAACAAGTGCGGTAGATGCACAAAGTGAACAAATGCGATAGATGCACAAAATGAACAAGTGCAATAGACGCACAAAGTGAACAAGTGCGATAGATGCACAAAGTAAGCAAGTACAATAGATGCACAAAGTAAGCAAGTGCGATAGACACACAAAATGAACAAGTGTGATAGATGCACAAAGTGAACAAGATTACAAATCAATACGTTGACAACGCATGTTCTATGCAAGATAGACAACCTACGCTTGATGTTAATTGAAGCATGTTCTATGCAAGAAACAAGAGCATATTCTTTGCAAAATTGAAAGCATATTCTATGCATGAGTCATGAATGATGCAGGGCGCGCATGCAACATTAGTGTATATGAAAATGCATATTCTTTGCCATAGAAGAGAACAGGCATGTAATTTGACAGAACAAATAAAAACGGTGACAACCTCTGATTTTCCCCTCGGAGGCTTTGCAACATGCTCAAAAAGGATACACCCTGTTCATATTGGCAAGTGGAGAACATTTGCGCGCAAGAATACAACAAGTATTGGAAACAGCATAATCGGAACATAGTTTCAAGCTCCTTAAAGATCAATCTGAACCCAAAAGAGAACCTCTCATACATTGCTAGGGCAAAGGAGGCACACAACAGAACCAGGCCACCAATGAAGACTGTCGACCACCAATGAAGTTTGTTGGCCACTAACGTAAAAATCGGGGCAAAATAGACATTTTGCTTCGGGTCTTTATATACACACATCCACACTTCATTTCCTTATAACCCCTTGTTCGAAATCTTCCCCTATCTCTTTCTAGGTGCTTCCTCTCTCTAGATCTATGTTTTATACGCATTTTCTAACGCCCCACACAAACTTTATTCGCAAAACACCCTTGATTCTCTACACTTTGAACTGATCAGATTTTGTTTTCATTGATTTTTTTCGCATTTTCACCACTTCAGGCTTGTTTCTCTCAAGTTTCTCTCGGGTTTCACAAATTTTCCTGGGTTTTGACTTTTTCTCTCATTTTCTATCTCCTAGGGTTGACTTTTTCCAAGTTTTCCTTATTTTTCCTAATTTTTTTTTTCATTTTTCACCCACTTTTCGCCCACTTTCAAGATGGCGGATGATATTTCACATGACGGTGCTCCTCCTGAGGTTTCACCTCCACTATCACCCCATATCAAAGTTGAGAAGCCGGTGATTGTCGAGGCTGAAGAGGCGGCGAAGGGTATTGCGGCTGACTTTGAGGCAAAGTTCGCTCCAGAGCTCGAGCCTGAGCCCTTTCCATTGAGGGTACGCCTCTTTGATCCCATGACTTATCACCCCCACACGCACATACTGCTGCTTCGAGGGATCAGGCGCTTTGAAGATTTCATTGGTAACGTGTTAGAGGATCTTTTGCTGAGGGAGCCTCACTCTCATATTTCCTATGGCGCTTCCAAGGTACAAAATTTATTTTCATGCTTTCTTGCCTTTCATTTGACTATATTTCTTACACTGCCTCGCATCTGAATGCTCTTTATCACTGTCTTTTATCTAATTCACTATTTCTTTGCCACATGAGGACTCCCGCTCTTACAGGGGTTATGGAGCAATGGCAGCTAGAGACTGGTATTATGAGCTCCCTCCCGAGGTCCGCGATCTTGTCGATGAGATTGGCTTTGGTCTATTCTGCACCGGACTCTCGCGACACCTGCCAAGCCGAGCTCTTCTCGGAGCGTTAGTGGAGAGGTAGTGGGATACCATCAACTCTTTCCATCTTTCTTCTGCTGGGGAGATGACGATGACTCCCTACGACTTCGCTATGATCACTGGCTTAGGAGTAGGGGGTGATCCGATCCCTTTCGACATGGACATGGGTGAGTGGGAGACAGCTTGGATCCACCGGTTTGGAGCGTGTCCACTTCTATGCAGACTGGTAATGGTGAGGCACAGCTGGTTCGTCGAGCACTTTCGCAAGAGCGAGCCCGAGACACCGGAGGAGGTAGAGTAGTATGTCAGGGGCTTCTTGATGTTCCTCTTCGGTACCACCTTATTTGCGAATAGGTGGAACACCGTAGGCTTGTACTTGCTGAGCGCCCTCATGACATTTTCTCGAGTTTGGTTCTATGACTGGGATGGAGTTGGCCTTGCCACACTCCATGGCTAAATGAGCTCCACTTCTCGCATGAGGAGAGAGTGGGTCAGAGGCTACTGGAGAGCCTGGGAGGTATGTATCGTACCTTTCTGCTTTTACACTTTCTGTTTAACATCTGTTTATGCATTGTGCTTTCTGCTTTGTGCTTTCTGTTTTATATCTGTTCATGCATTGTGCTTTCTGCTTTGCAGTTTCTGTTTAACAACTGTTCATGCATTATGCTTTCTTCTTTGCACTTTCTGTTTAACATCTGTTCATGCATTATGCTTTCTGCTTTGCAATTTTTGTTTAACATTTGTTCATGCATTGTTGTCCTTTTCTGGCAGTTATGGGTTTATGCCTATTTCTCGGCTCTAGTTCCAAAGCCTGTAGATGAGATCCCCCCCGTAGTGCCTTACTCACAGCGATACGATGGCCGGTACTAGTGCCGGCGCCAGAGCCGTGATGACATGACCTTCGCCTTCTACTGCAAATACTTCGATACGGTGGTGGCTGATGAGGTAATCCAAAACTCACATTCATTTTTGCTTTACTACTGTTCTGATTCATACTTCAACAACTAACGACAACTAATAATCTGTACATTCTCTGTTTGCAGATTACGTGGCAGCCTTGGGCGACGATGCCGGCTGGAGTGAGGGACCAGTACGCCGGGGCTTGGGCCACATCCCGATTCCGAATTTTGTTGGAGGGCCCAATTTTCCCGGCTTGGTTCTTGAGTGAGCGATTTATACGCCAGACTCTAGGCTTGCCTGATCCGGTTGTTCCCATGCCACCCCTACCGTCTATGAGGATAGCAGATAACCTCTTAGTTAAGGCAATTATTCAGTTCATGATGGGACTAGATGCCGACTTCTTCAAAGCGGAGGGCAACTACGCGGCTTTCATCTAGACTTATCTCATGCCGCCCTGACTGGAGTTCGCGTGAGCGAGGCAGCAGGTGCTCCCTTGGTAAGTGAGGCTATTCGAGAGGCCGATGCCAGTGTTAGAGAGGCCCCTCCCCATTGTGCAGGCGGCTGGTTGGCCAGTGATTTCCATTACGCTCACATGTTGGCGGTCGACTAAGTCAGCCTATCAGATCCCGATAGAGCCACCCGAGGCAAGGCATAGGTATGTCTGAGCCCGTGG
Organism: Camellia granthamiana; assembly: GCA_036172215.1. Lineage (NCBI taxonomy): Eukaryota > Viridiplantae > Streptophyta > Magnoliopsida > Ericales > Theaceae > Camellia > Camellia granthamiana. Next base: position 92,132,595 of record CM069903.1, on the reverse strand, counting down.
AGCACCTCGGGTATGAACCACACTTTACTGTACTTTCCCTTCCTAGAGATATTATTCCCGATACTGATCATTCAAATGCACTTGCAAGCACCGATTGAGCACACAGAGGATCTGCTCCAGCTGGTTGCTTCTCTAATTGGTATGGTGCAGAGGAGAGAGACATTGCTTGATCTCCACGGTATCCAGGTATCTCTTCTATTTTCCACATACATTTCAATGTTACCTCACACAGTTGTGCACAACACTATCAAATTTCCACTAGCACACTAACACGCATACTGTAACATTCACACCACTCCACACTACACTAATTCATTGTATTGACACACTGTACTCATTTTGTACATTTTGTACTCATTTCGCACACACACACACACATTGTATCTGATGCATCGACACTTGTTTTCCTGATCCCATATATATTGAGGACACCAGCAACAGTGGCAGCTCCTCCAGTGGTAGGGATAAGAGGTAGACATGCCCTAATACGCGGCCGAGATGAGCGCCGAGGTCATGGCAGAGACAGGGGTGCTCGGAGCTAGAGCAGTGAGTCTGAGCCCGTATTGAGTAGGGATGATGCCGAGTCCCGCGACTCCAAGGAGGTAGTGAGCTGACATTCTAGGTTTGAGGGCAGAGGTGATGATGCTAGCTCGAAGTCAGGGAGCGGAGACGACGCTTAGACTGGCTCTGAGGCAGGAAGCGAAGATGATGAGACCGGCTCTGGTTCAGAGTCTGATTCTGATAGCGGTGCTGACAGAGACAATGCCTTTGAGTCCCCTTTGAGGAAGAGAATGAAGAGGGTCTCTCGAGCTTGATATGGTTGTTGTCGATTTTTGTACTTTTTTGCTTAGTTTCTTTTATTTTGGTAGTTCAGCACATGTATAGCTTTAGATAGGCTTTTACTTTTGCTTTTGAAAACTTGTACTCTCTTTTGTAAAAACTATGATCGGGGGAAAAACCCTGCAGTTTTATGAAAAAAGTAATTGTTTTTGCATCATGAGCACCACATTTGCAGAATGAAAATAGACTTTGAATTCGAAATCAGGATGTTCTTAATCAGGTGATGAGCTGACCTATAACCAAAATACAAAGTATAACTTGATAAGCAAAGCAAAAATAATTTAAACACAGATATACGCACTTGCTAAACCCAAAAGACTCAAAACAAGACCTCAAAACACAAAGACCAAGACAAAACAGGATTACCAAAAATGCCAGATCCACAAGTGGACGGCAGGCCAGAAAAGGTGGGTTGCCGGCCACTAAAAGTGGGTTGTGTAGACACCCCATTTTTGACCGTCCTCAAGACTTGGACGTCACCGTTGGAACACTCGGTGATTATCCATGCTTGTGTTCGTTTGGAGTTCCCGGAATTCTCGGCTCGCGCGCCTTGCCTCAGGATCTCCGAACTCGACCGTTTTGTGTCTGGTTTTGCACCAAACACTTGTAGTTTGCCTTGGAAGGGCAGGGAATGCTTTGTGAGGCATCCCCACACACCACCGGCACTGGCTAGAGGCCACCGGCTGGCTGGTGTTGCCACCGGCACTATGTTGTGCCGGTCGGCACTCTTTTGTGCCGGTCGGCACTTGTTTTGGCAAAATGACCATTTTGCCCTGCCGACTCTTATACAGTTGTTTTCTGAGATATTTTCAGACAGCTGTTTGCATTTTGTTTCCCCTCCATACACGTGTATGGAGGGATGAGCCCCTTTGGTTGCTTAACTTGTAAGTTTGGTGGCTATACAAGAGAAGCCTCTTCTCTTGGCTCAAGGGTGAGAAGAGGTTAGATATTTCAGACATTTTAGACATAGGAGAAGCTCTGGTTTAGGGTTTTGAGTTCTATATCTATCTTATATCTCTCTTTCTCTCCCTTAAGCTTAGTGTGTGTGTATTGTCATACTATTGCTCATCAACACCTAGTACTTCACCTTCTCTAGGTTACTGAGGTTCTTGAGGCTTGTTCTTGAAGTTCTTGACTGGTTTGGAGCTCAAGGAAGCAATAACATCAACCTTTGTGAAGGTGGTCACCAAGGGTAAGAAACTAGCTTTATTTACCCCATTCTTGCACTCCATTTTTGCCTAGTTTAAAACAGTTTTTGTGCTTAGCCTATAATACAAAAAAGTTCTGATTTTTAGGCCTCTTTATTGTTTATTAAGAGTGCTTGGTGGTTTGGGTAAGTTTGACCACCCTTAAGCCTTGAAAAGGCCCCATTTTAGGCCATTTTTTGAGAGCTCCGGGACTTGTGTGCTTGGGCCTCTCCGCCACTGAAATCTTGAGGGATTTCAGTGGTGGAGATGGTGCCTTAAAGTCCTAGAAAGGAGAGGGCCACCCCCTCTCCTTGATATCCTTGAAAAGGGCAAGTTTTGCTTCTTTATGAAGCTTCATGCTTGAGTGTGTGTTGAGCATGTTTGACTTGTTTTTCATGCTTATATTGCCATGTTATAACATGATTTTAAGTTGGTTTTAGCACTCCTTGCATGTTTTGCATTGATGCTTTGTAATGCCTTAATATTGCCTTAATATGTCTAGGTTGTGTGCCTCTATTTTGAGCATGTTTTAGGCCTACATTTGTGAAGCTTGTATGTTTATTTTGCCATGATTTAGCTCTGTCCATAGCCATTTAGGTCGATCCTATCATGCATTGCATAGCCTCTTTGTATTTGGCTTGTTAGCCTTAAGAGCATGGATGTGTAGCATGCCATGCTTGCATCATTTTGATGGTTTGGAACCATTTCATATGCTATTTCAGTCCCCTAGAGGTGCTCGTATGTTTACATTGCATGCCTCTTTGTTGCTTCTCAAGCTTGTGTTGCATGCTTCATGTTTTGGCCTTAATGCATGCCTTTGATTTCATGACATCTAGATGCCATCTAGGTGGTCACTTAGGCTTAGTTTTATGTGTTAAGGCTCTGTCTTTAAGTGTTTAAGTATTGTCATGAGTGGTTGTGCTAGGCGTGGTTCAAAGCCCCATTGGCTTGCCTTAATGCTTGGACTATTTGCATGCTTTGTTTGGCCTACCTTCGACTTGGTTTGGCACCATGTTTTGCATGTATTTCAGAGCTTTACAATGCATGCTCATTGTCCTTGTTTGCTCTCTCTAAGCGTGGTTAAGAGTTGCCATGTTCTTGCCTTGGTGTTGGTACCTTAACATGTGCATGTGTGTGTGTGTGTTTAGTCTCCAATTGTAGGCATTTTGGCCACTAATTTTGGGCCTTTTGGAGCTACCTAGATCATCCTTAAGTTTACCATTTCATTGATTTGCATGCTTGTCTCGTATGCTTGCTTGTATGCTTGCATAGGTATATTGGATAATCCATATTGCATGCTAGATAACATGACTAGGTTGCATTGCATCAACATGCATTCCTTGTCCCTTGACTTGGTGATAGGGATTGGGACTTTGATTTATTTGGTTTGCATGCATTTGAAATCAAAGTTGCCTACTTGGTTCCCCGGGCCATCATGCATGGAAATGCGTGATTGGTGGTCCGGAAATCGAGACACATGCCCCTTCGGGTCAATAACATGATAAGGGGTGTGTATAGTGCATAAATACCTTGAATCACATTGCCATGCATGTTGTTGTCCTCTGCTGCTGTGGGTTGCAGGTTCTGCAGGTGTTAAGTGCCGACCGGCACTATTTAGTGCCGACCGGCAGTCAATTGCCAGCCGATAACTTCTTTTAGTGCCGGTGGCCTCCTTCTTCAGCCGGTGGTGCTCTACCCCAGCCGGTAGTACTCCCCAGTGCCCTGAGAGGCACTCCTGGGACTTTGGCAATTTTCAGAGGAGGATAGCAGGGGAAACAGAGGCAATCCGTGCATGGCAGTGCGATTCCGAGCCAATTCCGAGCGCGCGCTGCATTTGAGCTCTCTTCCCGAGGCGTTTACTGCTTTGATTAACTTAGTTAATTTGTTAATTAATTCAGTTAATTTGTAATAATTAATTAGCTTGCGTAGTTAATTAATTTGTATTATTCTTTTGGTCCCTCCGAGCGAGGGCAAGTTTGTAATAAGTGTGTGTGAGTGGGTGCATGTCTTCCAACCCCCATTTCTTTCTATCCTTTTATTTACCTGCTTATGATGGTAGATTAGGGCACATCTAAATTAGCATACCTTATGCAATGCATGCGTGCATTCATGCATTTGTTTACATACATCAGGCTCGGTACATCATACAAACCGCATCGTACTTTCAATTCCAAATTGAATACGTGATAGTCGTTGCATTTCATGTGCCATGCTTTAGGGTTAGCCGAGCCTACTCTAGATTGCATCTATGCCTGTGTTGCATTAGCCACTTCACATGAACTAGGTCATGCATGTTTGCTAACTAGTTTATTGTTTTGGCACGGAGTACAATGTAAGTATTTATGCTTTAGCATCTCGCATGCGTGTGAATGTTAACATGACAGTATGCTTACCATGCGGCTAAGTGCTTACATGAGATAAACTGTTTGAATGCCTGTGGGTGGAGGTTGGATTGTCTGAGTTGGAAAAACTCGTTGAAATCCGTGATTTAGCCTACTTGCGAGTAGCAAATTCCAAAGCGTTTTCTAAACCAACGGATATGCAATGTTTATTTCCAAATTAGGCAATCTAGTCTATACTTGTTTGCTGTGCGCATAACATAGCAATTCTAGGCTAATAATTGGAATAAGAACGCATAAAGTTTTCAAAAATGGATATCACGGTTAGTAGAGGCCGGTCTTCCGACCGGGCGAAAGGGGGTGCTCATAGCTGACCTTTCCCGATCGTACCCAAGTTCCCGAGCCAAGATCACTTTGGTGATGACGGACACGTGGCCTTCGGCACCGAGTCAGGGTTTCCTAAATTTCCCATTTTAAAATATTTAGGTGGCGACTCTGTAATCTGGCAAAGCAGTCCATGTTTGGCACTACTTTTTCAAAAATCTGTTTTTTTTTTCTTCAAAACGATTTGCCAGAGTTGGACTCTTTGGTTCAGATTTAGAACCGTGACACAAAGGGAGTCCGAACTGTAGAGTGAGGCCCAAGGGCGCGTCTACAGGTTGCCAGCCATTTATGATGAAACCACCAGACAGCTGACAGCTGACCTCCACTCATAGCCTTGTCTTCTACAAAAGGTCTTTCTTCGTGATTTCTTCACCAGAACCTCATTTTTGCTACTGTTTCTTCCATAAATGGAGATATTTCTTGCCGAGAAGCTCACGAGTTGGATAGCCACTTTAGACGGCACGGAAAAGGTAAATTTCCAAGGTTTCGGTATAAATGCACTTTTTTTGTTAAGCCATACTCCGCTTTGTTTTCCATTCCTTCATACCGTGGCCCGATGCTGGGAACCAATTACGTATGTATTTTGCTTCAGAACATAGGAAACATGTCCGACTCTTGAAGAATTTTGGGCATTGATAGAAACCTGGAGCGACGAAGCAATCATGCCTCAGCCCCGTTTTGGCCATGCTCAGGCTTTGGGATGGATGTGTGGGCTCACTTTGCACGAATCTCGATCTTTGGCCCATGGTGGAGAGCTAGACATACCCAGCTTGATTGATCAGTTTTCTGACATCGGTGACAGAGGAGACCTTCTTTGGCGAGGTTTTTGGCAACATGCCCTCTACTTATGTATGCTTACGTATTTTCTTCTTGCCCCTAGTTATGGCGGAACTAGTATTCGGTTGATCGAAGTGGCCCAATGTTTGAAAGAAGGTAAGAGTTGTATTGGTTTGATGCTGGCCGAGACCCTGATGGGCCTAGATACTTTTCATCGATACGGGACCATTAGGTTTGCGGGGAGTCCATTACTTTTTCAAGTATTGTTTCCCATCCTTTCTGATATATGCCTCGCACATCACTCGGCACTCATGCTCTATTTTCTCTCAAAGCCCTTTCTTTACTTTTCTCTCTACGCACATCTCTCTATTATTTAATCTCTCTTATTTTTCATCCTTTTCCAGGTATGGATAAGTTGAAGGTGGTGGACTCTTGCCCCGAGTATTCAGCTCAAGCTTATTTCTTCCACCAACGACTAGTGGATTTTCCTAACGAGGGATGGTAATGCAACTGGATGTGCGGCAAATCTGTAGCTGACATAGCTTGGCATTGCCCTTGGCTTAATCTGACTGAGATGAGTTACAGCATGACTCGATAGCCTGGCATACAGTTGATTGGCCCCACGCACTGTGTGTTCTACTTTCCCTTCCGATTCGAATGCCAGATTGGGCATGATCAGACTTACCCAGAAGAGGAGGTAGAATACCCGGCTTCATTCCCGATTTGTGCTTCACACTTGGCTAGGTACCTCATTACCTAGAGAACGAGAGAGCTTCTGGCCCCTGCCCCTAGGTTCAATTATGCCCTTTCTGGCGAGTGCTTGACTTGGCTCGAGGATGAGGCACAAGCCGAGCCCACTTTGGCTTCAAAAGCTTTTGCAAGCACGAGTAGAGGACGTAGGAGCACCTGACTCACCTATGCCCTTAGTTTATTGTTTTGACTTTTCTTCTCAAGTTTTTATGATGTAAAAGCAACTTTAATTTGTATCAGAGAGTTGGAGAACTTTATGTTGAAATCAATGGAATTAAATTTGTGAGCACTAAAATTTTTTCTTTTTGGTCCAAAAATGGTCTAAGTTGTAAAAGGTAAATTTTGAGAAAAATCAACTTTTATTAAAACTTTCCAAAACCATTTTTGAAAATGATCACTACCTGACACGCACAGAATCGATCCTCAAGATGTATAATCCCAAATCAAAAGATCATAACTGTCCCTAATTGAATACCACTACTACTCTGCATTATACCAACTTTTCTTCCCAAAACGAAGATCACAATCGAACTTACAGATGATGAACAAAGATGACCTGATTTAGGAAAACGGACAGGACTGTTGAGTTGGAGATAGTTATGGCCGAACTTCAAGATGAAGTTGCCTACGTATCCCAAAGATGGGAATTAGACCTTACGTAGTTCGGTTCAGGTTCACTCGAGTATTAACTCTCTCCTTTCAAAGTTGCCCTTTAGGGTTTTCAACCTTGTGAGCTCAGTTTTTTTTTTGTTTCTAATTTTTCTTACTCTAACTTTTGCTTAGGTCGCCCTTTCTAGTTTTTAGCCTAGCGACCCTTTCAAGGGTAGAATTTCTTCAATTTGTCTATATTGATCGGCTGTGAAAATTTCAAGCCATCTAGGTCCATGAGAATAACTGCTCCACCCGACTAAATAGTTTTGATGACGTAAGGACAAGTCTAATTAGGTCTGAACTTGCCTCTAGGGTCATAGATGGGAGCTCGGTTGTCTTTTAGTACCACGTCTTCCTCCTTAAGATTCTGGGACTTAATTTTCTTGTTAAAAGCTCTGGCAATTCAGCACTGGTAGCCCTAAACATGATACAATGCCTTTTTCAAACAACATCAACTCCTCAAATCTGCTTTGTTACCAGTCCGCCTCCACTATCTGACACTCAACTATAACTCGCAGCGATGGGACTTCAATTTTAATTGGCAAAACGGCTTCCATCCCATAGACGAGGGAATATGGGGTCGCTCCTGTAGACGTCCGGATCGAGGTCCTGTAGCCCAAAAGTGTGAATGGCAGTTTATCTGGCCAATCCATGTAGGTCTCAACCATCTTCTGCAAGATGTTCTTGATATTCTTATTAGCAGCTTCAATAACTCCATTAGTTTGTGGCCTGTGTGTGGATTACTCATGAAAAGCCATATTGGCCGTATTTGGTAGAGCTGTGGGAAAGTGTTTATAGCTTATGCCTAAACAACTTATAGCTTATAACTATGAACATAAGTTGATTTCTGACTTATAAATTAAGCATCTCCTACCCCACTCAAAGAATAAGCTGATTTCTGACTTCCAAAAAGCTATAAGCTATAAGCTATAAGCTAAACCAAACACATCAAAATAGCTTAAATTAAGCTGAAAGCTGAAATAAGCAACTTTTAAGCTGCACCAAACAGGCACATTGTATTTTTCCAACAAGTCTATCACCTCCTTCTTGAAATGAGAGTCGTTATCTGATATAATCTCGTTCAGAACTCCGTACGTGCAGATGATATTGTTTCTAATAAATTTAGCCACATGCGACACATTCAACACTGCATAGGACTGAGCTTCCTCCCACTTTATAAAGTAATCAATCACCACCAAGAAATATTCATGCCCATTCGACCCTTTTGGCGAGACAGCACCGATAACGTCGATTCTCCAGACTGAGAAAGGCCATGGCAAAGTCATGTTATAAAGCTTTGACAATGGAATTTTTATGCAATTGGCATGAATTTGACATTTATGGCATCGCCGTACAAAACCAATACAATCCTCCACCATGGTGGACCAGTAGTAACCTTGCCTGAGAATTTTTCGGGCTAGCATCACACTATTCATATGCGCTCCGCATTCTCCGCCATGGATAGCCACCATAAGGCGCTTTGATTCTTCTTCCTCCACATACAATTTATGCATTCCCAGATGACCTCTTTTATACAGCTTACCTTCACAGATGATAAATTGGACGGCCATACGCCGTATTCCCCCTTTGTCTTTGGCATTTGCCCCTAGTGGATACACCTCATTTTCCAAAAAGTTCCAAATATCATAATACCAGGGGTTTTTGTCTTGCACTTCATCTATCATGGCAATAGTTTCATAAGTTGGTGTGTATTTCTATTCGATGATAATCGGACGCATCCGGATTCCAAGTGGGATGTCTACCATAGAAGATAGAGTTGCCAAAGTATCAACAAACCTATTGTTCTCTCTTAATAGATGCATCAAAGTCAGTTTTTCAAACTGCGGAATCAGAATATCCAGGGTCTGTTGGTAAACCTTCATCTTCTCTTTTTTGACTTTTCAATCTCCGTTTGCTTGAGAAACAACTAAGTTTGAGTCCCCGATGACGTCCAACCTTATTGCCCTTAGCTCTAGGGCGACTTCTAAACCAACAATACACGCTTCATATTCTGCTTCATTTTTGGACACCTTGAATCGAAGTTTGAAGGCTAAGAGTATATGAGAGTCGTCGGGTGCTATCAACAACTCACCTATCCCATAACTGTACTGATTAGATGCTCCGTCAAAGTACATCATCCAAGTTTCCTCTTCAACTTGCAAAATGTCTTTATCTGGGAACAAGTATTCTACTACCTCATCTCCTTCTACCGGGTGGTCTGCTAAGAACTCCACTACAGCTCTTCCTTTGACCGACTTGTGGGTTACATATTTGAGATCAAATTTGAAGAGAATGAGCAACCAATGAGCCAGCCTAACCGTAAGCACTGATTTCTCAAAGAGATATTTGATGGGATCTGTGGGGGCTTGTGGGAGCGAAAAAATAATATATATCAGCTTATTGGGGCTAACCCAAACAGGGCCTACAATGGGTTCAGCCCAAACAAATATCACACCCCTCCACCTATAAAGGGAGGCATCCCAAGTTGAGGTATGATCTCTTTTTGCTCCACACAAAACACTAAACACTCTTTAGAATTCTTGATTCTTCATTCATGGATTCTAACTTCATTATCAGAGTGTCCCCGGCTGGTAACCCCGGTTGGGTGGCATCAACCAGATTTATCTCTTGCAGGTTCATGGAGCTGTCTTCGTTGAATCCCACCAACAATCCATGTGAGAGGATATTTTATGGTCTCACAATTGGCGCTGTCTGTAGGAATCGTCTGAAAGAGGTCAACGAAGGAAATAGCAAACATGGTACTTTAAGTAACAATTCAACAACACTGTGATGGTGATCTATTTTCTCTCTGCTTAAATGGGTTCTTGAATTGTATATACGTATGTGTCTCGTACAAACTTTATGTAAACTTTTGTTCATATGAAATTTTGATGGAAAAGTTTTAAAATAGATTAGAATTCATGGGTCTACTTTTACATCTCTGTTTTCTCTTTCTAAAAATGGGTTTCACACTTTTCTTGGTCCAAACATCTTTTCGGCAATTCAATAAAGTTGCTCGGCTCTAGAATTATTCCCATCAAGAGACATTGCCATAGAATGGACCATGAGTTATGATATAAAAAAAAGAAGAAGTTATTATTATTTAATTAATTGTGGTAGTCGACATGCCATATATATACATATATATAGATGCATATAAATTCAAATAATCTGTTCTGGAGGCAACTTCAATTATCATGAATCATATTTCTCATTTTTTATATGCACACCCATGAATTATTTAAATGAATTAAAAATTAATAAATATCAGAATTTAATAAATGAATTGTTGCTCCTAAACTCATGGTTGGCTCTCGACTCTCTTAAAAACGTTGGTCAGAAAAGTACAGCCCAAAAGCTTCCACTCAAAAAAATCTATGTATATGTTTTCTTTTCCATAATTATTTTCTTTCTGTAAAGAATTAAGATTCACCAATAGTACAACCAAAGCTGTGGCAACAAAGTGCGACTAACTCGGTAACAAGTGCAAGCCATTTGGTGTCCACCGAGAAAAAGTTTCACCGAGCACCAATAAAATCAAAGCTCATTCCGACCACACCAAGCTTGTTCGGCGAGATCACCCATGTTGCTCGACCATATCTTGCAAGAACTATTTCTAGCAATGGCTTTGGCCACCTTGGTCAAGCTCGGTAACGGACGATCGAACCGCAACACTTCTGTTCTCGGCAATCACAACCCGTTTGCAAAAATCATAAACCGTAGCAAGTTTGCCGAGTTACTAACATTGCGCAACCATACTCTACTCTTACTTCGCAACATTGCTTATCAACTCGGCTTCAGAAACATTATTCGGCTTCGGCAACATTATTCGACAACGGTATTCGGCAAAACATTACATCGCAACATTGCCTATTCAGCTAACACTTCTTGAAATTATTATCGCTTGCAAATCATTCGGCTGCCAACTTGAATTCGCACAAACAGTGCTTTCCAAAATCTTGGCACCATAACGCCGTCAAACTCAACGGCAATGTACTCACGGATGGCACGCGTATGTACAATATAGCTCGGCACTACTATGTCGGCATAAAACTGGCATCTCGGCTTGCCAAAATTTACATATGAACCTAGCACAAGATTCACATCGGCTCAAAGAGTCCAAACCCACCAACTCGAGAAGTCAAGAAGTAACCAAAATCTGTCAAAAGTTGCAAAAACGGGCCACATGTGCCGTAAACTGAAATTTCAAAGTTGTCAAACTCAAGTTCTGATTATAACAGTGTGAAGTACTCATTGAGATGAGTCCAACGCAACAAACCGCGTCGAAATTGGAGCTCAAACGAAGCTGTACGAGCCAGTCGAACTTTGCCGAGCAATTTCACTTCAGTTGGAGAAAACGACCCAAAGTTAGCCATATATAAGAAATTATGCAATGCATTGCGGCTAAGTTACATCCGACCGCAATCAAAGTCAAATATATATCTTGCCAAATACTAACAAAGAGATCTATGGTGGTCAAGGCGTTAAATCTTATTTATTTATCACAAGGGTGCAAGTTCAAACCTTGTCGGCAGCAGCATTTTCCTTTTATTTTTTGCCAACTCAACAATATAAGAGCAATTATCCACTGCTTTGCGGAGCACAATTCTCAATTGATCTAAGCCATCAGCTCTATTTTGCCTAAAATTACGCCATCAGGAGTCTGATTACAGCGATCCAATAGTCCTTTCCAGCTATTTGATGCATTCTAGGTCTGTCCGTACAGTCAGAAGTTGCAAATTCAACTCACAAATTTTTTGTTTTTTTGCAGATTTTATTCAAAGAATTGAGCGCAATGGCTCACTTCGTATATCACCAAGCACCCCTATTTTGTCCTCGGCTTCATTTCGATATTGCTACGGCATCGAACAAGGGCACAAAATCCGTTTCAAATTTTTATCGGCCTACTCGGCAATTTTGGCCCAAGTCAATTTTATTCTTCTGAATAACAATTTTTTTCAAAGCAATGGGGCAAGTATACGTTGGACAAGAAACTCAAGTTCAATAAATCAGCAACCATTGCCATCCAAGTTAGCAAATCCAACTCCGAAGGGATGCCGACACACCGCGAAGCTAATAAAAATTGCCGACCAAATTTGTCAACTTTATGCAGCAACATTGGCCACAGTATTCGGCAACTTTATTCACCTAACAACATTATTCGGCAAAAACAATTAACCGCAACATTGTTCAACTCTGCAATTCGGCTTTTCATTCTGCATATTATCAACTCGGATTCGGGCGATATTATTCGGCTTTGGCAACTTTATCGGACACGTAGTCCAATGTATACACGATCTTGTTCAGCATAATACTAGCATCTCGGCTTGCCGAAATATACATCTGAAAATACTAGCGGATTCGTGTCAATTCAAGGAGTCCCAACCCATTAACCCGAGGAGCCAAGAACTAACCAAAGGTCGCCGGTAGTTGTGAAACAGACCAAATTTTCAGAAAACAAAAATTTTCAACATTGTCAAAATCAAGTTTGACCATACCAGCGTGAAGTCCTCATCGAGACAAGTCCAACGCCACAAACCGCACCAAAATCGAAGCTAAAACGAAGCCATATGGGCCGATCAAAGTTTGCGTATAAAGTAAACTAGTTCGCTGGTGAAGACGACCAGTCACCCAATAGAGGAATTATCCTGCGCTTCATGGTAGAATTACACCCTACAGATCTGAGCTCTCAGTTTTATTTTTGCTACACCTACGCTATTAGGAGTCCGATTATAGCGATTCCAAAAGTCATTTCAAACTGTTTGGACCCTTCTGAACACATCCGTATGGTCCAATTCTACAAATTTTGAGTCGCATATTAAGCTTAATACATCAGCCCATCGGGAACAAGTAAATGCAAAATCAATGGTCACATCATGCCGATCGGCATGCATTTTCAGCGACAAGAATCTTGGGGCTAGGAAATAATCCTATGTCTTCCCCGATCATTCATTTCAGTACCTTGGCCATTTATTGCCCACCGGGACATCTTAGTCAATTTTTCGCTTTTCAATTGGGGCACATCAGCCGATCATCATCTCGGCACCTCTGATGATGATGATCGGCTGAGATGATGATCAGCTGATGTGCATGCATACTCGGCCAACTTGGTACAAACATTACAATGACATTTACTTGAGTTACACACTCCCGCTCATTTTCACACCGCTCCAAGCAAGTGCCAGTTTTGGGGGCAATACATTACACACTTGGCAGTCGGCCGTTAGCACTTAGCAGTCGGCAATTCACATTTGGCAGTCGACAGTTCACATATTTTTAGGCGCCGCCAATTTACCAAAGCTGAATCTTCCCTGCAACATAGGGCAATGGGGATGCATTATTCAAAGTCCTTGCCATATTGGCACTTGGTTGCCACTTAAAATCAGCAAGAGTCTCCGAGTACAGTGTAATCTTTGCACTCGGCATGGAGCGCCATCAGCAAAGGCCTACACCCATGCCCGGGGGTTAGAATACCGCGGCCTACATCTATGCCCGGAGGTTAGAATACCGCGGTCTACACTCTCACCTAGGGGTTATAATACCACCGGTCTACACCCATGCCCAGGGGCTAGAATACCGCGGCCTACACCTATGCTCGGAGATTAGAATGCCGCGGCCTACACCTATGCCCGGAGGTTAGAATACCGCGGCCTACACCCTCACCCAGGAGTTATAATACTGCCGGTCTACACCCATGCCCGGGGGTTAGAATACCGCGACCTACACCTATGCCCGGAGGTTAGAATGCCGCGGCCTACACTCTCACCCAGATGTTATAATACCGCCGGTCTACACCCTCGCTCCGGGGTAATAATATCGTGGTCTATTTTTTGGCTGATATATCTACCTTATTTAATCTACATTATTTGGTTCAGGCAATCATTTCCGTGCTTCGCACATAGAAATATCTCTAGCTCGGCACGAAAGTACATATTTTGAAGCACTCTTTGCAGTCGGCAATATACTACACCCTAGCCCGGGGGTCATAATACCACGGCCTACGACCCTTGCCCGGGGGTAACAATACCGTGGCCCATCGTTATGATTTGTTTGGAACTCATGTGATAGACATACGTACATTTATACATACATTCAAGCATACATGCATTCATGCAGTCATTCATTTATACATTTTATTCATTTATCCAGAGTGTTCTTTATCAAAAAAACCTAACAGCTATTTGAACAGTGTAACTCGGCAAGAAAAACTCTCATTCCTTCTACCGTAGATAATGAAAGTTTGGGGCAATTTTGGGAGCCAAAAAATAATATATATCAGCTTATTGAGGCTAACCTAAACAAGGCCTACAATGGGTCTAGCCCAAACAAATATCACACACCCCCCCCACCTATAAAGGGGGGTATCCTAAGTTGAGGTATGATCTCTTTTTGCTCCACACAGAACACCAAACACTCTTTATAATTCTTGATTCTTCATTTATGGATTCTAACTTCATCATCGGAGTGTCCCCAGCCGGTAACCCCGGTTGGGTAGCATCAACCAGATTTATCTCTTGCAGGTTCATAGAGCTGTCTTCGTTGAATCTCACCAACAATCCACGTGAGAGGATATTTCATGGTCTCATAGGATCTAATCTCGAAACCAGGATTACAGAGTGAGCTAACAAGTAGTGCCTCAACTTCCTGGTAGCCCATACCAAGGCTAGGCAGGCTTTCTCCAAGTGAGTGTAGCGGGTCTCGTAATCTAGCATTTTCTTACTTAAGTAGTAGATAGCTTTCTCCACCCTATCTTCAGATTCCTGAGCGAGCATGCATCCCATGGTTATGTCAGTTACTGACAAGTACAGAATCAAAGGCTTTCCCGACTCTGGTGGCGACAACACAGGCAGATTATGGAGGTACTACTTAACCTGTTCAAAGGAAAACTGACAACGATCATCCCATCGTAATTTCTTTCCTTTCTTCAGGAGACCAAATAGTGGTTCACAAGTCAAGGTTAATTTAGAAATAAACCGTCTTATGAATTGCACTTTACCTAGAAAGCCTCGCACCTCCTTTTCAATCTTTGGTGGTGGTATTTCTAGGATGGCCTTGATTTTGGAAAGATCTACTTCAGTGCCCCTTTGCGTGATCAGAAAGCCCAGCATTTTTCCTGCCGTTACCCCGAAGGTGCATTTCTGTAGGTTTAATCTCAATCTGTATTCCCTAATCCGTTGAAAAAATTTCTTCAGCGCGGTGTAGTCGCCCTCTCGTTCTTTGGACTTGATAATCATGTCATCCATGTACACCTTGACCTATTTGTGGATCACGTCATGCAGAATAGTGATTGCAGCCCTCTGATAGGTAACTCCGGTATTTTTCAACCCAAATGGCATAACCTGGTAGCAGTAGGTACCCCACGGTGTAGTGAATACGGTATTCTCTCTGTCCTCGGGTGCCATCAGAATCTGGTTGTACCTGGAAAATCCATCCATAAATGATAGCAATGCATGGCCCGCAATGAAGTCCACTAACTCAACAATGTGCGGCAGAGGGAAGTCATCCTTTGGGCTAGCTCTGTTCCAGTCCCGGAAGTCTACACACACCCGAATTCTACTATTCTTCTTCAACACTGGGACAATGTTGGCCAACCAAGTCGGGTACTCAGATACTAACAAGAAACTTGCCTCGATCTGCTTGGTGACCTCTTCCTTGATTTTCAGCGCCAAATCCGGACGAATTCTATGCAGTTTTTGCTTGACCGGTCGGGCCTCGGGGTCAAGAAGGATCCGGTGCTGTACAATCTCAGGATCAATTCCAGGCATGTCTTCGTAAGACCAGACGAAAACATCTTTGAAATCTTTTAACAAAGTGATTAAACGCTCACGTTTCTCCGAAGACAACGTGGACCCAATCTGGACCAAGCGCGGATCCTTCTCAGTACCCACATTAATGACAGTGATTTCATCAGCACAAGGTTTAGCAAACCTCTCCTCCTCTCGATTAATCAAGTTTTTCAAAGCCAGGGAAATTTCTTCCCCTTCGTTTTCATTAAAATTTTGAAAATCTTAGTCAATACAATAAACCAACGGCACAAAAAAGTACACATAATTTGCAAAGTTTTCATTCAAAAGGTTCAGATCTTTGATTACAGACTCAAAAGAAAACCTGAATAAAGACCTAGACAAGACTTTGGTATCCAGGTTACCACCTGCAGAAATACTAGACTTAGACCTAGAAGAACTTGAATTTGATCCCACCCCACAAACTCAGTGGAATCAGATTCTAGCTCATCACTCAATTCAGAACTGGACAGATAGCCTTCCTCCAGCTGCCAGGTAAGAGATGGTGCCTCTGATGCATCTAGAATGCCACTAGTTGGGTTCACACCCGGTTCTTCCCCAATCATGGAGACAGTAAGGTTATCTCCCAAGTTCTCTAGATCGGCAGCAGGATCTGTTAGGAGACTAGCCAGTGCTGCCTCTACTCCAAGTTCACTGCTATTTGAGTCACCTTTCATGCTCTGTTCAGCTTTGATGCTGGGTTCGACCCTTTTCTCATCATCACAATCCTACAACTTTGATCATGTCTGTGTTGATAGCATCTTAGCTGAGGTGCTGTGCGATTTCTGATTATTTTTTTCTTTTGCTTTATTTCTTTTTGCTAAGTAGTTTAAAACCATAGCTTCAGAAAGTTCAGATATCCGCCAAGAACTTTGGACCTCGAGTCAGAAGACTTTGTAAAGCCAAGGATCTTGTTTGGGGACAACTCGTGTTTACCTCACTCCCACCAGTTACAAGACTGAGAAGAATCAGGCAGAATTCACCAGTTTGGTTTTTACAGCAGTCACCCCTCAACTTACCTGTGTCCAGTCTGGTCCGGGAACGGTCATCTACTTCCAGCCCAGCACGAGATCACCCACCTATTCTAATGGCACAGTATCCCTCAGTCAGTATGGAAGAATTAATACATCATCTGCTACAGACAGTTGAGATGCTACAGTAAGATGCTGCCCACCAAGCCGAGGTCACAGCCTGTCAGGCCGAGGTTATAACTAGGCTACAACAACATCAACCATAGTCGGCTGCAGCCTCTGCATCCCATGCACCTACCACGGGTATCCTAGTACCCGGAGCCATCGCTTATACTGCCAATGTTCAAGAAAACCAAGGCAATCCAGCAGAGCCAATCCCAGCACAAGCCTCCAAAACCCCTGTTTGTCAGACTGAGGCTCCGATCGAGTTCGAGGTTGACCCAACTGCACTCAAGATCAATAAACTAGAGAAATTGTTCAAAAGAGCACAAGGGGTTAACTCCATCCTAGGCATAGAGGATGCGTACACTGATTCTGCAGTTACATTACCGGATCGGTTTAAGATGTCGCACATTGACCGTTTTGATGGTTTCGGAGATCCAATGGTTCACCTACAGTTGTTTTCAGACATCTTGTGGCCGATGGGCTTAACTAGACTACAAAAGCTGTCTCTCTTTGGCCGTACCATATCAGGTATAGCAGCTAAATGATATGCTACGTTAGAAGATTTTGTCAAATAGAACTGGGAGGAGATTGCCGAGGCCTTCATTGCGTAGTATTCGTACAATACCCAAATTGAGGTCACGACTCGTGATCTCAAAGAACATGCCAAGAGCCGAAGAAGGGCTTCTGTAGCTCGACTTTTTCGTGCCCCCTTTCGGAGGTCGAAATAAGCCCTATAGTTAGGACTTCCACAGTTCTGAATCTAATCTCACAAGTGCAATGTGAAATTGATAAACACCAAAGAGTCCAAATCTAGTAAATCTTTTGAAAAATCGATTTTGAATCAAAATATCAAAAATGGATTGCTTTACCAGATATAGAGTGGCCACCTAAATATTTTGCTTTGGGAAAATTTAGAGAACCCATGACTCATGCCAAAGGCCATGTGTCCGTCATCACCAAGATTGTCTCGGTTCAGGAACTTAGGTACGAGAGGGGAAGGTCATGAATTGAGCACCCCTGCTCGCCCGATCAAAGATCGGCCTCTACTAATCATGATATGAATCTTATGTACATTATATGCTCTTGTTCCGATATTTAGGCTAGTATTTACTATGTGATGCGCACATACACAAGTATAGACTAACTTTGCAAGAATTGGAACACTTGATTCATGTTTGTTTCGAAAATTGTTTCGAAATATGTACCACTTGAAAAAGTGATCGCATATGAACATTACTCAAATTATTCCAATTAAAGCAACAAGCCTTCATCCACAGGCATTCAAGCAGTTTATCACTTAAGTACTTAGCCTCATGGCAAGCATGCTGGATATGGCAACAATCACATACAATATGCTAAAGCGAGTAAAGGCTCACCTAGTACTCCAAGCCAAAAAAGAAATAAGTTAGAAAAATGCATGATTTCTAGCTTATGTGATATGACTAATGCAAGGCATGTGATATATAACTAATAGGCTCGGCTACTAATATGGCATATGAATCAATGAAATAGCATGCGGTCTAAGCACGTATTCAAAGAAGTTTAAGCAATAACAATGTAGTTAGAATGATGAACCGAGTCTCGGTGCATGCAATACAAATGAATGCAAACATGAAGTATGCTAAACAAAACATGATGTCCATAAACTAACCATTATAAGCTAGTAAATAAAAGGAAGAAAGATGTGAGATTGGAAGACATACACATTATTACAAGTTTGCGCTCTCACGAAGGAGAGTCCAAATAAATAAACTAGCTAACTAGCTAACTAATTAAAACTAAGCTAAGCTAAGCTAATTATTACAAAATGAAATGAAGGAATAGCTAAACTAACAACATACGAATTAACTAACTATGCTAGCGAACTAAAATATTACAAAACGAAATCGAATAATTAGTTTAACTAACTAAATAATTATAATCACATATCAAAATTAACTAGTTACAACTAATTAATTACAACAAATATCTAAGCTAAAACAGGCTCGATATGCGAGGAATGCTCATGCGCATGCTCGGTTTCCACCCAAAAAGCCACTGTTTTGCTTCCGAAGAGCCTCTGTTGCACAACAGAACACTAACACCTTTGCGCACTTCCAGAATAACTCTGCTCTGCTTGAAGAACACACTGTTGAATTGTGCATTGGTGGCCAGCCGGCCATCAAAGGTGGCCTGTCGGCCACTGCTGCCCAGTTCACCTTACTGTAACAGAGGACAAACAGAGCATGCACAGGGTGTTTTCAAGGATTTGTTTGCATAACTCACCCCTTCTTTTCATGAACAAATCAAAGGAGTAGCAAGCTTGTTTCATAAACCACCAATTCAAGCAATTTCATTACATGATGACATATGGACCAAAGTGTGCAATTTCATTAAATGCAACAAAACAAGACTCATACCACCTCCCTTTTAGGAAAGGATCAAGGGAAGTGGTGATCTTGGAAACTTGAATCATTTCATCACTAGTTGAGTATGAAATGGCCCAAGTTTCCATGTGTTCAATTAACGTCTGATTGAACACAACACTTTTATTATCTTGCACACTTTTAGTTCCAAGTTTTAATTACTTCATTTTAATTACCTTTCAATTCTTTAATTCATTGAGTCCAATGGTGAGTTTAAGTCCTCTAAATGGAAAGAGGGCTCAAACCAAGTGTTATCTTAGGCATGAAAGAGACATCACACCATTGGTAATGAACCCCAAAGGGATTAAATCAGTAAGTATGACATCTCAATCTCATGCTTTAAACAAACAAGATGTTTGAACCACTTTCAAAGAAAAACAAAAGCCAAAAAAGGAGAGAGGTTGCAGAGGTGATTAAGTGTGATCATAAGTATGGAAAGCCATAAATAAATGCAATCAACTCAAAGGAGGTGGTGTCTAAGGCCTAAAACACCAAACTCATGAGGACTATTACACTACAAGCATGCAAAATAAAGCTCAAATGCAACTATCAGCCAAAAACAGTGCTAAAACAGTCTAAAATAAGTCCTAAAACATGCTAGAATTAAGACAAAAATAACTAGATTAATTTGCTAAAACATGGCACAAACTAGGCTAGTAAGCAAGACACAAGGAGAGGAGGCTAACCCCTCTAAATTTGGACTTCAAAACATGATTTTGGCCATTGAAAAAGCTCTAAAAATCAGTGTTTAAAAACTTAAAAAAAGATAGTAAAATAGTGGGAAACACAAGGGGAAAAGCCTTCAAAGCAAGGTATAAAGAAGAATGGAACAACCCTCAACCTTTAATGGCCTTAAAACCCAAGTTTTAGCCCAAAAATATAGAAGTTTTACAGCCCAAAAATAGTAAGGAAATTGCAAGAAAAAGAGTAGAGAAAGCAAGCTAATAGACAAAGCCTTATACATTTAAAGAGGAAAACCAATTCCAAGCAACAAAACCAAGCAAACACATCCTCTAGAGCTCCAACAAGGCTCAAGAATACCTCAGCTTAAAGATGGAGAGATTTGGTTAAGGGTGTATAGGCAAAGTTTAAGGATTGTAGGCAAAAGTGTAGGAATTTGCTATAGAGAGAGAGAGAATTATAGAGAGAGGAAAAAAATGTTCTCTACATTTTTCTAACCTTAAAACATGAGAGGGAGGCCTCCTATATATAGAAAACATGAATTCCCCTCAAGAATATCCAGCTCTACACGTGGGGGCAGATGCATGCATCTGTGCAAATAGCTGGCACAGCTGTCACAAAATATTTGCAAAAGAAACTGGTGGCTGGCCGGCCATCACTGGTGGCTGGTAGACCACATCAGTGGCTGACAACCAAAAAGTGATAGCCAGCAGCTCAAAAAGGGTGGCTGGCAGGCCACCAGAAGTTGTAGGTTTGAAAAACCAAGGCTTGGTCCAAGAATGAGGTAACAAGAGTGTAGGGTTTCAAAGGCTCAAAGCTGTGGCATTCCGCTGAGGACTTCGAGCACTTGACGAGCATCTAAACTTATCATCGGATGTATATGCAATGACATCCAAGTCGTAAGGGTCATTAAAAATGGGATGTCTACAGCTTCTCTGAATTTGTGACAAGATGGAGAGCTAAAGCCTCGATGATGACCACAAGGCCTTCCGAGAAGGATCAGATTAGGATGGTTGTCCGGAATCTGCATGGCAAGCTGTTGCAGAAGATAATTGTGCTCCCATTATTTACATTTACAGAGCTTCATGAAATGAGAGTGCAAATCGAAGACGCCATGAAACAGGGGCATGTTACAAATGAGAAGGAGTTGGCAAAAAGGTCGTTTGTTCGCAGTTCTAATGCTGCTAGTGGTAGCACAGCTGCGAGGTCATTAGATGTAAGTGTTGTCACTACAACCAAGACTACTGACCCCTTTGCCAACACAAGCCCACAAACACCGTCTAACCTTACTCGATCCTAGAGGACTTTCAACTATGGGTGGGCGCAGATCGGTTGCGTCCACGAAATCTCCAATCTGCCATCCGTCCGCTAAATGGGCAGATTAGAAAAAATCAATCTGCATCCGTCTGCCAATCCGGCAGATGTGGATTGAGCGGATTGGCGGATGGATGTGAATCGGTTTGGTGTTTAAAATTTTATAAATTTTCAACATAATTCAACTTGTGCACTTCCTCAAAAAAAAAAAAAAAAAAAGTATTACAGTCAATGACTTAAAAAAAAATTACAATCACTGCATGCCTCATCAAAGAAAAAAGTTTGAAACTTTAGAATATTATAATCACTGCATGCCTCATCCACATATTACAATCATAGCATGCCCCATCCACATGAAGTATTACAATATGTGGCTCTTAAAACATAAAAACAATTCAAACCACCAAAACCATGAACAGAGCAGTAGTAGTGTCACGACCCAAACCCGCCTCTATGGGTTTAGTACCGTAACCGGCCAGTAATCCGAGATTACCGAAGGTCTGCTTAACAATAAGACAGTAATACAGAGTACAGGGGCTGACAGAAGCCAAAACAGTAAATGAAAGATGTCCAATGAGCTGTGATAGTCTGTATGCAAAAAGACTTTTCAGGACATGTTCACATTCAGAACAAAAATAGTATATACATACATCATTTACAGGCATTCGAGTTAGGGACCAAGTCTCCACCATAACAGTACATTACAAATATCGTTCAGTCTATACATAACAGAGACAGATAGGGTGAATCTGAGACACCCCAAAAGCAGCCTTAGCTTGAACAGATCTGGAACCTCGAGGTGAGGCACAAAGATTGGCTTGACAAAACGGGAGCTTAGCCTGACGCTCTTAGCAACGGTCCGGTACCTGTACACCTACATATATATATGAGCAGTGAGCTAAAGCCCAGTGAATAACATATGCGTAAAGAGGTTAAGAATGAATGTCCCTTCAGTATTTAAAACAGTCATTTGAACAGTATATCAGTTATTCGATCATAGCAGTCATAAGTGGTACATCTAATAGCAAATAGTACAGTAGGTCTTAACAGACCGAACAGTCAGTTGATGGCCATCATAACAGTAAACAGTAGTGGTTCCAAACATGGGAACCTACAGAGATCTCTGTGACAGTAGCAGTACAGTACAGTAATAGTAAATTGCTATGGATGCCACGAATACAATTTGCAAATAGGACAAGCATTCATTCAGTAAACAGTGTTATTTCATAAAGCAGTTTAGTTATTCGTTCAGAAAGTAATCTCAATTGAATGTATCTTTACAACATTGTTACTCACAGAGTTCTGGGTTATAGATAGGCTAGTGAGCGTCCTCGGATGCCAGCCTTACAGTTTCAGAATGAACACACACTAAGTTATACACTTGGGTTTAATAACTTAACCCCTAACTTGACTCGGTATGGTTCTACATCAATATCCTCCTTAAGATGTCTTAAACATGCCCTAGGAATGCCTAGGATGGAAAGATGATGCAAAGATGCACTTTTAAACATTTTTCAGAATTTTCAGAAAACAGGGGTCTCGCTCGAGCGTGTCTTTCTACGCTTGAGCGGACATGCAGACAAAGGATCCCCGCTCGAGCCTCACTTTATCCGCTCGAGCGGATTATAAAACATGGCAAAAGTACTGGATGCATGAAATTTACGCTCGACGGGCGCTCGACCCCCACTCGAGCGTGAGACACAAGTCCTCGTTCGAGCGTGCATTCCCTCGCTCGAGCGGACTATAAACACATGCAAAGTACTGGATACACGCATTTCACGCTTGAGCGTTCATTTCTCCGCTCGAGCAGACTGCATAAATCCAGAGTGTACGCTCGAGCGTTAAGTCCTACGCTCGAGCGTGGGTCCAAATTCTGGAATTTCCAGATTTGAACCTCAAGCTCAAAACTCAACTTTAAAGTATCAAATTCGATCCTCTTGGGCTAATTTTCTGGAAAACACTTGTAAACTCATAGTATGACATGTTTCAAAGGTCAATTTGAGAAATCAAAGCCCAAAGGTAGTTCAATTGAACACAATTTTCAAATAAACTTCAAGAACACATGCAAGTGTTCTAATGAACTCAAAGCTTCTAATACATGCTCCAAAGAGCCAATTCTTTCAAAAACAAGATGAATTCATGAACTATAATCAAAAGATGGACATGCATGAAGCAATTTCATGATGACAACCTCAAAACTCACAAATGTGCACATGCATGCAAGATACAAGCTTCAATTCAACACTTTTAAACCAATTCTTGACTCAACTCACTAAATTATCATGAACCATGCAACAAATGACTTAATTTAACAATCAAGAAGATGATTCTCCTACCTTATGCCTTGAATTCAAAGTATAGGAGTCTAATGTTGCAAATCTTCTACAATTTCTTCTAAATTTCAAGCCAAAATCTTATTGAATCACACTAACTCCTATCTCTCTCTCTCTGGTCGGTTTGTCTCAAGGAATGGATGAGAAAGAGATATGAATTAAGTCTCAAATGTTTTATGAGATGGCCCACTAACATGGCATTTTGGTAAATAAGTCCAACTGATGCAATACAACATTATTTAATCTAATTTAATCATACCAAATCAAATTTCGATTAAATTTATCATAAAATCACATAAATTCCAATTAGCATAAAACATTAATCAATTTCGGATTCGGCCATCGATAAGGCCTTCAATTTGCAGTTTGAAACATAAAACATAAACAGATCATTCAACAGTCAACAGATAGAAATGCACTTAAGCTATACACTCAATCAATCAGTTCAGGATTTCAGTCAATCAGTCATTTAACATGCTTAATCATAGATTAGCACTAATCAGTGGTGAGGGTTGTCACAAGTAGAAATTGTATGTCTTTGTATTGTTACATTTATATTTGTTTTTGAAAACAAAAACCAACCAGCATATATCATCTTTTTTATTTATTATTTTCAGAGTGAGATTTAAAAACTAAAAAATATAGATAAATAACACATTTAGTTTTTTCAATTCAAAAAATATATTTAAGTTGAAAACTATTTCAACAGAACATATTCAACCGAATATTTGAACTCTTTTTCAATTGAAAACACAAACATAATATCTAAACAAATTGAAAACACAAAGTCTTACAAATTAGTAGGGATACTCGCGGTTTGGCGGCTCGGTTGCGGCCAAATGAACCTTAAATCTGCCATCCGTCCAAAACTACGTGGATTGGAAAAAAATCAATCCGTAACCGTCCACTTGTTATCATGCATCTGTCCAAAATGCGGCGGATCGGTTCGGTTCAATCGGTTTGGGCAGATCAGTATATCCGTTGCTCACCCCTCCTTTCAACCAGCTGTACATGACTCTCTCTCAAGCCATGAAGGTGCTAGTCAAGAAAGGGCACCTCAAACCCTTAGAACCTCGCCCGTTTCTTAATCCTCTCCCACCTAAACACAACCCCGCAAAATACTGTGTGTTTTACCAACATCATGGTCATGATACTGACCAGTGCTTTCGACTGTGTCATGAGATTTAGGATCCCATTGACAACAAGGTGATCGCTCCACCTCAAAAGCCAAATGTGACCACAAATCCACTCCTAGTCCATAATCAAGTCTCCCCACCTCGAAATCTCAACCTGATCCATATACTGGCTACCTCTTATGACCCTAACGTATATATTACTTCCTCTCACCTACCAAAACCGACGTTGTTCATTCCGGAAGGCGCAGATCTATGCATAATGGACACGTCTAGCCCTCAGCCCAAACTTGTGGTGATGAGACTTACAATGGAAGCGGAGTTGACCTTGGAAGAAGGTAAAAGTCTATTGCCAGAGTGTCCTGAGGACTTACCTGATAGGGTGTATGATCCAAGTTGCTACATTGTGTCAACTGATCAAATCAAGCCTGAATTGGTGCTGCCAACCTTGGTAGACGTCAATGTGGTCAGGGAAGATGGCTCAAGCCAGGGGTTAGATGATCTAGCAGAACTCGAGAAGGATCTGGACAACCTGCAATTCTTTGATGAGCAGGATCAAGGAAATGTGCAGATCAAGTGGTTTGACTTGAACGGATCAACTAACAACATTGGATGGCTGAGTGATGAGCCAGACAAGGAAGAAAAAACTAGAATGAAACCAGAGGGAAAAGAAGCAGAGATCGCTGCAGTAGCCGAAAGGGCTGATGAGAAAGGATAGCTGTCAGAGAGCGCTGGTATGGAAAACCTAGCCCAGGAAGTGGGCACTGTGAATACTATGGATACTGAACAGGAAGCTGCACTGAGGCAGTTTGAACAAGACAGGATTGAAGACAGCCGGGAAATTATAAATTCACAACACCTTGTGGGGGATACTTATGATGTGAAGATGGTACAAGCAGAGCTGAACAACTATTTATCGGCCGCTGAGGGTGAATGGTGGGACGATAATGATTTGCATCTGGCCCACACTGACGAAGACTAGGGCGAGTGCCTTCCAGACAATACGTGGTATGCCGAGGAAATAGACCATCTGACAAGAAGTGGGTGTTCTTTTAAGCCGCCGCACCTAGATTAAGCAAAGACGTCTGGAAAAGATAGAGAAGTCGAGAAACAGAAAGAGAAACAACTAGAAGAAGAGGTAGTGTTGAAACAACTCAAGAAAATTCAAGCTGACATCTCCATCTAGGGTCTTCTCATGGCCTCCTGGGTACATTGACAGGCAGTGTTGTCGGCAATGGACAAGGCTAAATTGTCCATTGACACCACGTTCAAGCAGCTTGTGTGCTTGGTCTTTCCAAGTGGTACCAGGCCAACTCTTACCTTCTCTGACAAAGAGCTGCAGCCGGAGGGCTCGGCTCATAACAAACCGTTGTACATATCTGTGGAATGTAGGGAGAAATAGGTACCGGTGGTGTTGGTAGATACCAGTTCGACGATCAATGTCTGTCCTTCTCACACCGCCTATGCAATTGGCCTCAAACCATCAGACTTTGTTCTCACATCCCAAATAATACGGATATATGATAACACAAGTAGAGAGGTCATGGTCACAGTGCAAGTCAGAGTCCAGGTGGGCCCAGCTGAGCAAGAGGCCAAGTTTCATGTCTTGAATGTACTGGCTACCTTCAATTTGTTGTTAGGGAGGCCCTAGTTGCACCATGTAAAGGTTGTCTCTTCCACTCTCCATCAGATGTTGAAGTACCCTCATGGGGAAGGAGTGGTAATTATTTTTGGGAATTCATTCATTCATCCGCCGCCAGAGGTAACTGCGCCAGTGTTAGAGATAAACCATGGTGAGGAGGATGTATTCTTCTTGAGATTCACTCTAGCTAAAGCCCGGGTAGTGCAGACTATCTTGGTCGCAGACGAAGGCATGTACGTTAGCGCCCAGTCCATCTATTTCATGAACAAACTACAACACGTTCTAGGAATGGGGCTCGAAAGGAGTGGTTGGAAAGGTGTTGCTGCATTGATAGATGTGCCACACAACCCACATGCCTTTGGACTGGGCTATGTGTCCACCAAAGCGGACTGGATAAGGAAGGGAGAAGAAATGAGAGGCAGAGCCAAGGCTAAGCAAGCCGGAAAACATTATGAACTCATCCGCAGGCCAATCCAGGGGACACTGAATGGCCGCTTTGTTCGAGAGGGATAAGATTTCCCTTTTTGTGGCTTTCCCGAGCCTTAGATGAGTTCCTCGAAGCAACGTGTTCCCAAGTTCGAACTTTTCATGCTCCTTTCAGAAGACGACTAGCCCTACAGTTCAGACTCCCGCGGTTCTAAATTTGATCTCACAAGTGCAATGTGAAATAGATAAACACCAAAAAGTCCAAATCCGGCAAATCTTTTGGAAAATTGATTTTGAATCACAATTTCAAAAATGGACTGCTTTACCAGATACAGAGTCGCCACCTAAATATTTTGGGGAAATTTAGGAAACTCATGACTCATGCCAAAGGCCACATGTCCGTCATCACCAAGATTGTCTCGGCTCGGGAACTTAGGTACGAGAGAGGAGGGTCATGAATTGAGCACTCCCGCTCGCCCAATCAAAGATTGGCCTCTATTAATCATGATGTGAATCTTATTTACATTATATGCTCTTGTTCCGATTATTAGGCTAACATTACTATGTGATGCGCACACAAATATAGACTAATTTGCAAAAATTGGAACACTGATTCATGTTTGTTTTGAAAATTGTTTCGAATATGTACAAAAAATGATCACATATGAACATTACTCAAATTATTCCAATTTAACCAATTAGCCTTCATCCACAGGCATTTAAGCAATTTATCAATTAAGCACTTAGCCTCATGGCAAGCATGCTAGGTATGACAACAACCACATTCATGCGATATGCTAAAACACAAAAAATGCTCACCTCGTACTCTAAGGCAAGCCAAATAAAACAAGAGAGTTAGAAAACATGCATGCTTTAAATAAATGCAACATGACTAATGCAACACATGCAACGGTGCAACTAATAGGCTCAGCTATTAATTTATGACATGTGAATCAATTTGATAGCGTGCGTTTTAACTTGTATTCAACGAAGTATTTAAATGACAATGCTTTGTTAGAATGATGAACTGAGCCTCGATGCATGTAAGACAAGTGGATGCAAACATGGAGTATGCTAAAAGAAACATGATGTTCTAAACTATCCATCATAAGCAAGTAAATAAAAGGGAGAAAAACATGGGGTTGGAAGACATAGACATTATTACAAGTTTTGCCCTCACGCAGGAGGGTCCGAATAAATGGACAAGTGAATTAATTACCTAATTAACTAACTATTACAAACCCAAATAAATAAATTAGCTAAGCTACTTAACTAATTATTACAACAACAAATTAAATATTCTAGCTAATTAAATAATTACAATGCAATACTAAACTAACTAGCTATTCTAACTAATTAATTACGAATCAGTTACTCCAAGTACAACACTAATATTATTACAACATCATCTTGACGGGACCCGAGAATCGAGGGATGGTCATGCATACATACAGATTTTCGCCCGATAATGCTCTCCGTTTCGCTATCGGAATGCCTCTGTTGCACAGTCACAGTTGGAAAAATGCATTGTTTTTCACCTCAGTTTCTACTCTGTTCTGCTAGAAAAAGGGCACTGTCTACCTTGAAAAAGTGGTCGGCAACCCAAAAGTAGTAGCCAGCAAGCCATTAATAGTGGGTTACTGTTCAGAAGAAGTGGCCTGCCGGCCACTGATTTTGGTTCTCTCCTGCAGCAACAGAGGACAAACAGAGCACAAACCAGATTATTCTCAGGGGATATTTGTCCACTCTGCCTCTTCTTATCATCAAACTGGTCAAAGGAGATGTAGGCTTGATTCATAAATCATCAATCGGTGCAATTTCATTGCGTGATGACTTATGAATCAAGGGAGAAAACTCAATAAATGCAGAATTTAAAGACTCTAAAAAACCCCTTCCTATCATGGATTGATCAAGAGAAGTGGTTGACATTGACTCTTGAATCATTTACATCACTAACAAGTATGAAATGACTCAAGACTCAATGGGTTCAATTAACGTCCAATTGAACCTAAGTTAATTTTATTACCTAGCATCACTTTTAGTCCCAATTTTATTAATTCATTTTAATTACCATCCGTTCCTTAATTCATTAAGTCCAAAAGTGAGCTTTAAGTCCTCTAATGGAAAGGAGTACCAAATGAAGTGTCGTTTTAGGCACGAGAAAAGTGTCATGCCATTGGTAATGAACCCCTAAGGGGATTAAACCATTAAGAACAATACTTCTATCTTAAGCTTAAACAAGCAAATAATTTGAAACAACTTTCAAAGTAAAGAAAAAACGAAGAAATTAGGGAGGTTGCAGAGGTGATTAGAGATGAAAACAAGTATGGAAAGCAAGAAATAAACACTATAAGCTCAAATAGGTTGGTGGCTAAGGCCTAAACCACCAAACCTCTGAGGACCATTACACTACAAGCATGCTATACAAAGCTCAAACGCAATGAACAACTAAAAACAGTCCTAAAACAGTCCAAAAAAGTGCTGTAATTAAGACAAAAATAGCTAAAACAATAAGCTAAAACATGGAGCAAGTTTAGCTAGTAAGCAAGCACAAGGAGAGGAGGCTACCACCTCCATTTTTGGGACCTCAAAACATAATTTTAGTCTCTGAAAAAACTCTGAGATTCAGTGGTAAAAAGCTCAAAAAAATATGGTGAGAATGTGGGAAACACAAGGGCAAAGGCCTTAGGAATAAGGTTCAAAGAAGAGCTATCAACCCCTCTATCTTAAATGGCCTTAAACCACAAGTTTTAGCCCAAAAATTCAATGTAAAAAAAGTCTAAAAAACAAGCCAAAATAGTAGAAAAGATGGTAAATAAAGCAAAGAAACAAATCAAGAATTATACCTCTTGAATTGCAAACCAACAATTACACACCCTCAAGAGCTAAATACCTCAGCACAAATACCACAAGGTTTGGTTTAGAGTGTATAGGAAAAGGCTTAAGAACTTGCAAGAGAGAGAGAGAATTGTAGAGAGAGAAATTTTTGCTCCAAATTTTTCGAACCTTCACGACAAGAGGGGAGGTCATCCATATATAGAAAAACATAAGACTCCCTCAGAAATATCCATACAGACACGTATGGACTGATACATGCACCTGTAGAAACAGCTGGCACAGCTGGCAAAAATATTTGAAAAAAACACACAAGTGGCAGGCAACCCACTAATAGTGGCCGACAAGCTACATTACTGGCTGGCAGTCCACACAAGTGGGTCTGCAGGTCCCAGGATGTTTAGGCATGAAAAACTGCTGTTTTGGTCCAAAAACAAGGCAAGAGATTCACAGGGTTTTGAGGCTCAAAGATGAGGTATTCTGTTGAAGACTTCGAGCATTTGACAAGCATATACATATTCATCATTAGGTACGCAATCGATGGTGCCCAAGTCATAAGGGCGGTCAAAAATGGGATGTCTATAGTTATCCCTCTTTGACAGAACTCGAAGTCATGACATGATGTGAGTAAATGTCAAAGCCCGAAGATGACCCATTTTGACAAGGCCGTAAGACTTGGGAAAACAATCAAGACACAAATTAAATTGGTTGAGCTCGCAAGCTGCCTACATATCCTTTTGCAAAGAATTAAACCAACATAGTTCTGAGGCAAGATGCAAATGATAAGCATAAAAAACTTTGAAAGCTGGACTCATACGTCTCGTGAAGCTAGCTATTTTTGAAACACATGATTAATGAATACTTGAGTGTCAGACATAGGTTCAAACATAGGATTTGAAAACACTCGAATGCCATTTTCTTGTGTCAACCTTGATTCACTAATGTGTATGGTTTCTCTAGTAGGCAAAGGTATGCTCTGACTCATTAGTGGTCTAGGAGGAGCTTCGTACCATGATTGAGGCACATTAGATGGTCTCTTATGATTTTGATTATTAACTTGACCACTAGTTTGCCTATTATTTTGTCAGTTACTTTGTATAGGCTATTTATCTCAAGCCAATCTTTGTTGAAGTTTATATTTTTTTCAGTCTGTCTAATGATAGATGGTTGATAAGTGTTCATTCGATCCAAAAAGGATGTTGCCCATCTTTCCATTGTATGCATTAATTGTTGTCTCATAACATCAACCAATCCTCCTCACGGATTTGCTAGTTGGGCAGATGAAACAATTGAAGGTCCAATTTGTAGGCCTCTGTAGACGTCCCCGAACGCCCCGGGAGGGTTAAGTCCCGTTCTGTTCGTTTGTGGGTCTACTACAGTTCGGACTCAAATTGTCACGGTTCTTAATCTGAACCAAAGAGTCCAAATCCGGTAAATCGTTTTGAGAGAAAACAGATTTTTAGAAAAGAAGTGCCAAACATGGACTGCTTTGCCAGATACAGAGTCGCCACCTAAATATTTTTTTAAAATGAGAAATTTAGGAAACCCTGACTCGGTGCCGAAGGCCACGTGTCCGTCATCACCAAAGTTGTCTTGGCTCGGGAGCTTGGGTACGATCGGGGAAGGTCAGCTATGAGCACCCCCTTTCGCCCGGTCCGAAGACCGGCCTCTACTAACCATGATATCTTGTTTTTGAAAACATTATGGGGGTGTTTGGGAAGGGAAAAAGTAGCCGGGTTTAGGCTGTTTTCACAAAAAATCCCAAAAGCCTCACTGTTCAGAGGTTTTCCAAAAAAAATATATATATATATATAGGCTGCTGCCGGGGACAGTGTAGGCACAGCCTACACTGTCACAGCCGGCCATTGTCCACATCAAGGGCCAAATTACCATTTTGTCCCTTTGTATCAATTTAAAAAATAAAAAGTTAGGGATAAATTTGTCATTTTAATTTCAAACATCATTTCAACACATTTTTCAATACAACAACTCAAATAAAATCCATCTCCACTTCCCAAACACAAAAACTAAAATAGCTACTAAAATAGCTAAAAAGCCAAATAGCCTACTAAAATAGCCACTTCCCAAACGAGGCCTATATGTTCTTATTCCAGTTATTAGCCTAGAATTACTATGTTATGCGCGCAACAAACAAGTATAGACTAGATCGCCTAATTTGGAACAAAACATTGCATATCCGCTTGTTTGGAAAACGCTTTGGGATTTGCTACTCACAAGTAGGCTAAAACACGGATTTCAATGAGTCGTTCCAACTCAAACAATCCAACCTTCACCCACAGGCATTCAAACAGTTTATCACATAAGCATCTAGCCACATGGTAAGCATGTTGTTATGTTAGCATTCACACGCATGCGGCATGCAAAAGCATAAAAGCTTACCTAGTACTCCGTGCCAAAACAGAAACTAGTTAGTAATCAATGCGTGATCCTAGTTCATTTTAAGTGGCTAATGCATCACAGGCAAAATGCAGCTATAGTAGGCTCGGCTATCCTAAACATGGCATGTGAAATGCGACAGATAACACGCATTCAATTTGGAATTGAAATACAATGCAGTTAGCATGATGTACCGAGCCCGGTGCATGCGATACTGATGAATGATGCACGCATGCATAACATGAGGTATGCCAATTTAAATATGCCCTAGTCTACCATCATAAGCAGGTAAATAAAAGGGAAGAAAGAAGTGGGGGTTGGAAGACATGCACACACGCACCCACACTTATTACAAATTCGCCCTCGCTCGGAGGGACCAAAAGAATATACAGTCCCGAAATAATACAGTCCAAATACATAATAAATTATTACAAAATATTCTAATTTAAATTAAATTCGATGTAAAAAGAAAGGGGCCTCAGCCCTGCCTCGGGATGCGCGAATGATGCATGCTCGATCTATCTTGCCTGGAAAACCCGTGTCATGCCACTGTTGCTTCTGTTTTTATTGCCCTGTCTCTCCAAAAATTGCCAAAGTACCAGAATACCTTCCTTGCATGCTACTGAACACCACCGGCTGGAGGACGTGCCGACCGGCCATCTAAAATTTCCATCGGCTGCTGAGAAGATTATCGGCCATCCATATAGTGCCGGTCGGCACTCTAAACTGCCAGTCGGCATAAAATTCCTGCAGAGAACAGTTTTGACAGCAGCAACAGACAGACAGTGCATGACATGGAGTTTTGAGCATATGTAAGCATAGCCAATGCTTCCTATCATGCATGGGACTCAAGGAAGCATAGCCCTCGACCCTCGGGCCATCAATGATGCATCTTGGTGCATGATGGCCTAAAAGGCCAAGTTTACATTTTAATGGAAATGCATGCAACACACAAATGAAGACCAAGGCTCTATCATGTATTGGTCAAGGGCCTCGATGACCGAGAGTTGGGACAAGTTGCATCACTTGTGGTATGAACTCCTCTCAACCCTCACACTTGGTTTGACACCCCAAACCAAGTAATGCAATGCATGTTATGCAAGCATGGCTCCACAATGCAACTTAATACTAAAATGCAAACATGCCAAATGTAATGCAACATGCAAGGTGCAAATGCAATGCAAACATGGACAATTTAGGCAATAGGATTAGCATGTGGCAAGACCATATTAATCAAACATGCAACAAGCATTAGACAAATGTGCAATGGTGGACTTAAACCATGATGGGGCAGACCTCAATCCACCCCAAAACAGTGGCCAAAAGTGCCCCAAAAGGTGAGCAAATGCTCAAACAAACATGCAAGCTAATGGGCCTAAAACTAAGGCATAAAGGAGAGCACTCCACTACCACCAACGAGACCACACATGGTATGAATTAGACAAACAAAAACAGAACTTCTATTCACCAAAACACACCCCAAAATCCGATGATATGGCAGCCCAAATGCCTAGAACATACAAGCATGCACAATGCCCATTTTAAAGCATAAGAGATCAACATTTCAAAACATGAAAGAGATGATAAATGGAGACATATAAGCATGGCATAAGGACTGAAATAGCATGTTAATTGATTCCAAATCACTAAAATAGCTTGACCAAATGCATGTTTAGGACTCACATCTCAAGACTTACAAGCCTTAATGCAAAGCAACTATGTCAAACATGCTAAGCATGATAAAACTAGTGGCCAACAGACCTTAAACATGGCAAAATGAGGCTAATGTCTTCATGGAATCATGCTAATACATGCAAGGATCATGGCCTAAACACAAGATGCATTTCTATGCCAAATAGAGGAATGCAAAGCAAGTATAACATGCATGAAAGAGGCCAACAAACCACCATTAGACAGAGGTAAAACATGCTCCAAAACATCCAGATAAGCTCTGAAATGAGGCCAAAACAAACCAAGTAGGCATGTTCCCTTATGAGCCAAAACAAAAGGCAAAAGAGGGACAAAGGGGAGAGGGGTGTCCCTCCTCTATACAAGACTTCAAACCACCTTTTTTGCCACTAAAAACCCACTGGTTTTCAGTGGTGAAAGGACCCAAAACAATAAGGCAACTAAGGCTCAAAGTAAAGACACCAAATAAGCCAAAATAAGGCCTAAAAGGGTGAGTTTGCACTCAAACCACAAAATGGCCTTAATGAGAGTTCAAAAGCAAGAAAATATAAGACTTTTTTCAGTTATGCACAAAGCTCAAAACACAAAGCAAGATAGGTAAAAACTTGTTGCAAAAATGGGGAATCTGAAGTAAAGAGCTCACCTTTGAAGAACACTTGAAGAACAGGTGGTGCAGCCCTCCTCTATTGATCAAAACCAGTCCAAAAACTCAACAAACAACCCTCCAAGCCTCCCAATCTCGAGCTAAGGTGTAATGGTGTGTGTATTGGTGCAAAAGTAAGGTAAAACCACACTTTTAGGCCTAAAAACACACACACAAGAGGAGAGAGAGGGAAAATATAGAGAGAGAGAGATATATGACAGATATATAGATATAGAAGCTCTAGTTTTTGATCAAAAATGGCCAACCTCTCTCAAAGGGAGAGAGGTGGTGCTTATATAGGCCAAGACCAAGCCAAAAGACTTAATGGCTAAGCAAAGAGAAAGGTTCAAGGGGGCTAAAAGGGGCTAGGCTTCTTGGGGAAGCTAAGACAGCTGGCCAAGCTTCTCCAAGAAGCTTGGCCAAAGGTTCAAGCTTCTAGAAGCTTTAGGGGTTCAAAGGTGCAAAGGGGGCACTCCCATGCACGGGGATGAGTGATGGTGCATTCCAGCTGGCACAGCTGGCATACACCATGCCTCAGGGGTTCAAAGGGTGCACGCCGGCCAGCCAAAGAAACCATCGGCACAAAAAAGTGCCGGTCGGCAATATATAGTGCCGACCGGCCAAACATTTTAACAAAACAGTGCCGGCGGTGCACATATGCGGCCGGTGATGATGGGAGAGGGCCGGTGGGGTGTGGGGATGGCTGATCGGCCATTCCCTACCCTTCCAAGGCAAAACACAAGTGTTTGGTATAAAACCAGACACAAAACGGTCGAGTTCAGAGATTCTGAGGCAGGGCGCGTAGCCGAGACCTCCGGGAACTCCAAACGAACACGAACATGGATGATCACCGGGTGTTCAAACGGTGACGTCCAAGTCTTGAGGACGGTCAAAAATGGGGTGTCTACAGTTGCCCCTCTTTGACAGAACTCGAAAGTCATAACAATGACGGGAGTGAATGTCAAAGCCCAGAGACGACCCATTTTGACAAGGCCGAAGACTTGGACAAACATGCAAGACAAACAAGGTATGCGCCCGAAGGCAGGGGCAAAATGCAACTGAAAAGGCAAGAAGCCGAGCATAACTTATGATCATGAAAAGAAAGCTGTAACGAAGCACACATGCAACAGTTATAAGCTAGCATACACCAGACTACACTACAATGCAGAAAGGATATAAGAGAATTATGCAATTCTCAATACGTCTCACTCGGAGGATACAATACCTGTGCGGCTCGTTCGGTTGCACCGGCCTCAAATGAACCGTACATACAATATCGTGCCTGAAAAGAAAACAAACTTAACAGGTGCAATGTTGTTAGCAACATTCATGACAAAGCAATCGAAAGTGCGTGACAACGCAAGTCGTGCATAGAGAAGTGGTAGGATTCGAACACATGTGAGTAAAGCAATGCACGCATGCACGCAATGTGTATATAAAGAAACTTGAACACATGTGAGTAAAGCGATGCACACATGCACGCAATGTGTATAAAAACAGGAACTTGAACACATATCAGTAAAGCAATGCACACGTGCACGCAATGTGTATAAAGGGGAACTTGAACACATATAAGTAAAGCAATGCACACGTGCACGCAATGTGTATAAAAAGGAACTTGAACACATATCAGTAAAGCAATGCACACGTGCACGCAATGTGTATAAAAAGGAACTTGAACACATATCAGTAAAGCAATGCACACGTGCACGCAATGTGTATATAAAGAAACTTGAACACATATCAGTAAAGCAATGCACACGTGCACGCAATGTGTATATAAAGAAACTTGAACACATATCAGTAAAGCAATGCATACGTGCACGCAATGTGTATAAAGGGGAACTTGAACACATATAAGTAAAGCAATGCACACGTGCACGCAATGTGTATAAAAAGGAAGACGTAAGACAATGCAAATGGGGCACGCATGCTGATGCAAATGAGGAGGCACACGTGCCGATGAAAATGGGGCAGACGTGCCAATAGAAAATGGGGAGGCACACGTGCCGATGGAAATAAGGCACACGTGCCGATGCGAATGAGGAGGCACCCGTGCCGATGCAAGCGAGGCACACGTGCCGATGCAAGCGAGGCACACGTGCCGATGAAAACGAAGAGGCACACGTGCCAATGAAAACGAGGCACACGTGCCAATGAAGACGAGGCACACGTGCCAATGAAGACGAGGCACACGTGCCAATGATAAGGAGGGCACACGTGTCCATGCAAGTGGAGAGGCACACGTGCCGATGAAAATGGGGCACACGTGCCAATGCAAAGTGAGGAGGCACACGTGCCGATGGTAATAAGGCACACGTGCCGATGCGAATAAGGAGGCACACGTGCCAATGGAAATGAGGCACACGTGCCGATGCGAATGAGGAGGCACACGTGCCGATGCAAGCGAGGCACACGTGCCGATGCAAGCGAGGCACACGTGCCGATGAGGATGAGGCACACGTGCCGATGAGGATGAGGCACACGTGCCGATGCGAATGAGGAGGCACACGTGCCGATGCAAGATGAGGGCACACGTGCCCATGCAAGTGGAGAGGCACACGTGCCGATAAAAATGGGGCACACGTGCCAATGCAAAGTGAGGAGGCACACGTGCCAATGGAATGAGGCACACGTGCCGATGCGAATGAGGAGGCACACGTGCCGATGCAAGCGAGGCACACGTGCCGGTGAGGATGAGGCACACGTGCCGATGAGAATAAGGCACACGTGCCGATGCGAATGAGGAGGCACACGTGCCGATGCAAGATGAGGGCACACGTGCCCATGCAAGTGGAGAGGCACACGTGCCGATGAAAATGGGGCACACGTGCCAATGGAAAAGGAGGGCACACGTGCCCATGCAAGTGGAGAGGCACACATGCCGATAAAAATGGGGCACACGTGCCAATGCAAAGTGAGGAGGCACACGTGCCAATGAAGACGAGGGCACACGTGCCAATGAAGACGAGGCACACGTGCCAATAAAGAGGAGGCACACGTGCCGATGGTAATGAGGGCGAGGCACACGTGCCTAAGGGAATGAGACACACATGCCACATGAAAATGTAAAACAATGCAAGTGTGACACGCATGCCACACGAATGTTTAAAAACAATGCAAGTGTGACACGCATGCCACACAAAATGTAAACTTGAGTGTGCGACAACGCACGTTCCTTCTTTTTGAAATGCATGATAATGCAAAACAAGGAGATGCACGACAACACGAATGATGTGCGAGGCGATGTATGTATTGAGGTGCATGACAATGCATGACAACGTTTGTAATAAAATGCATGACAATGCATGAGGGATGTACATGACGGCGCGACGCAACGCACCGTACAATATGATGAATGCATGCAATGCACGCGGGGCAACTTTTGAATCTTGGAAATGGCAAAAGGATATAAAAGGATACAACATTGCATGAATTTGAGTGCCACGCACAGAAGACACGGTCCGAGGTCAAAACGGAGGCCGGTTGAGCGTCGGAGATAGACTTTCTTGCACTTTCTTGGGCCATGAAGACCAGAAACCACTCATATTGCCTAAACAAGGCTGTGGGAACATCACCGGCTGGGCTAGGAGGCCACCGGCTACCTACCGGCTGAAAATAAATTCCATCGGCACAATATTCTGCCGGCCGGCAAAAAATGTTGCCGACCGGCAAAAAGTTGCTGAGTCGGGGCAGATTCGACTTTTCACCCCGGGTCTTTTAAAATAGGGTTTCTAAACCCTATTTTCTTATTTCTCCTCCGCCGAAAACCATGTCTCTCTCTCTCTCTAGAGCTTTGTTCTCTCCTCATTTCCTCATTTCTTTGCGTTCTCGCGCCTTTTCCGTCGTTCGATTCGCGAAGTTCATCGCGTTTCGGACATTTTCGACCGATTGAAATTTCATTTCAGCGCTCCCTTTGCCATTTCCGCCTTTTTGGGACTTGTTCCCCTCGATTTCCTCTTCATTTCCATACCTTTTTCCCATCCCGACCTTTCCGGCCATTTCCGACCCTCCCGGGGGTTGACTTTTCAGTTGACTCTTCGTATTCCGACCCGATTTTCATTCCCCGACCATTTTCCATCATTCTCGATATGGCCGACGACATTCCACATGTTGGGACTCCCCCGGATCACGAGATGGATCTCGGGGTCGAGCTCCTCCCGTTGAGCGAGCGCCCTTTCGACCCGGCGACCTACCGGCCGGCGATTCACGTTCTGCCACCCGACGGACTACGCCAGTTCAGGAGCTTCGACATGGCGTTGGATCCTGAGCTCTTGCTGCGCGAGCCTGCCTCCCACCTATCCTCCGGCGCTTCCGAGGTAACTTTCTTTCTCTGCTTTACTTTCCGCGATGTAGAATGTTTAACTGCCGATTATCATAACTGGCTGCATTCTTTAATTGCTTAGTTCCGATACGCTGATATACTGTACATTGTAGTTGATTACAAACGCGTTTGCAACTGATTATCTGTTTAAGACTCACATGCGCACACACTGCGCTAGCCTTGAATCACTCAAACCACGGCACACACCGTATCTCACTGCAAACACCGACACCCGATACCTGTTTGAATCTAAAAAACTTGCACGTATGCCACATTTGCACCGAGCCACCCAAACACGCTGACGCATCACACGTTGTAGTTCACTATAAGCACACCGGCACCCGGTATCTGTTTGAATCTGATAATATGCACGCATGCCAAATTTGCGTTGATTTTGACTATTTCTTCAAAACTGTACATTTGATATTGTTTCGCAACTATTTGTTTGAAAACAGGGAGATTCCCATACCATCCGCGGGTATGGGAACACTGTTGCTCGCGAGTGGTACACCGAGCTTCCCGATGCAGTTCGCCATATTGTGGACCAAGCCGGCTTTGGCGCATTCTGCAGGGGGCTCTCCAGGCTTACGACATGTAGACCTCTCCTTGCCGCCCTGGTGGAGAGATGGTGGGACACCATCGATTCATTTCACTTCTCGGCGACCGGGGACATGACGATGACCCCTTACGATTTCTCGATGCTCACAGGCATCGGGGTAGGGGGTGATCCGATCCCCTTTGACATTGATATGGACGAGTGGACCGCGGCCCAGGTCTATTTGCTTGGCGCGGCACCGCCTCTTGCGCGTCCGGGCTTTGTCAGATATTCCTGGTTCGAGGTGCAGTTCAGGGTCCAGCCCCTCCTTGTCGATGCAGCCCCGATGACCCCGGAGGCCGTGGAGAGATACGCACGCGGCTTCCTTATGTTCCTGTTTGGGACGACCATCTTCGCCGACCGGGCGAACACAGTGCCTCTCTATCTTCTCAGCGCACTGGTGGACGTCAGAGACATTTTACATTTCGACTGGGGTGGCGCCGCTCTGGCCACCCTTTATGGATATATGAGCTCCGCCTCCCGTGGCAGCGAACAGTTGCTCGGGGGTTACTGGCGTGCTTGGGAGGTACATTTCTTCTCTACTTTACATTTCTGTTCTATATTTTCTGTACTCTGTACACTGCACACACTGTAGTCTGCTTTATACTTGCTGTATACTGTACACACGGCACACACATACTCTGCTTTACACTGACTGTACACTGCTCACATTGTACACTCTGCACAATACACTGCACAAAACATGGCTCTGCTATTTCTGCTTTCTATTCTGTATTCTGCTTTATCTGATAAATGCACTGGTATTTATCTTGCAGTTGTGGGTTTACGCCTACTTTCCTAGGCTCGCTCCTGTACCCGACGCAGAGACCCCTCTGGTCGTCCCTTTTTCACGTCGCTTTGACGGGAGATGCACCCGGAGGCCGCGGGAGACATTCAGCTTCTTCCGCCGCTACTTCGACACCATCACCCCTGCCGAGGTATGTTTTACTTACAGTTCATTTAGGTTTCGCCTTTCCACTACATATTTTAATAACAATAGGTAACAAACTGTATTTCATTTTCAGATCACCTGGCAGCCGTGGGCTCCACTGCCAGTGATGATGTGGGATCGATTTGCCGGCGCCGACGAGACCTCGCGCTACCGGATTCTGCTCGAGGGCCCGGTCTGTCGGGCTTGGTACCTGGGCGAGCGTTTCCTACGCCAGACCCTGGGCTTACCTGAGCAGATAGTCTCGGTGCATCCTCCTGAGCATATGCGGGATACCGAGAGATTCACCGCCGATCAGATAGCGGACTACACCCTTGGCTGGGAGGCGGACGGCTACAGAGGCGAGGGGGATTACTCGGAGTACGTCCGGGCCTTCATCATGCGACCTCTGAGCGGCGGCCGCCGAGCGGAGAGAGAGAGACCTGTGGCGCCAGTGGCCGGAGCAGGAGCTGGAGGGGGAGCGCCGAGGAGGGCTCGACTTCGTGGCAGGGGTGGAGTCCAGCGAGGGCGGGGGACCGGTTGGCCTACTCTGCCCGCTTCATTGACTTTCCGAGGGCAAGGTGGGGTGACCTATCAGATCCCCTTCGCCCCTCCGCCAGCTGATCACGAGTTTGTTGGTATTCCCGACTTGCCTCCGGTATGTATTACTGCATTCTTGTACAGTTATTTCGTTTCAGTTTATTTGATATTCCACAGAATACTGATGCATCTGATACTCCTGCAGGCGTCTTCCGAGTACACCCGGCAGTCATTGGAGATGAATGCCTCCATGATGGGGATGTTACAGCGGACCTTTGACCTCCTAGCCCTCTACAGCATTCCGGTATGTTCTTACCACAGCCTCAAACCATACACAAACTGCTTTACATACTCTGATGCACAACACAACATCCGATAAACTGCTCACGGCATCTGATACACGATACTTATACACTGCACCCTGCACTGATTCACTACTCACGGCATACATACACTGTACTCATACACTGTACTCATACACTGCATTCTGCACTGATTCACTGCTTATGGCATTCACACACTGTACTCATGCACTGCATTCTGCACTGATAAACTGCTCACGGCATTCACACACTGTACTCATACACTGCATTCTGCACTGATTCGCTACTTACAGTATTCTGATGTATTTGCCTTTCTTGTTTTTTTTTTTTTTTCAGCCTCCCTTCCAGATTCCTCCGGTGGGTGGCGCTCCAGCTGGACCTCCCATTTCTACCCGGGATGGCAGGGCATCTCCCCGCACCAGAGGGAGGCGCACTCATGTCGGGAGCAGCTCGCGGGCTCCAGTTCCAGATGACGAGTCTGAGGCGGAGACAGAGGCGGAGGAGACCAGTGATGGCTCGTACTCGAGCTCAGACGGTGATGCCCCTAGTGGTGCCCCCGTTGATGACGCTCCTGGACCTTCGTCCAGGAAGAGGACCAGGACAGATTGAGGGCCCCGGAGCCATTTTGACATTTGATACAGATTTTTACTGTTTTTCTTTTCTTTTTGCATTTTCCCCTTTTGGTTAGTAGTTAGGGTACTTTGTACTGCCGCAGGCAGATTTTGTTTCCAAAACTATGTACTTGAAAAGATTATGAAATGAAACAAACTTTTTGTCTGAAAAAGTGTTTACATTTGCGCATTTTATACCTTGCACTGTATTGCCTCATATTACACCTCAAATGTAAATGATACTGATATGTTGTCTGAAAATTAAACACTTGTAATTTGAGCACTTGCACTATGATAATCGGATAACCAACCAACTAACAGCAAACAACTCATACAAACCACTACTCAAACTGCACAATATAGCCCATACTCTACTGGGGATTGATCTGCATACAGCCTATAATACAATACTCGGTTCATTCTGCACACAACAAACCCTGAACAAATAACCCCAATCTGACAAGACGGACCACAAAAGCTGACATGGTTGCAGGTGAAACACACTCGGATGTCCCAAATTTTCCCTTTCCTTCTCTTGCTTCGCATGAATGTAGAGAATGGCACAGCATTCTGAGCACAAACGATTTTGTGAAATAAAGAAGGGTTTTCCACCGGGGTATCGAGCCTACCACAGAACACAGCGGAGAGACTCAAACAAAGAAACAAAAGGCACACGACCTGAACACAACGAGACACACTTGAAAAAGACTCAAAGCCAAAATCGAGATCGACAAATCAAAAGACACGACACACGGACATGCTTACAAAAAGACCTTTAATCTCGAGGAGCCAATTCCTCCGGGTATTATTCCCACCCTTTCTGATTTGTGATACTCACATCACTCGGCCCTCAGGCTCGGTTTTTCTCTCAAAACCCTTTTCTCACTTCTCTCTCTGCTTACACCTCTCTATTCTTTATTCTCTCATTTTTTATCCCTCCCCAGGGTGGTTGATAGGTAAACGAGAGGTTGTGGGTTCATGCCCAACACTGTTAGCTCACGGCTATTCCTTCTGGCGGATAGAGTGCCTTTCCGGCGAGTATGTTGACGGGGGAAAGAGAGAAGACTTGACTCAATTGTGCCCCTAGTTCGTCACTTTGACCATTTTTTGTTTTCTAAAACAGTTTTGATCAACAATGAGAGTTGGATTAACGCACTTATTCGATTTTTGACTTGAAAATCATGCAAACCAGGCTGTGAGCACTGAAAATTTTCCTTTTTGGGTCCAAACATGGTCCGATTTTGGAAAATGAAATAGTTTTCGAGAAAATAGTCAACTTCAGTAAAAAATTTCAAAAACTATTTATATGTTGCAAACAATCGATGCTTGACGAGCAGGGAACTTACCCTCGAGATGTGCAACCTCGGATCGGGGATGATGGAAAATCGCCCCTGGCTTAAAGGGGGGGAATAAGGCAACGGAAAGTTGCCCCTGGTTTGGACGGCAACTCAGGGCAACTTATGGCAATGCATGGCAACGGAAAGTTGCCCCTTGTCTGGATGATGCCGCAGCATTTTTGCAGATGGTCTTTATCGAGGACGACTGAACTCCGAAGGCGACGGTCTGAACCAATATATGGACACAGTCACTGTAAGAGCAATGGTGGCTGGACTTCAGGACGAAGTTGCCTACGTATCCCAAACATGGGAATCAAGCCTACGTAGTTCACGGTTGTTACAACCGAATTGTCGGATGCAGAGGAAGCAAGGATGATCAAAACCATTACATGGACTGAGGCGCTTATGGAAGCGTTGGGGGCTGGACTTCAGAATGAAGTTGCCTACGTATCCCAAACATGGGAATCAAGCCTTACGTAGTTCCGGTTAAGGTACACTCGGGTATTTTAACCTTCACTTTTTAGGCTCTGACTTTTGCCAAGGTGCCCAATGTGGGTTTTCGACCTTGCGAGCTATGTTTTTCTTTTTCTTTTCTTTTCTTTTCTTTTGCATTTTCATTTCTTTTCTTTCTTTTCTTTTGCTATTCTTTGTTCTTTTCTTTTCTTTTTCTTTTCTTTTGCTCTAACTTTTGCCTGGGTCGCCCTTCCGGGTTTTCGGTCCAGCGAGCCTCTCAAAAGGTAAAAAGTGTAGCAAGCCCATGCCAAATGGTTTTGAGATTGAAGCCTCTCCGTGTCCAGGAGAACGACTGTTGTGTTGATTTGCAGAAAAGTCCATCACGGCTACTTCACGAGCCTTGCCTGGTGGGATCTGATCTTCTTGATCTGCCTTTGGTGCCTCTTGTTCGAGGGCTGCTTCAAATCTGGCCACACAGGCGTTTCATGGCATTGGATGTTTTGAACGGACTCCAGGTTTGAACAGATAAGTTGAATCTTGAGGCTGAGAGCGATCCTAGGCTGCACAATCTCAAGAGCGATTCCACACAAGTCTTCACAAGACCGCGCAAGACATTTCGTTTTTGAAAGTTTTTAAGAAAGCGACAAATCGCTCGCGCTGAAGATAATGTGGAACCAGTCTGGATCGAACCAGGATCCTTCTCAGTACTCAGGCCGACAAGCATGATTTCATTCATTAAAAGTTTAGCATGCCTCTCTTTCTCTCAAAAATGATCGAAGTTTCGCAAAACCCGAGGAATTACTTCCTCTTCGTTTTTATCACCACAGTGTTCGAAAAGGGTTTTTATGAAAAGCTTAGGTCATTACAACGATGCTTAAGGCACAAGAGAGTAGGCGAAATGTACTGTCATTCCATTCACATCCTCTGGCACAACTAGCTGAAACAACAACAAGTACGGAAATGTGATAGCCGCGGCTGTTTCATTCAGATTCCCTGATTGTGACTAGCTCCTCGACTGAGACAGACTCAAAAAGCAAAAACAACTAATTACAAGACAAAACGGTGTTTGAGGCAACAACCCCGAAATCACCTGGTATTCTATACAAGAGGGACTGACTCATTACAACAAGACAGACCTTGTAAGTAAAAAGACTGACTCAATAGAGAGAGACAGACTCAAAACAAAACAAAACAATGACTCGACACCCGAGCCAGAATTTACAAAACTAACATTAACAGATGCCCAAGAATGCGTGCCAAACGCCACATCCAAAAATGCGCCAGGCACTGCCCACAGGCGGTTCACCTTTTGATTACATACTCGCAGTATCTGTGTCCTCAAAATCCAAGAACTCTGTAGTGACTGACTTGGCTGAGGTGGGGGGGAGGATAACCTCGTTGTCAATCAAATCTTGCACCTCATGACGGAGGCGGAAACAATTGTCGGTAGCATGGCCTGTCTGCTGGTGGTACGCACAGTACAGAGCAGCATCATGAGTAGCAG
The DNA here is from genome assembly GCA_036172215.1 of Camellia granthamiana. Classification (NCBI taxonomy): domain Eukaryota; kingdom Viridiplantae; phylum Streptophyta; class Magnoliopsida; order Ericales; family Theaceae; genus Camellia; species Camellia granthamiana. The sequence goes on along the minus strand of CM069903.1, from coordinate 92,087,635 downwards.
GGAGATTCTTCGGTAGGGGTCGCGGCTCCAGGGGTGTAAGGTGCCCCTTTTTAGCCAAAATCAAAAGTGCCCTAGACAAAGGCATGTAGAGAGGATGGAAGACCCTGCGCCCTCGGGGCAGGTACTTTGGAGCCTGGGTACTCTTGCCAGATGTACTAGCGAACGGATCGGCGGGTGCGGCCTTAGATTTCTGATCCTTTCCGGATGCGAGGTTGGGAGCGGGAAGAACTGTTTTGGCTTGACGGGGCCTATCCCGGTTCTCTGATTGACTGGAACTGCCCTCAGGCGGAGTGGGGAAAGCGTCCTCCACAGCTTTTGTCATAACTGCAGATATCTGTTGCTTGTTCATCCCCCCGGCTTTCAAAGCCTCTACTGCCCACAGCAGTTGTTCGATAGGGTCGGCATCTGCCTTCATCTTGCCTTTGTCTCTAGCCTCAGCCTGATCTAGGGTTTGAGTTGGTACGTCATTGCCATAACTGGAGGCCATCTCCGATTGGCTGAGTTCAATTACAATCCGTCCCAATAGCGGGGGCTCCTGGGATACAAAGCCTCCGACATATGGTGCGGCTGGTGGCAAGGCAGACATCCCGTAGGCGAGATCCGCCACGGATCTTTGAAGATCACCTATCATTCCCATTAGTTCAAATGTAGTAGGCTCACAAGCCTGATATAGCTGAGGGGCCCAGACTGGGTGTGCAACCGGCGATCTGGGTGGATGTGGCATATCAACAGTAGTCTCACTGTGTAGAGTGATTCCTTGATCCAACGCGGCCGTCATGACCGTGATCTCTTCTGAGTTCTGCGTCATACTAAGTCCTGCCGCGGCAAGGAGAAGACACTAGCTGTTCTGGATCAATTTTCTGAATCTCTGAACTGAAACAGAAAACAAACAGTATTTCAGCCCCAAACAGATCAAACACGGGTGTAGCTGATCAACTGCACTCTACTACTGATCACTGTTCCCCAGAACCACTGTTCGAAACTGAATTGATACCCGCAGATATAACTGATTCTCAACAACACTGATACTGGTGCCCTCGGGTCGAATACCCAATCTTGCAAACTGATATGTGTGTTCCTGTAGAGATACACTCTAAAAGCACATAACAGGTAAATGAGAACCAATACACCCCTATGTTGGGGTAGGGTTTCCCTGTCCTATTTTGTCAGGAGCTAGGGTTTCACTACGCACGCAGCAGGTTTCAAACAACCTAACATCGGGTAAGCAACCTGTCCTAGTTTGGAATGGTCACTATGGATTCCGAATATGCACTAGGTCGAATGGTCGAAAAGGGTGCCCCGGTAAAACCGGGGTTTGTGTTCCCATACTGGCAAAGCCCGCAACCGGTCAGCCTTGTGGTCATGCCTTGACAAGACAAGCCTCCAGCAAACCGCTCAGGAATAGCAGATGGCCAACACGGTGTCCTAGGCGCACCAATGCACATGCAATGCAAAGAAACACATAAATGAAATCAAAATAGGATATCACGAGTTCGAGTCAAGCTCTCTAAATCCCCAGCAGAGTCGCCAGAAACTGTAGACGTCCCCGAACGCCCCGGGAGAGTTAAGTCCCGTTCTGTTCGTTTGTGGGTCTACTACAGTTCGGACTCAAATTGTCACGGTTCTTAATCTGAACCAAAGAGTCCAAATCCGGCAAATCGTTTTGAGAGAAAACAGATTTTTAGAAAAGAAGTGCCAAACATAGACTGCTTTGCCAGATACAGAGTCGCCACCAAAATATTTTTTTGAAAATGGGAAATTTAGGAAACCCTGACTCGGTGCCGAAGGCCACGTGTCCGTCATCACCAAAGTTGTCTTGGCTCGGGAGCTTGGGTACGATCGGGGAAGGTCAGCTATGAGCACCCCCTTTCGCTCGGTCCGAAGACCGGCCTCTACTAACTATGATATCTTGTTTTTGAAAACATTATATGTTCTTATTCCAGTTATTAGCCTAGAATTACTATGTTATGCGCGCAACAAACAAGTATAGACTAGATCGCCTAATTTGGAACAAAACATTGCATATCCGCTTGTTTGGAAAACGCTTTGGGATTTGCTACTCGCAAGTAGGCTAAAACACGGATTTCAATGAGTCGTTCCAACTCAAACAATCCAACCTTCACCCACAGGCATTCAAACAGTTTATCACATAAGCATCTAGCCACATGGTAAGCATGCTGTTATGTTAGCATTCACACGCATGCGGCATGCTAAAGCATAAAAGCTTACCTAGTACTCCGTGCCAAAACAGAAACTAGTTAGTAATCAATGCGTGATCCTAGTTCATGTTAAGTGGCTAATGCATCACAGGCAAAATGCAGCTATAATAGGCTCGGCTATCCTAAACATGGCATGTGAAATGCGACAGATAACACGCATTCAATTTGGAATTGAAATACAATGCAGTTAGCATGATGTACCGAGCCCGGTGCATGCGATACTGATGAATGATGCACGCATGCATAACATGAAGTATGCCAATTTAAATATGCCCTAGTCTACCATCATAAGCAGGTAAATAAAAGGGAAGAAAGAAGTGGGGGTTGGAAGACATGCACACACGCACCCACACTTATTACAAATTCGCCCTCGCTCGGAGGGACCAAAAGAATATACAGTCCCGAAATAATACAGTCCAAATACATAATAAATTATTACAAAATATTCTAATTTAAATTAAATTCGATGTAAAAAGAAAGGGGCCTCAGCCCTGCCTCGGGATGCGCGAATGATGCATGCTCGATCCATCTTGCCTGGAAAACCCGTGTCATGCCACTGTTACTTCTATTTTTACTGCCCTGTCTCTCCAAAAATTGCCAAAGTCCCAGAATACCTTCCTTGCATGCTACTGAACACCACCGGCTGGAGGACGTGCCGACTGGCCATCTAAAATTTCCATCGGCTGCTGAGAAGATTATCGGCCATCCATATAGTGCCGGTCGGCACTCTAAACTGCCGGTCGGCATAAAATTCCTGCAGAGAACAGTTTTGACAGCAGCAGCAGACAGACAGTGCATGACATGGAGTTTTGAGCATATGTAAGCATAGCCAATGCTTCCTATCATGCATGGGACTCAAGGAAGCATAGCCCTCGACCCCCGGGCCATCAATGATGCATCTTGGTGCATGATGGCCTAAAAGGCCAAGTTTACATTTTAATGGAAATGCATGCAACACACAAATGAAGACCAAGGCTCTATCATGTATTGGTCAAGGGCCTCGATGACCGAGAGTTGGGACAAGTTGCATCACTTGTGGTATGAACTCCTCTCAACCCTCACACTTGGTTTGACACCCCAAACCAAGTAATGCAATGCATGTTATGCAAGCATGGCTCCACAATGCAACTTAATACTAAAATGCAAACATGCCAAATGTAATGCAACATGCAAGGTGCAAATGCAATGCAAACATGGACAATTTAGGCAATAGGATTAGCATGTGGCAAGACCATATTAATCAAACATGCAACAAGCATTAGACAAATGTGCAATGGTGGACTTAAACCATGATGGGGCAGCCCTCAATCCACCCCAAAACAGTGGCCAAAAGTGCCCCAAAAGGTGAGCAAATGCTCAAACAAACATGCAAGCTAATGGGCCTAAAACTAAGGCATAAAGGAGAGCACTCCACTACCACCAACGAGACCACACATGGTATGAATTAGACAAGCAAAAACAGAACTTCTATTCACCAAAACACACCCCAAAATCCGATGATATGGCAGCCCAAATGCCTAGAACATACAAGCATGCACAATGCCCATTTTAAAGCATAAGAGATCAACATTTCAAAACATGAAAGAGATGATAAATGGAGACATATAAGCATGGCATAAGGACTGAAATAGCATGTTAATTGATTCCAAATCACTAAAATAGCTTGACCAAATGCATGTTTAGGACTCACATCTCAAGACTTACAAGCCTTAATGCAAAGCAACTATGTCAAACATGCTAAGCATGATAAAACCAGTGGCCAACAGACCTTAAACATGGCAAAATGAGGCTAATGTCTTCATGGAATCATGCTAATACATGCAAGGATCATGGCCTAAACACAAGATGCATTTCTATGCCAAATAGAGGAATGCAAAGCAAGCATAACATGCATGAAAGAGGCCAACAAACCACCATTAGACAGAGGTAAAACATGCTCCAAAACATCCAGATAAGCTCTGAAATGAGGCCAAAACAAACCAAGTAGGCATGTTCCCTTATGAGCCAAAACAAAAGGCAAAAGAGGGACAAAGGGGAGAGGGGTGTCCCTCCTCTATACAAGACTTCAAACCACCTTTTTTGCCACTAAAAACCCACTGGTTTTCAGTGGTGAAAGGACCCAAAACAATAAGGCAACTAAGGCTCAAAGTAAAGACACCAAATAAGCCAAAATAAGGCCTAAAAGGGTGAGTTTGCACTCAAACCACAAAATGGACTTAATGAGAGTTCAAAAGCAAGAAAATATAAGACTTTTTTCAGTTATGCACAAAGCTCAAAACACAAAGCAAGATAGGTAAAAACTTGTTGCAAAAATGGGGAATCTGAAGTAAAGAGCTCACCTTTGAAGAACACTTGAAGAACAGGTGGTGCAGCCCTCCTCTATTGATCAAAACCAATCCAAAAACTCAACAAACAACCCTCCAAGCCTCCCAATCTCGAGCTAAGGTGTAATGGTGTGTGTATTGGTGCAAAAGTAAGGTAAAACCACACTTTTAGGCCTAAAAACACACACACAAGAGGAGAGAGAGGGAAAATATAGAGAGAGAGATATATGACAGATATATAGATATAGAAGCTCTGGTTTTTGATCAAAAATGGCCAACCTCTCTCAAAGGGAGAGAGGTGGTGCTTATATAGGCCAAGACCAAGCCAAAAGACTTAATGGCTAAGCAAAGAGAAAGGTTCAAGGGGGCTAAAAGGGGCTAGGCTTCTTGGGGAAGCTAAGACAGCTGGCCAAGCTTCTCCAAGAAGCTTGGCCAAAGGTTCAAGCTTCTAGAAGCTTTAGGGGTTCAAAGGTGCAAAGGGGGCACTCCCATGCACGGGGATGAGTGATGGTGCATTCCAGCTGGCACAGCTGGCATGCACCATGCCTCAGGGGTTCAAAGGGTGCACGCCGGCCAGCCAAAGAAACCATCGGCACAAAAAAGTGCCGGTCGGCAATATATAGTGCCGACCGGCCAAACATGTTAACAAAACAGTGCCGGCGGTGCACATATGCGGCCGGTGATGATGGGAGAGGGCCGGTGAGGTGTGGGGATGGCTGATCGGCCATTCCCTACCCTTCCAAGGCAAAACACAAGTGTTTGGTATAAAACCAGACACAAAACGGTCGAGTTCGGAGATTCTGAGGCAGGGCGCGTAGCCGAGACCTCCGGGAACTCCAAACGAACACGAACATGGATGATCACCGGGTGTTCAAACGGTGACGTCCAAGTCTTGAGGACGGTCAAAAATGGGGTGTCTACAGTTGCCCCTCTTTGACAGAACTCGAAAGTCATAACAATGACGCGAGTGAATGTCAAAGCCCAGAGACGACCCATTTTGACAAGGCCGAAGACTTGGACAAACATGCAAGACAAACAAGGTATGCGCCCGAAGGCAGGGGCAAAATGCAACTGAAAAGGCAAGAAGCCGAGCATAACTTATGATCATGAAAAGAAAGCTGTAACGAAGCACACATGCAACAGTTATAAGCTAGCATACACCAGACTACACTACAATGCAGAAAGGATGTAAGAGAATTATGCAATTCTCAATACGTCTCACTCGGAGGATACAATACCTGTGCGGCTCGTCCGGTTTCACCGGCCTCAAATGAACCGTACATACAATATCGTGCCTGAAAAGAAAACAAACTTAACAGGTACAATGTTGTTAGCAACATTCATGACAAAGCAATCGAAAGTGCGTGACAACGCAAGTCGTGCATAGAGAAGTGGTAGGATTCGAACACATGTGAGTAAAGCAATGCACGCATGCACGCAATGTGTATATAAAGAAACTTGAACACATGTGAGTAAAGCGATGCACACATGCACGCAATGTGTATAAAAACAGGAACTTGAACACATATCAGTAAAGCAATGCACACGTGCACGCAATGTGTATAAAGGGGAACTTGAACACATATCAGTAAAGCAATGCACACGTGCACGCAATGTGTATAAAAAGGAACTTGAACACATATCAGTAAAGCAATGCACACGTGCACGCAATGTGTATATAAAGAAACTTGAATACATATCAGTAAAGCAATGCACACGTGCACGCAATGTGTATATAAAGAAACTTGAACACATATCAGTAAAGCAATGCATACGTGCACGCAATGTGTATAAAGGGGAACTTGAACACATATAAGTAAAGCAATGCACACGTGCACGCAATGTGTATAAAAAGGAAGATGTAAGACAATGCAAATGGGGCACGCATGCTGATGCAAATGAGGAGGCACACGTGCCGATGAAAATGGGGCAGACGTGCCAATAGAAAATGGGGAGGCACACGTGCCGATGGAAATAAGGCACACGTGCCGATGCGAATGAGGAGGCACCCGTGCCGATGCAAGCGAGGCACACGTGCCGATGCAAGCGAGGCACACGTGCCAATGAAAACGAAGAGGCACACGTGCCTATGAAGACGAGGCACACGTGCCAATGAAGACGAGGCACACGTGCCAATGATAAGGAGGGCACACGTGTCCATGCAAGTGGAGAGGCACACGTGCCGATGAAAATGGGGCACACGTGCCAATGCAAAGTGGGGAGGCACACGTGCCGATGGTAATAAGGCACATGTGCCGATGCAAATAAGGAGGCACACGTGCCAATGGAAATGAGGCACACGTGCCGATGCAAATGAGGAGGCACACGTGCCGATGAGGATGAGGCACACGTGCCGATGAGGATGAGGCACACGTGCCGATGCGAATGAGGAGGCACACGTGCCGATGCAAGATGAGGGCACACGTGCCCATGCAAGTGGAGAGGCACACGTGTCGATAAAAATGGGGCACACGTGCCAATACAAAGTGAGGAGGCACACGTGCCAATGGAAATGAGGCACACGTGCCGATGCGAATGAGGAGGCACACGTGCCGATGCAAGCGAGGCACACGTGCCGATGAGGATGAGGCACACGTGCCGATGAGAATAAGGCACACGTGCCGATGCGAATAAGGAGGCACACGTGCCGATGCAAGATGAGGGCACACGTGCCCATGCAAGTGGAGAGGCACACGTGCCGATGAAAATGGGGCACACGTGCCAATGCAAAGTGAGGAGGCACACGTGCCAATGAAGACGAGGCACACGTGCCAATAAAGAGGAGGCACACGTGCCGATGGTAATGAGGGCGAGGCACACGTGCCTAAGGGAATGAGACACACATGCCACATGAAAATGTAAAACAATGCAAGTGTGACACGCATGCCACACGAATGTTTAAAAACAATGCAAGTGTGACACGCATGCCACACAAAATGTAAACTTGAGTGTGCGACAACGCACGTTCCTTCTTTTTGAAATGCATGATAATGCAAAACAAGGAGATGCATGACAACACGAATGATGTGCGAGGCGATGTATGTATTGAGGTGCATGACAATGCATGACAACGTTTGTAATAAAATGCATGACAATGCATGAGGGATGTACATGACGGCACGACGCAACGCACCGTACAATATGATGAATGCATGCAACGCACGCGGGGCAACTTTTGAATCTTGGAAATGGCAAAAGGATACAAAAGGATACAACATTGCATGAATTTGAGTGCCACGCACAGAAGACACGGTCCGAGGTCAAAACGGAGGCCGGTTGAGCGTCAGAGATACACTTTCTTGCACTTTCTTGGGCCATGAAGACCAGAAACCACTCATATTGCCTAAACAAGGCTGTGGGAACATCACCGGCTGGGCTAGGAGGCCACCGGCTACCTACCGGCTGAAAATAAATTCCATCGGCACAATATTCTGCCGGCCGGCAAAAAATGTTGCCGACCGGCAAAAAGTTGCTGAGTCGGGGCAGATTTGACTTTTCACCCCGGGTCTTTTAAAATAGGGTTTCTAAACCCTATTTTCTTATTTCTCCTCCACCGAAAACCATCTCTCTCTCTCTCTAGAGCTTTGTTCTCTCCTCATTTCCTCATTTCTTTGCGTTCTCGCGCCTTTTCCGTTGTTCGATTCGCGAAGTTCATCGCGTTTCGGACATTTTCGATCGGTTGAAATTTCATTTCAGCACTCCCTTTGCCATTTCCGCCTTTTTGGGACTTGTTCCCCTTGATTTCCTCTTCATTTCCATACCTTTTTCCCATCCCGACCTTTCCGGCCATTTCCGACCCTCCCGGGGGTTGACTTTTCAGTTGACTCTTCGTATTCCGACCCGATTTTCATTCCCCGACCATTTTCCATCATTCTCGATATGGCCGACGACATTCCACATGTTGGGACTCCCCCGGATCACGAGATGGATCCTGGGGTCCAGCGCCCTTTCGACCCGGCGACCTACCGGCCGGCGATTCACGTTCTGCCACCCGACGGACTGCGCCAGTTTAGGAGCTTCGACATGGCGTTGGATCCTGAGCTCTTGCTGCGCGAGCCTGCCTCCCACCTATCCTCCGGTGCTTCCAAGGTAACTTTCTTTCTCTGCTTTACTTTCCACGATGTAGAATGTTTAACTGCCGATTATCATAACTGGCTGCATTCTTTAATTGCTTAGTTCCGATACGCTGATATACTGTACATTGTAGTTGATTACAAACGCGTTTGCAATTGATTATCTGTTTAAGACTCACACGCGCACACACTGCGCTAGCCTTGAATCACTCAAACCACGGCACACACCGTATCTCACTGCAAACACCGACACCCGATACCTGTTTGAATCTAAAAAACTTGCACGTATGCCACATTTGCACCGAGCCACCCAAACACGCTGACGCATCACAAGTTGTAGTTCACTACAAGCACACCGGCACCCGGTATCTGTTTGAATCTGATAATATGCACGCATGCCAAATTTGCGCTGATTTTGACTATTTCTTCAAAACTGTACATTTGATATTGTTTCGCAACTATTTGTTTGAAAATAGGGAGATTCCCATACCATCCGCGGGTATGGGAACACTGTTGCTCGCGAGTGGTACACCGAGCTTCCCGATGCAGTTCGCCATATTGTGGACCAGGCCGGCTTTGGCGCATTCTGCAGGGGGCTCTCCAGGCTTACGACATGCTGACCTCTCCTTGCTGCCCTGGTGGAGAGATGGTGGGACACCATCGATTCATTTCACTTCTCGGCGACCGGGGACATGACGATGACCCCTTACGATTTCTCGATGCTCACAGGCGTCGGGGTAGGGGGTGATCCGATCCCCTTTGACATTGATATGGACGAGTGGACCGCGGCCCAGGTCTATTTGCTCGGCGCGGCACCGCCTCTTGCGCGTCCGGGCTTTGTCAGATATTCCTGGTTCGAGGTGCAGTTCAGGGTCCAGCCCCTCCTTGTCGATGCAGCCCCGATGACCCCGGAGGCCGTGGAGAGATACGCACGCGGCTTCCTTATGTTCCTGTTTGGGACGACCATCTTCGCCGACCGGGCGAACACAGTGCCTCTCTGTCTTCTCAGCGCACTGGTGGACGTCAGAGACATTTTACATTTCGACTGGGGTGGCGCCGCTCTGGCCACCCTTTATGGATATATGAGCTCCGCCTCCCGTGGCAGCGAACAGTTGCTCGGGGGTTACTGGCGTGCTTGGGAGGTATATTTCTTCTCTACTTTACATTTCTGTTCTATATTTTCTGTACTCTGTACACTGCACACACTGTAGTCTGCTTTATACTTGCTGTATACTGTACACACGGCACACACATACTCTGCTTTACACTGACTGTACACTGCTCACATTGTACACTCTGCACAATACACTGCACAAAACATGGCTCTGCTATTTCTGCTTTCTATTCTGTATTCTGCTTTATCTGATAAATGCACTGGTATTTATCTTGCAGTTGTGGGTTTACGCCTACTTTCCTAGGCTCGCTCCTGTACCCGACGCAGAGACCCCTCTGGTCGTCCCTTTTTCACGTCGCTTTGACGGGAGATGCACCCGGAGGCCGCGGGAGACATTCAGCTTCTTCCGCCGCTACTTCGACACCATCACCCCTGCCGAGGTATGTTTTACTTACAGTTCATTTAGGTTTCGCCTTTCCACTACATATTTTAATAACAGTAAGTAACAAACTGTATTTCATTTTCAGATCACCTGGCAGCCGTGGGCTCCACTGCCAGTGATGATATGGGATCGATTTACCGGCGCCGACGAGACCTCGCGCTACCGGATTCTGCTCGAGGGCCCGGTCTGTCGGGCTTGGTACCTGGGCGAGCGTTTCCTACGCCAGACCCTGGGCTTACCTGAGCAGATAGTCTCGGTGCATCCTCCTGAGCATATGCGGGATACCGAGAGATTCACCGCCGATCAGATAGCGGACTACACCCTTGGCTGGGAGGCGGACGGCTACAGAGGCGAGGGGGATTACTCGGAGTACGTCCGGGCCTTCATCATGCGACCTCTGAGCGGCGGCCGCCGAGCGGAGAGAGAGAGACTTGTGGCGCCAGTGGCCGGAGCAGGAGCTGGAGGGGGAGCGCCGAGGAGGGCTCGAGTTCGTGGCAGGGGTGGAGTCAAGCGAGGGCGGGGGACCGGTTGGCCTGCTCTGCCCGCTTCATTGACTTTCCGAGGGCAAGGTGGGGTGACCTATCAGATCCCCTTCGCCCCTCCACCAGCTGATCACGAGTTTGTCGGTATCCCCGACTTGCCTCCGGTATATATTATTGCATTCTTGTACAGTTATTTCGTTTCAGTTTATTTGATATTCCATAGAATACTGATGCATCTGATACTCCTGCAGGCGTCTTCCGAGTACACCCGACAGTCATTGGAGATGAATGCCTCCATGATGGGGATGTTACAGCGGACCTTCGACCTCCTAGCCCTCTACAGCATTCCGGTATGTTCTTACCACAGCCTCAAACCATACACAAACTGCTTTACATACTCTGATGCACAACACAACATCCGATAAACTGCTCACGGCATCTGATACACGATACTTATACACTGCACCCTGCACTGATTCACTGCTCACGGCATACATACACTGTACTCATACACTGCATTCTGCACTGATTCACTGCTTATGGCATTCACACACTGTACTCATGCACTGCATTCTGCACTGATAAACTGCTCACGGCATTCACACACTGTACTCATACACTGCATTCTGCACTGATTCACTGCTTACAGTATTCTGATGTATTTGCCTTTCTTGTTTTTTTTTTTTTTTTCAGCCTCCCTTCCAGATTCCTCCGGTAGGTGGCGCTCCAGCTGGACCTCCCATTTCTACCCGGGATGGCAGGGCATATCCCCGCACCAGAGGGAGGCGCACTCATGTCGGGAGCAGCTCGCGGGCTCCAGTTCCAGATGACGAGTCTGAGGCGGAGACAGAGGCGGAGGAGACCAGTGATGGCTCGTACTCGAGCTCAGACGGTGATGCCCCTAGTGGTGCCCCCGTTGATGACGCTCCTGGACCTTCGTCCAGGAAGAGGACCAGGACAGATTGAGGGCCCCGGAGCCATTTTGACATTTGATACAGATTTTTACTGTTTTTCTTTTCTTTTTGCATTTTCCCCTTTTGGTTAGTAGTTAGGGTACTTTGTACTGCCGCAGGCAGATTTTGTTTCCAAAACTATGTACTTGAAAAGATTATGAAATGAAACAAACTTTTTGTCTGAAAAAGTGTTTACATTTGCGCATTTTATACCTTGCACTGTATTGCCTCATATTACACCTCAAATGTAAATGATACTGATATGTTGTCTGAAAATTAAACACTTGTAATTTGAGCACTTGCACTATGATAATCGGATAACCAACCAACTAACAGCAAACAACTCATACAAACCACTACTCAAACTGCACAATATAGCCCATACTCTACTGGGGATTGATCTGCATACAGCCTATAATACAATACTCGGTTCATTCTGCACACAACAAACCCTGAACAAATAACCCCAATCTGACAAGACGGACCACAAAAGCTGACATGGTTGCAGGTGAAACACACTCGGATGTCCCAAATTTTCCCTTTCCTTCTCTTGCTTCGCATGAATGTAGAGAATGGCACAGCATTCTGAGCACAAACGATTTTGTGAAATAAAGAAGGGTTTTCCACCGGGGTATCGAGCCTACCACAGAACACAGCGGAGAGACTCAAACAAAGAAACAAAAGGCACACGACCTGAACACAACGAGACACACTTGAAAAAGACTCAAAGCCAAAATCGAGATCGACAAATCAAAAGACACGACACACGGACATGCTTACAAAAAGACCTTTAATCTCGAGGAGCCAATTCCTCCGGGTATTATTCCCACCCTTTCTGATTTGTGATACTCACATCACTCGGCCCTCAGGCTCGGTTTTTCTCTCAAAACCCTTTTCTCACTTCTCTCTCTGCTTACACCTCTCTATTCTTTATTCTCTCATTTTTTATCCCTCCCCAGGGTGGTTGATAGGTAAACGAGAGGTTGTGGGTTCATGCCCAACACTGTTAGCTCACGGCTATTCCTTCTGGCGGATAGAGTGCCTTTCCGGCGAGTATGTTGACGGGGGAAAGAGAGAAGACTTGACTCAATTGTGCCCCTAGTTCGTCACTTTGACCATTTTTTGTTTTCTAAAACAGTTTTGATCAACAATGAGAGTTGGATTAACGCACTTATTCGATTTTTGACTTGAAAATCATGCAAACCAGGCTGTGAGCACTGAAAATTTTCCTTTTTGGGTCCAAACATGGTCCGATTTTGGAAAATGAAATAGTTTTCGAGAAAATAGTCAACTTCAGTAAAAAATTTCAAAAACTATTTATATGTTGCAAACAATCGATGCTTGACGAGCAGGGAACTTACCCTCGAGATGTGCAACCTCGGATCGGGGATGATGGAAAATCGCCCCTGGCTTAAAGGGGGGGAATAAGGCAACGGAAAGTTGCCCCTGGTTTGGACGGCAACTCAGGGCAACTTATGGCAATGCATGGCAACGGAAAGTTGCCCCTTGTCTGGATGATGCCGCAGCATTTTTGCAGATGGTCTTTATCGAGGACGACTGAACTCCGAAGGCGACGGTCTGAACCAATATATGGACACAGTCACTGTAAGAGCAATGGTGGCTGGACTTCAGGACGAAGTTGCCTACGTATCCCAAACATGGGAATCAAGCCTACGTAGTTCACGGTTGTTACAACCGAATTGTCGGATGCAGAGGAAGCAAGGATGATCAAAACCATTACATGGACTGAGGCGCTTATGGAAGCGTTGGGGGCTGGACTTCAGAATGAAGTTGCCTACGTATCCCAAACATGGGAATCAAGCCTTACGTAGTTCCGGTTAAGGTACACTCGGGTATTTTAACCTTCACTTTTTAGGCTCTGACTTTTGCCAAGGTGCCCAATGTGGGTTTTCGACCTTGCGAGCTATGTTTTTCTTTTTCTTTTCTTTTCTTTTCTTTTGCATTTTCATTTCTTTTCTTTCTTTTCTTTTGCTATTCTTTGTTCTTTTCTTTTCTTTTTCTTTTCTTTTGCTCTAACTTTTGCCTGGGTCGCCCTTCCGGGTTTTCGGTCCAGCGAGCCTCTCAAAAGGTAAAAAGTGTAGCAAGCCCATGCCAAATGGTTTTGAGATTGAAGCCTCTCCGTGTCCAGGAGAACGACTGTTGTGTTGATTTGCAGAAAAGTCCATCACGGCTACTTCACGAGCCTTGCCTGGTGGGATCTGATCTTCTTGATCTGCCTTTGGTGCCTCTTGTTCGAGGGCTGCTTCAAATCTGGCCACACAGGCGTTTCATGGCATTGGATGTTTTGAACGGACTCCAGGTTTGAACAGATAAGTTGAATCTTGAGGCTGAGAGCGATCCTAGGCTGCACAATCTCAAGAGCGATTCCACACAAGTCTTCACAAGACCGCGCAAGACATTTCGTTTTTGAAAGTTTTTAAGAAAGCGACAAATCGCTCGCGCTGAAGATAATGTGGAACCAGTCTGGATCGAACCAGGATCCTTCTCAGTACTCAGGCCGACAAGCATGATTTCATTCATTAAAAGTTTAGCATGCCTCTCTTTCTCTCAAAAATGATCGAAGTTTCGCAAAACCCGAGGAATTACTTCCTCTTCGTTTTTATCACCACAGTGTTCGAAAAGGGTTTTTATGAAAAGCTTAGGTCATTACAACGATGCTTAAGGCACAAGAGAGTAGGCGAAATGTACTGTCATTCCATTCACATCCTCTGGCACAACTAGCTGAAACAACAACAAGTACGGAAATGTGATAGCCGCGGCTGTTTCATTCAGATTCCCTGATTGTGACTAGCTCCTCGACTGAGACAGACTCAAAAAGCAAAAACAACTAATTACAAGACAAAACGGTGTTTGAGGCAACAACCCCGAAATCACCTGGTATTCTATACAAGAGGGACTGACTCATTACAACAAGACAGACCTTGTAAGTAAAAAGACTGACTCAATAGAGAGAGACAGACTCAAAACAAAACAAAACAATGACTCGACACCCGAGCCAGAATTTACAAAACTAACATTAACAGATGCCCAAGAATGCGTGCCAAACGCCACATCCAAAAATGCGCCAGGCACTGCCCACAGGCGGTTCACCTTTTGATTACATACTCGCAGTATCTGTGTCCTCAAAATCCAAGAACTCTGTAGTGACTGACTTGGCTGAGGTGGGGGGGAGGATAACCTCGTTGTCAATCAAATCTTGCACCTCATGACGGAGGCGGAAACAATTGTCGGTAGCATGGCCTGTCTGCTGGTGGTACGCACAGTACAGAGCAGCATCATGAGTAGCAGGGAGATTCTTCGGTAGGGGTCGCGGCTCCAGGGGTGTAAGGTGCCCCTTTTTAGCCAAAATCAAAAGTGCCCTAGACAAAGGCATGTAGAGAGGATGGAAGACCCTGCGCCCTCGGGGCAGGTACTTTGGAGCCTGGGTACTCTTGCCAGATGTACTAGCGAACGGATCGGCGGGTGCGGCCTTAGATTTCTGATCCTTTCCGGATGCGAGGTTGGGAGCGGGAAGAACTGTTTTGGCTTGACGGGGCCTATCCCGGTTCTCTGATTGACTGGAACTGCCCTCAGGCGGAGTGGGGAAAGCGTCCTCCACAGCTTTTGTCATAACTGCAGATATCTGTTGCTTGTTCATCCCCCCGGCTTTCAAAGCCTCTACTGCCCACAGCAGTTGTTCGATAGGGTCGGCATCTGCCTTCATCTTGCCTTTGTCTCTAGCCTCAGCCTGATCTAGGGTTTGAGTTGGTACGTCATTGCCATAACTGGAGGCCATCTCCGATTGGCTGAGTTCAATTACAATCCGTCCCAATAGCGGGGGCTCCTGGGATACAAAGCCTCCGACATATGGTGCGGCTGGTGGCAAGGCAGACATCCCGTAGGCGAGATCCGCCACGGATCTTTGAAGATCACCTATCATTCCCATTAGTTCAAATGTAGTAGGCTCACAAGCCTGATATAGCTGAGGGGCCCAGACTGGGTGTGCAACCGGCGATCTGGGTGGATGTGGCATATCAACAGTAGTCTCACTGTGTAGAGTGATTCCTTGATCCAACGCGGCCGTCATGACCGTGATCTCTTCTGAGTTCTGCGTCATACTAAGTCCTGCCGCGGCAAGGAGAAGACACTAGCTGTTCTGGATCAATTTTCTGAATCTCTGAACTGAAACAGAAAACAAACAGTATTTCAGCCCCAAACAGATCAAACACGGGTGTAGCTGATCAACTGCACTCTACTACTGATCACTGTTCCCCAGAACCACTGTTCGAAACTGAATTGATACCCGCAGATATAACTGATTCTCAACAACACTGATACTGGTGCCCTCGGGTCGAATACCCAATCTTGCAAACTGATATGTGTGTTCCTGTAGAGATACACTCTAAAAGCACATAACAGGTAAATGAGAACCAATACACCCCTATGTTGGGGTAGGGTTTCCCTGTCCTATTTTGTCAGGAGCTAGGGTTTCACTACGCACGCAACAGGTTTCAAACAACCTAACATCGGGTAAGCAACCTGTCCTAGTTTGGAATGGTCACTATGGATTCCGAATATGCACTAGGTCGAATGGTCGAAAAGGGTGCCCCGGTAAAACCGGGGTTTGTGTTCCCATACTGGCAGAGCCCGCAACCGGTCAGCCTTGTGGTCATGCCTTGACAAGACAAGCCTCCAGCAAACCGCTCAGGAATAGCAGATGGCCAACACGGTGTCCTAGGCGCACCAATGCACATGCAATGCAAAGAAACACATAAATGAAATCAAAATAGGATATCACGAGTTCGAGTCAAGCTCTCTAAATCCCCAGCAGAGTCGCCAGAAACTGTAGACGTCCCCGAACGCCCCGGGAGGGTTAAGTCCCGTTCTGTTCGTTTGTGGGTCTACTACAGTTCGGACTCAAATTGTCACGGTTCTTAATCTGAACCAAAGAGTCCAAATCCGGCAAATCGTTTTGAGAGAAAACAGATTTTTAGAAAAGAAGTGCCAAACATGGACTGCTTTGCCAGATACAGAGTCGCTACCTAAATATTTTTTTAAAATGGGAAATTTAGGAAACCCTGACTCGGTGCCGAAGGCCACGTGTCCGTCATCACCAAAGTTGTCTTGGCTCGGGAGCTTGGGTACGATCGGGGAAGGTCAGCTATGAGCAACCCCTTTCGCTCGGTCCGAAGACCGGCCTCTACTAACCATGATATCTTGTTTTTGAAAACATTATATGTTCTTATTCCAGTTATTAGCCTAGAATTACTATGTTATGCGCGCAACAAACAAGTATAGACTAGATCGCCTAATTTGGAACAAAACATTGCATATCCGCTTGTTTGGAAAACGCTTTGGGATTTGCTACTCACAAGTAGGCTAAAACACGGATTTCAATGAGTTGTTCCAACTCAAACAATCCAACCTTCACCCACAGGCATTCAAACAGTTTATCACATATGTTGGGGTAGGGTTTCCCTGTCCTATTTTGTCAGGAGCTAGGGTTTCACTACGCACGCAGCAGGTTTCAAACAACCTAACATCGGGTAAGCAACCTGTCCTAGTTTGGAATGGTCACTATGGATTCCGAATATGCACTAGGTCGAATGGTCGAAAAGGGTGCCCCGGTAAAACCGGGGTTTGTGTTCCCATACTGGTAGAGCCCGCAACCGGTCAGCCTTGTGGTCATGCCTTGACAAGACAAGCCTCCAGCAAACCGCTCAGGAATAGCAGATGGCCAACACGGTGTCCTAGGCGCACCAATGCACATGCAATGCAAAGAAACACATAAATGAAATCAAAATAGGATATCACGAGTTCGAGTCAAGCTCTCTAAATCCCCAGCAGAGTCGCCAGAAACTGTAGACGTCCCCGAACGCCCCGGGAGGGTTAAGTCCCGTTCTGTTTGTTTGTGGGTCTACTACAGTTCGGACTCAAATTGTTACGGTTCTTAATCTGAACCAAAGTGTCCAAATCCGGCAAATCGTTTTGAGAGAAAACAGATTTTTAGAAAAGAAGTGCCAAACATGGACTGCTTTGCCAGATACAGAGTCGCTACCTAAATATTTTTTTAAAATGGGAAATTTAGGAAACCCTGACTCGGTGCTGAAGGCCACGTGTCCGTCATCACCAAAGTTGTCTTGGCTCGGGAGCTTGGGTACGATCGGGGAAGGTCAGCTATGAGCAACCCCTTTCGCTCGGTCCGAAGACCGGCCTCTACTAACCATGATATCTTGTTTTTGAAAACATTATATGTTCTTATTCCAGTTATTAGCCTAGAATTACTATGTTATGCGTGCAACAAACAAGTATAGACTAGATCGCCTAATTTGGAACAAAACATTGCATATCCGCTTGTTTGGAAAACGCTTTGGGATTTGCTACTCACAAGTAGGCTAAAACACGGATTTCAATGAGTTGTTCCAACTCAAACAATCCAACCTTCACCCACAGGCATTCAAACAGTTTATCACATAAGCATCTAGCCACATGGTAAGCATGCTGTTATGTTAGCATTCACACGCATGCGGCATGCTAAAGCATAAAAGCTTACCTAGTACTCCGTGCCAAAACAGAAACTAGTTAGTAATCAATGCGTGATCCTAGTTCATGTTAAGTGGCTAATGCATCACAGGCAAAATGCAGCTATAATAGGCTCGGCTATCCTAAACATGGCATGTGAAATGCGACAGATAACACGCATTCAATTTGGAATTGAAATACAATGCAGTTAGCATGATGTACCGAGCCCGGTGCATGCGATACTGATGAATGATGCACGCATGCATAACATAAGGTATGCCAATTTAAATATGCCCTAGTCTACCATCATAAGCAGGTAAATAAAAGGGAAGAAAGAAGTGGGGGTTGGAAGACATGCACAAACGCACCCACACTTATTACAAATTCGCCCTCGCTCGGAGGGACCAAAAGAATATACAGTCCCGAAATAATACAGTCCAAATACATAATAAATTATTACAAAATATTCTAATTTAAATTAAATTCGATGTAAAAAGAAAGGGGCCTCAGCCCTGCCTCGGGATGCGCGAATGATGCATGCTCGATCCATCTTGCCTGGAAAACCCGTGTCATGCCACTGTTGCTTCTGTTTTTACTGCCCTGTCTCTCCAAAAATTGCCAAAGTCCCAGAATACCTTCCTTGCATGCTACTGAACACCACCGGCTGGAGGACGTGCCGACCGGCCATCTAAAATTTCCATCGGCTGCTGAGAAGATTATCGGCCATCCATATAGTGCCGGTCGGCACTCTAAACTGCCGGTCGGCATAAAATTCCTGCAGAGAACAGTTTTGACAGCAGCAGCAGACAGACAGTGCATGACATGGAGTTTTGAGCATATGTAAGCATAGCCAATGCTTCCTATCATGCATGGGACTCAAGGAAGCATAGCCCTCGACCCCCGGGCCATCAATGATGCATCTTGGTGCATGATGGCCTAAAAGGCCAAGTTTACATTTTAATGGAAATGCATGCAACACACAAATGAAGACCAAGGCTCTATCATGTATTGGTCAAGGGCCTCGATGACCGAGAGTTGGGACAAGTTGCATCACTTGTGGTATGAACTCCTCTCAACCCTCACACTTGGTTTGACACCCCAAACCAAGTAATGCAATGCATGTTATGCAAGCATGGCTCCACAATGCAACTTAATACTAAAATGCAAACATGCCAAATGTAATGCAACATGCAAGGTGCAAATGCAATGCAAACATGGACAATTTAGGCAATAGGATTAGCATGTGGCAAGACCATATTAATCAAACATGCAACAAGCATTAGACAAATGTGCAATGGTGGACTTAAACCATGATGGGGCAGACCTCAATCCACCCCAAAACAGTGGCCAAAAGTGCCCCAAAAGGTGAGCAAATGCTCAAACAAACATGCAAGCTAATGGGCCTAAAACTAAGGCATAAAGGAGAGCACTCCACTACCACCAACGAGACCACACATGGTATGAATTAGACAAGCAAAAACAGAACTTCTATTCACCAAAACACACCCCAAAATCCGATGATATGGCAGCCCAAATGCCTAGAACATACAAGCATGCACAATGCCCATTTTAAAGCATAAGAGATCAACATTTCAAAACATGAAAGAGATGATAAATGGAGACATATAAGCATGGCATAAGGACTGAAATAGCATGTTAATTGATTCCAAATCACTAAAATAGCTTGACCAAATGCATGTTTAGGACTCACATCTCAAGACTTACAAGCCTTAATGCAAAGCAACTATGTCAAACATGCTAAGCATGATAAAACCAGTGGCCAACAGACCTTAAACATGGCAAAATGAGGCTAATGGCTTCATGGAATCATGCTAATACATGCAAGGATCATGGCCTAAACACAAGATGCATTTCTATGCCAAATAGAGGAATGCAAAGCAAGCATAACATGCATGAAAGAGGCCAACAAACCACCATTAGACAGAGGTAAAACATGCTCCAAAACATCCAGATAAGCTCTGAAATGAGGCCAAAACAAACCAAGTAGGCATGTTCCCTTATGAGCCAAAACAAAAGGCAAAAGAGGGACAAAGGGGAGAGGGGTGTCCCTCCCCTATACAAGACTTCAAACCACCTTTTTTGCCACTAAAAACCCACTGGTTTTCAGTGGTGAAAGGACCCAAAACAATAAGGCAACTAAGGCTCAAAGTAAAGACACCAAATAAGCCAAAATAAGGCCTAAAAGGGTGAGTTTGCACTCAAACCACAAAATGGCCTTAATGAGAGTTCAAAAGCAAGAAAATATAAGACTTTTTTCAGTTATGCACAAAGCTCAAAACACAAAGCAAGATAGGTAAAAACTTGTTGCAAAAATGGGGAATCTGAAGTAAAGAGCTCACCTTTGAAGAACACTTGAAGAACAGGTGGTGCAGCCCTCCTCTATTGATCAAAACCAGTCCAAAAACTCAACAAACAACCCTCCAAGCCTCCCAATCTCGAGCTAAGGTGTAATGGTGTGTGTATTGGTGCAAAAGTAAGGTAAAACCACACTTTTAGGCCTAAAAACACACACACAAGAGGAGAGAGAGGGAAAATATAGAGAGAGATATATATGACAGATATATAGATATAGAAGCTCTGGTTTTTGATCAAAAATGGCCAACCTCTCTCAAAGGGAGAGAGGTGGTGCTTATATAGGCCAAGACCAAGCCAAAAGACTTAATGGCTAAGCAAAGAGAAAGGTTCAAGGGGGCTAAAAGGGGCTAGGCTTCTTGGGGAAGCTAAGACAGCTGGCCAAGCTTCTCCAAGAAGCTTGGCCAAAGGTTCAAGCTTCTAGAAGCTTTAGGGGTTCAAAGGTGCAAAGGGGGCACTCCCATGCACGGGGATGAGTGATGGTGCATTCCAGCTGGCACAGCTGGCATGCACCATGCCTCAGGGGTTCAAAGGGTGCACACCGGCCAGCCAAAGAAACCATCGGCACAAAAAAGTGCCGGTCGGCAATATATAGTGCCGACCGGCCAAACATTTTAACAAAACAGTGCCGGCGGTGCACATATGCGGCCGGTGATGATGGGAGAGGGCCGGTGGGGTGTGGGGATGGCTGATCGGCCATTCCCTACCCTTCCAAGGCAAAACACAAGTGTTTGGTATAAAACCAGACACAAAACGGTCGAGTTCGGAGATTCTGAGGCAGGGCGGGTAGCCGAGACCTTCGGGAACTCCAAACGAACACGAATATGGATGATCACCGGGTGTTCAAACGGTGACGTCCAAGTCTTGAGGACGGTCAAAAATAGGGTGTCTACAGCCTCGTCCAACATTTTGGACTTGTGTTACATATCCTGAAATACTAGCCTCTTTGACCAATTGTGTAGGACCACTTAAAGCAGGCACATCCACAAGATATGACTCAACATTATCCTCTAGGTTATGTGCTTCTAGATCTCTTTCTACACCTTATTCAAGGCGTTTATTTTCTTCTTGTCTCCTACGTCTAGCCATAATAATGGAAGTCTTACTTGGCGTGCCAAAAATATATGTTGGCTTTTTTGGCTTTCGAAAGTTAGAAATGTAATTAGAGCGTACTAGTAAGGATCAATAAGTCCTTACAAAAATAATAAATGCCAACTAATTAATTAGACAATTGCTTCAAAGTTCTTTTAGCATCAATGAGGATGACTTTTACGAGTGGCTTGTTTTATGAGAAAATTCAAAAAAATTAATCAAAAAAGTAAAGAAGGAGGGAGAGAACAGTGTTAGAAATTGAATTTCATTAAGTAAACAAATGTTTACAATAGTACCTTCACACGTCCACAACTTCGAAGGGAATTACAGCAACGAACAGACTAACTTAGAACTATTCCTAAGAAATTGAAATGCAATGCGAGAAAGTAAAGAAGTGGAAAGTAAAGAACTGGAAGGAAAATGTAAAGTAAATAAACTGGTTTTTGGATTTGATTCTGGTCCTCTCCACTATCAGCTTTCTCCTTTATTTATAGGCTCTGGTAGTAACCGTCGAAATGGCTGATAATTGTCGAAGTGGATGATAACCGTCGAAGCAACCTCCATGATCATGGGACATGGCTTCAAGCATCTTGCCTTCACTAAGCCATTTCTTGCAGTTGGGCTTCCCTCATAAATTTGAATTTAAATCTTTAAGAACCGTTTAGCCACGTCATCTTATTCCTTTCGATTGTTCCAATACTTTACAGATCCATTGCCATTGACATAATTTGTCATGTGTTCTCTGATGACTGGAGACCTTTACTAATTCCTCAAGTTACCCCTGATGGACCACATGTCAGGCCGTGATTGACTGATACAAAATATATGACTAATAAAAATATAATTGAAACTAAATATTGTAGGTTGTTTTGAAATTGAAGCTCACAGTGAGGGCAATGGATGCTCCTCTTTGTGTAACTTGTTATTTATAATTGTTTGAATTTGAAAATTTGCATAGGAGTTATACTTGTGTCCACATGCTTAAAAAGTTGTTTGAAATTGGTTTGTTAAATAAATAAGTAAGATTTAAATATATTTTAAACATCATTCGATAAGTTTATATGTATTATAAAAAATTTTATACTTGGTTTGATAAATATTTATTCAAATAAGTTCTTTATATAAGCATGTCAAATTTAAATATATTTTGAAATTCAAGTTTGAATAACTTAGGGGCTGTTTGGGGTGTCTTAAATAAGTGCACTTTTTATCTTTTTGGACTAAAAAATTGTGGAAAAAATATATGGATGTTTGGGTTGACTTTTTGACTTTTTATAGAAAAATGTATATTAAAAAATTGTATAAATTAGTGTGTAGGGGAAAATTAGGATTGGGAGTTGTGCAGCCGTAATTTTTGACTTTTGGTGAATAGTGATAACTTTTTAACTTTTTGAATAACTTTTTGACTTTTTAACTTTTTGACAACTTGCTAAACTTGGCCTTAATACGAAGCTCGGTCCCTTTTCCTTGTTTATTGTTACTCCTCTTTCCTAGCTTATTGCTACATTTTTTCTTCCTTTCCTAGTCCATAGCCACTGTAATGGTCTAGCACTGTTGACAAAAAATGATCAAATTATTTAATTGCCCATTTTCAATTAGTTGTAAAATAATGGATTATTAGAATTGATAGCATTTTAAAAATTAAAAGTTTAAATTGAAACAATTAAAAAGTATGGATTTAAAATTGGTTTTTCCTTTGTTTTTTTCCTTTTATATAATTTAAATCTCTATATATTATATATTGTCTTAGGATAAAAAAATGGAGAAATTATAATTCAATATATATATTTTAAAAATCAGAATTAAAATAATAAACTTTAAAAACATTAATAATTAAAATTTTAAATTTTTTCCATATATCAGTAATTATTTTTTGAAAGCACCACTTAATTGTAATTTTTTCGTATAAAATTTGATATTTTGAAAATGTAAATTGTAAAACTACAAAACTAAACCGGTCGGATGAAAGGGGTCCAGTTGGATCCGGAATTATTTCTGGTACCTTCTCTCTCTCTCTCACTGAACCGAAGACCCCAAAAACGCACCATTGCGAAAACCCTAACATGTCTCTACTTAAAACCCTAACATTACTCTACTTATGTGTGAGTTTTGTTGTCAGATTTGTACCAATTTGGGAAGATTCATGAAGAGTTTGGAACAAAATTGATCCGATTGTTGAGTATTTTTGTATTTATTCAATGTTGTAGGGTTTTAAATTTAAGGTTTTTGTTCCTTTTCTGATTTAGGGTTTGAAATTTAGAGGTGTTCTTTTGATATATTCTGTGATGGCTATACAAAGATCAAATACAATGACCAATCAAAAATAGTCTAAAAAAGTGTCGAAATTAAGAAAAAAATAGTTAAAACAATAAGTTCAAATATGGAGCAAGTTAAGTTAGTAAACAAATACAAGAATGGGAGGATACTCTCTCTATTTTTGAAACCTCAAAACATAATTTTAGTTTCTGAAAAAATAAAATAAAATAAAAATAAAATAAAATATTTGTTATATATTGTATGCTAGTCAAGTGATAAAAGTTTTATTCATTTGACATAAATTTAAAATTTAAGTCCTCTCCACTTATCTATCTAATTTTTTTTTTATTTCAAATAAAAAATAGACACGTGGCAAGAAACAAAGCTTCAAGACACATCAGGGGTGTTTATTTTATAATATTATAGGTTATAGATAGATAGATGGGTAATGATACACCCACTAAAAATGGTACTTTAAAGCACCATTAATAAGTTGACAAATATTTAAAAAAAACAAAAACAAAAAAAAAACAAAATACAAACGATGAGCCCCGTCCATTACCATGTCACTGATTTTAGAGCACTAAAATGGTCTCAATTATTATTGTAGATAGATAGATTGATACACACGCGCATGAACATACATATTACATATATTTTGATGTTGGCAAATTTAGGGTTTTCTCAAGTTTATTGCAGCTAATCATCGAAATCGTGCTTTGAATCAATCAATCCTGCGTTTGGGCACTCAGAAAACCTGGTTTCGGTTGAGAATTTCAATGGGCAAGAACGAATTTCTGACTCCGAAGGCGATTGCGAATCGAATCAAGGCGAAGGGTCTGCAGAAACTTCGGTGGTACTGCCAGATGTGCCAGAAGCAATGTCGGGACGAGAACGGGTTCAAGTGCCACTGCATTAGCGAGAGCCACCAGCGCCAGATGGAGGTCTTTGGCCAAAACCCCCACCGAATCGTCGACGGCTACTCCGAGGAGTTCGAGAGAGAGTTCCTCGACCACATCAAATGCAGCCACTGCTTCAGTCGCATTGCCACCACCTTGGTCTATAACGAATTCATTGCTGATCGCTACCATATTCACATGAATTCGACTCAGTGGGCTACCTTGACTGAGTTTGTCAAGTATTTGGGGCGCACTGGCAAGTGCAAGGTTGATGAGACCCCAAAGGGCTGGTTTATCACATATATAGATAGAGATTCAGAGACCCTTTTCAAGGAATAGTTGAAATGTAAGCGAGCTAGGGCCGATCTAGTAGATGAGGAGAAGCAAGAGAGAGAGATAAGGAGGCAAATTGGAAGGGCGGAAAATGGGGCTGCTTTGCCTTTGGAGTTTGAGCTCAAGCCACTCGAAAAATCAGAGACTGGTGAGAAGATTGTGCTTAGCTTGTCTTCGTTATCAAAACTCATTGCTAAAGAGAAAGTTGGGAGTTCTAAGTTGGTATTTGAAGAACCTGAGATCGATACAAATAATGAGAAAGGTAAAGAGAACGGAATTTCAATGAAAAGTAAGGGTATGAATAGGTCGGAGGTGTTGGATGATTTGATGAGAGAGGAATAGAAGGCGAAGGAGCGGATTAATAGGAAGGATTATTGGTTGTGTGAGGGAATCATTGTAAAGGTCATGAGCAAGGCATTGGCCGAGAAGGGGTATTATAAGCAAAAGGGGGTTGTGCGCAAGTTGATTGATAAATATGTTGGGGAAATTGAGTTGTTTGAGACTAAGCATGTGCTCAGGGTTGATCAGGAAGAGCTTGAAACAGTGATTCCACAAACTGGAGGCATTGTTAGGATAGTTAATGGGGCTTACCGCGGATCAAATGCAAGGTTGCTAGCAGTGGATACAGACAAATTCTGTGCCAAGGTTCAGATTGAGAAAGGAATATACGATGGGAGGGTGATTCAGGCTGTTGAATATGAAGACATCTGCAAAGTTGTTTGTTGAGATTACTTAACTGTATATGGGGAAATTTTCTGTTCTTCTCCTTCAGCTACTTTTGGGTTGGTAAGTTGGAATGAGCCCATGCCAATTTGAATAAAAGTAATTTCATGTTCTGTTGAAGCATTTGTAACAAGTGCTTTTTCATCTTTCAAGAAATTTAGCAAGACTTTGCATGAAAAGGCTTATGTTTTTTCATGTATAGCTTGGTGATTCTAAAATTGTAGTACCACAAAACACCTGTTTTAATGTTTAATATCATCATTTCATTTACAGTTGTATGCCTCGCTATACTATTATTCAGAATAGGGTTATAGCATGATTGGTCGTGTTAAATTTCTGATAATTTGTTCTCTTTCCTGTATAATTGTTTTCAAATATTGTTTCAAATGATTGGCTGCTGTTTTTCTGCTCACCTACTTATTATTAACTCTTTCTAGTAAATGTAAGTTCAATAATTTTTGCGACTATTTTGGTATATAGGTCAATTGTGAATGCATGATGCTCACCCATTTATTGATCTTATCTGTATGCATGGCTGTCCACTAGTATTAGTTTTGTTAATTACATGCATATCAAGAATGCATGTACACCCATATTATCTTCTTCAATAAATTGTGGTTTAGGGTGATGCCATGCATGGCTGATTAGCTGTCTGTCTAATTAGTACTGATAACTGCTGGTGTTTGCTCCCATCTATTGAGAAAGGAACAATTAGTAATTATCACAAATTATCTAGGTTGATTGAACTATTCTAATAGATGATGAGGTGGATGTCTGGTTATTTTTGTACATCTGAAGTAGAAGGTACTCTTTTACTTTTGTCCATAGTTTTCAAATCGGGATTCAAATCGTGAATTGAAATGTTCTTATACTGAATCGCGAATCGAATCGAATCGAATCGTGAATCGTAAAGATTCGTTCATTTTAAAAATTTAGATAAAAAACATATCTACACACTTAAATATTACATTTATCTTACAAATATGAAATATTTAGACTAAACTCAATGACAATGTTGTTTGGTTTTTTGTTTTGTATTATGTTATTTTTAGTGATTTGTTTTTCATATTTTAATTATTATTTTTTAATTTTTAGATGCACCTAATCTAGGTGTGTGCTTAAAAGATAAAATATTTGTGATATATTCTAAGAAAAAAAATTAATAAATACAAAAATATACTAAATTTTTAGATGTATATAAAAGGTAAAAAAAAAAATAATAAAAAAATTATCAACCATTCTTTAATCTTGATAAAGAGAGCAATTAAAATGTTGTTTAGACACAACTCAATGAAAATGTTGTTTGGTTTTTTGTTTTGTGTTATGTTATTATTTTAATTATTATTTTTCATATTTTAATTTTTTTTTTTAGATGCACCTAATCTAGATGTGTACTTAAAAGATAAAATATTTGTGATAGATTCTAAGAAAAAAAATTTAATAAATACAAAAATATACTAAATTTTTAGATGTATATAAAAGGTTAAAAATAAAATAAAATTATCAACCATTCTTTAATCTTGATTAAGAGAGCAATTAAAAACTCAAATCCAACACCAATAACACAATGACAGCAATAACAGAGGTACTTAAGTAATAAAAAGATTCAAAGTGGGCAAACTAGCAAACAGTATTGTATGGAGTTTGTGGACCAATTGCAGCTCAAAGTCCAAGCGACACCTCAAAAAAGTTTGTTGAAGTTTCAAGATTCAATTAAAGTTTAAGGCGCAAGGACCCAACAACAAAAGCTACTTCTTCGTAACAAGAGAAAGAGAAAAACATTTTTTTCCTAGGGTTTTGTTGTTTGAGAGTTAATAGGCACACCAAAAGACAATGGGATTATTATATAATAACTTGAAAGGTCTTAGAAGACCTAGTCGATCCATTCTCCAGCAAAAAAAAATGCATTAGAAATCAAAGAAATCTATTCGGATCCGACTGGTTGCGGGTTTAACCGCGATTTCTAGAATCGTGCGATTCTGGAATTCTTACGATTCGGTGATCAATTCAATGATACAGGTGTGATTCATTGCCATTTACAATTCTCTCTGTCAGTTCGTGTCGATTTGTATGTGTATCAGACCGAATCATACGATTCTAACAACAGAGCTTTTGTCAGCCTTTTGTTTTGCCCATCTTCGAGGTGTGGATGCTATTGCAGCTATTTAGTTTACTTGTTTTTCATTTTATAGAACTTGTGCATCTTCAATGAGGGAGAGATACAGATAGATCCTTGAATCAAACATTCCTGTTAGCATTAGTGAATATTGGGCAAAATTTTAGTTCTTTTTCCATTTTGATAGAGATGAAAGTAATTTTTGGGTTGATCCGGAAAGAATTTTCAAATTTATAATCCATGACTCGAGGGATCTGATTTTTCTGATGAATTTGTCTTAGCCACTATGCATGTTATTATGTTTACTTCTGCTTTCAATATACAAAAAGAAAAAAAAGAAAAACCAGTATTTCAATTTTTTCCTTTCCTAAGAATCACTATTCTCGGCCTAGCTCTCGAGCCGTGACAGTTTTTTTATTTATTTATTTTTTTTTTTAAAAAAAAAGTGCTAGGCTTTTGAGTTGTATGCTTTGCTTTCATGGCTTGCTTGGCCATCTTTCGTGTACCCCTTGGGGGTGCGTCGAGACTCATTTTAAACTCTACTTTTTGGTATTCTTGGAGTATGGCTATTCTTTCCTGAGTGAATGAAATAAAATTTCTCATAGTTGTAGAGCATTATTGTGGTTTTTTTTGTGAAGGAACTAACATTTTGATTCAAATGGATATAATGGTGAATTGGTGATTAATTCATAATGGTTTTAATTAGCTGCGTTGACGATTCTGATGCTTTGGTATGTTGGTCAATATCTGAATCTATTATAATATTTAGGGTCTAATTTTGATAATGGTTCTGCTCTCCAGCTGTGCTATGTTATAGCAGTTGTCTGTTCATGCTCTTATGCCTAAAGAAAGTGGGCTAGGTTTAGTTGACAGGCAATTTTAGTGCTAGCTGTAAATGAACGAAATAACGATTTGCCTAGCTAACCCCAAAAGTTTGAAATATCTTGTTAAGTGTGGAGTTTTTATGTGAAAGAATGAAACAAGAACTAGAATTTAACATGAATGCAATCAAATCAATAATGTGAAAACTGTGAATTTCTCCCTGGGCATTCTTTAATCCTCAGATGGTTCTTACATGGCACGGAACTATACTCATTTACCTTTGAAAGTTGTTTTAATGGTCAATGTGATGAGGACTCTAAACTATGTGCTGCACATTCTTTACGTCATGATTTTGTCCTATTGACTGCATTATTAGAATGTTCTGTGATTTGTTTGTGTATGCATTTCATGCACATAGGTCTCAAGAACAATGTGCCACCAACTTTGTTTCCCTTAACAATTTTCTATAATGAATGAACTTAAAACATGAGGAAAATTGAGAATATAAATTGGCTAACAAATGTGATGCCTGAATTCCCGCCCAAAAGTATCTTTTCAGGTTTGTGTCTTTTATCGGCATAACCTTGTTTAGTGATTTAATATAGAAACTTGTTACTGGACAAGCTACTGTTGCATTTGTTCTTGTAATCTCTTGTTACATGTGTTGATTTAGAGTTTTTTATTTTATTTTATTTTATTTTATTTTATTTATCTCCCCTGCATTTATTTGTTACTTTTATATTTCATCTGATCTAAATAACTTAGTGTTCATCTTTTGTATAAAAAGCGAAAAAAATATTATCCTTCTAGACAGCGCCACCTGACCCTCTCAATCCAACCGGGCTCTATGAAAAGCTCATTGCCCTTCACTTCAAGAAAAATCTCAAGGAATATTTTGATGGGAACTCGGACAACTTGATTGTGGTGTTCAAGGACCTCGGTTCACAAGTTTCGTATCTTCTTTGAGTATCTGCTTCCTCCTCTATTCATCTATCCAATTTTCTACTACTTCCCCGTCTATCAATTCTTTGTCTACAAAGGAGAGTATGTCATCCACAAAGTTCAGACATATGCCTTGTACTACTGGTGTTTCCACTACTTTAAACCTATCATGGAGACATTCTTTCTTCACCGCTTCAGCCACACAACCTCACCACTCTTTAATGTTTTCCAGAATTGCGCTTATTACTGGACTTTTGGTGCTTATATTACGTATTATGTGAATAATCCATTTTATACACCTGTTAGTGACCTCCAAATTGAGATTGGATTTGGTTTTGGATTACTTTGTCAATTCTCAAACTTGTACTGCCACATCTTGCTCAGGAATCTTCGGAGTCCTGATGGGAACAGAAGGTGTGCCATATCCCACGTGGGTTTTTGTTCAATATTGTCACATGCACGAATTACGTGACAGAGATTTATCAGCGCCTGGGCTTCAATATTGCAACGCAAACAGTTGAGGGTTATGTCTTTGTTGTGGTTGCTACTTCTATTATGACTAACTGGGCACTCGCCAAGCACCGTCGTCTAAGGATGGTAAGTTTCTTTAGTTTTTTGCTGCATATTTGACTCGTACATTTATTTTCTGCATTTTAAAATTTGGGCTCCTTGATTATGAATTGCTTTACCTCTTGGTTTGTTGGAGTTGTTTGATCAGTTCTAGGTAGATTGAATTCACTTAGTGAAAGTATGCTTTCTGTGCAAACCTTCCTTCCCACTTTCCACATTTTCATGGACAAAACCCTCCAAGTGGATCAGATGCATAGCTAGATAAACGAAACCAAACCAAGCCTTAAGTCCCATCAAATGGGGTCGGCTAAATGCATTAGCTAGATAGAATTTGGAATTGCTTTGTTTTGTTTTATTTGTCTTTCTGTTTATTTATTTATTCCTAAGAAATGTTACAACCACCTAAACAAACCAAAAGCAGGCTCCTGATTCAGTTGTAATTCTTTGGAAAGGAGGTATATTCTCTATCATTTTCTAATACTACTTTCTGTTCTTTAATAGTAAAAATGATAATTGACTTGGAGAATGCATTTGGTGGCAGTGTGTTACTGAGCCGGTCTTCAATAATCTTTATTGAAAATTGAAGATGACAAAAAATAACTTTTGTTTGAAAATTTTCATTGTACATAAAATGAAAACAATGCCAAAAGTTTCGCATCCCTTAAATCCTATCCGAGTGATAATTGGAGAATCATCTCCACTCAGTCTATCTTTCTATATAGCAATTTTTTTTTTTTTATATATATATATGATGCCATCCCTGAATATAGTACCAAAAAATAATGTGAACCTAATTTGGATATATTCTTTCATGCATTGAATTTTCCTTTTCTTGATTGGAATTGGATTACAAGCCAATGCATCAAACACTACACTACACTATCTCACCATGGCTAAAGAGCAAACCCTCCTTTGACTTGTCAAAGTACTATTTACAGATAAATGCTAGTGGGAGTCTATTAAGGGAACAACAAAGATCCAAGATCTATACATTTGGATTTTGAGTGTATGTGTTGGTTGTTGACATTATTGCAGTGTTGGTATCTGTAAAAGTAATTTTCTCATCTCTTTGATTTGTTTCGACTCTTTTTCTGACACTTAACCTTTTTGTGGCAGCTATTTGATGGGAAGGAGGGAAGATCTACGTATCCCTGATGATGGGTCATAATACTGCCATTCGTGTAGAAGGGACCAGTCTGGTACTTGATGTCTTTGGTAATAAAGTTTTGGAATGGTTTGAAGCTTGTTAGAGGTCATTCTTATTTAAATTTGCTAGTAAGGGTAAGATCTTCACCCTCAATCCACCCCAAAAAAGATCTTCACCCTCATAGTTTGCATTGGAGGCCTTGTAGACCATCTTTGATATGTTCATCAGTTATATCTTTCTTTCTCTCAATTTGAATGCTTTAGATTATTGTTTGAAGCAACACACAAGATTCTTGCACTTTCAATATTGCAAGCTCTTGTTGATGAATGAATATTTCAGTGTACTTGATGCTGATTGTTCTCTGTCTAAACTGTTATCTGCAGTACTTCTATGCAATGTTTGTGCTTGTATGGTTGAGGCCATTAACAACTTTCGATATTTGCTAGCTCTTGTCGATAAATAAATATTTCTATGTACTTAATGTCGATTGTTTGCATTCTAATCTGTTTTCTGCAGTACTTGTATGCAATGTTTGTGCTTGTATGGGCAGGCCATGAATGTACAATGGAAGTCACTGATAGCAGTTTCAAAATTTGAAATTGGAAGCTAGCAAATCTCAATAAGAAACAGGGAAAAGCTTGAGATGTGCCTCTTACCTTATTGCATTTTTTAAATAAATTTAGGATAAATTACAAACACACCTTTTGAGATTTACTTAAATTATAAATTATCTTCTGTGGTTTTAGAAATTACATTATGCCTCTTAAGGTTTTTAATTTCATAATAAATAGGTTTTTTTTGTTAATAAATCATCAAGTTAATTAACAGTTTTTAATAATGTTAAAATTTTATTTCAATTAATAATTTAGAAAATTTTATTGTTGTATAAGCGAACAGTTAGAAATTTTATTTTTTTAATTAATTCTGTTAAATAAAAAATTCTGATAGAGAAGTATTTGTAATTTTTTAAATCATAGGGACAATTCGTATTTTAAGCAAATTTCATGTGGTGTATTTATAATTTACTCATAAATTTATTTATAAAATTTGTGACAGTGAGTCTGGAGTCCAATAGATCCGTTTTTTTCGACTGATCATGATAGACCAATCTCCAATAGACCCGTTAATCCCAAAAAATAAAATAAAAATTTTATTGCTAAAGGTTTTTTTTTCTTTTTTTTTTTTCAGAACATTTTTTTGTTTTTTTGTGAGGGCTCGCATTACAATAAAAATTGGTATTATTTTTTTATAATAAAATTTTCACTTTAAAAAAAAATTAATTCTTATAACTTTTATATGTTGTAATGATAATAATAATAATAAATTATTAATTTTTTTTTTTAATTTTAAACGAAAGGCTAAATAATCATGAATTGGAATCAATAAAATTCAAAGATAGTTTTAAATGAAAGCTATAGTCAGCCAGCCAACTCCCAATTCCTAACCACCATATTACAGGTCAAAAAAATCCCCCTTGTTAAATAATGGTGTTGAATGGGTACTAAAGTCTTATATATTTAGCTGGCATTCCCTTTGACTGGACTTTTTCAGATATGCTTGTTATTGAAGTTTTCTATAGTTTGACAAGTTCAGCCATTAGTGGCGGGTTGATGATGCCTACACTTTCAGATTCGACCACCTAATTTCCATTTGAAAAATGCTTCATACCATTAATTTTATATCACTAATAAATCACTAATAACGTAGCGGACGAGGAGCTCATTATTGATGTGATAGTTTGATTTTTATTTTTTTTATTTTTTTGTTTTTTGTTTTTTTTTTCTTCCATTGTCAACTCATTAAAAATGACATTAGTGCTCTAAAATTAGAGGATTGAATCAATGTTGTTTCCATTTGAAAAAAGTTTGAATTTGCAAAAATTTCACACAATTTCATTTATAATGATGTTGTATGATAGGCATCAATTTTTAGTTTCTTACAATTTTATTGAAAGACCTAACTCTCTTACCATATCAATGTGAGTAAATTTATGAGTTTGAATAAATTTTAAATTTGATATTGTATTTATCAAATAACTTGTTTTAATTTGGCACTAAAATTTTTATTAAATAATTTTTTAGCTTAAAAAATTCAACATTAAATTTTCAATACTTAATTTTCAATTTTCAATTTTATCAAATAACATTTACTTGGAATTGGAGTTGGTGTTGTGCCGCTATGATATAAGGGTTTGTGAGGGCGTGTTCCGAGTATTTTTCGATTATTTGAACTGTTTATATTGTTGAGTTTGTTGAATATATTATTTATAATAAAAAAAAAATTCAAGTTAATCGGATATACGTAACCCCATAATTAATCCTAATTATTTAAAAAACAAATTATCAAATTATACCAACAACTTACTTATTTTAAAAACAAATTTGGTTTTGTTGTGGGGGTACAGATGTCCAATTAATCTAATTATTTTTTTTATTTTTTATTTTTTATGAATGATTTACTTAACAAATTTTACAATATGAGCGATTCAGATGATGAAAATAGGCTCAAGTCACACCTCGATGGGCCTCGGCACGCATGCTGTGTCTTATGGCATAGGAGAATTTGGTCAAAATCTCTTCATAATAAAATTTACATAAGCGCAATAATTTTTTCTTAAGACGTCCAACACACATCATTATTACCAAAATATTTTTAGCGACTAATTTAATATTTTAAACTTTAAAATGATATAATTTTTTATCTATGTGACGATTTTTAATAAAGTTGATATTTTTATTATTCTCTCGCCAATATCTATTAAACAATATCCATGTTGGATATGAAATTCTTTAAAAAAATAATTAAAATTTTTAATGTCAAAATTAACGTCAAAAATAAAATTTTATTATGTTTCAAAATAAAATTTTTCTTTGATTCACAATAAATTTTACTGTGAAAATTTAGTATTTAAAAAATGAAATATTATCATCATCACTAAACACCATAGTCACTATAATTGTTACCATCACAAGTATAAATATTGAATAATAAATTTATATAATAAAATCATAATGTTAACATAGTACAATTTTAGTGTTAATTTAAAACAAAATCAATAAACAAAAGACAGATTACATATTCCAATAGTAAACCAGAGTAAAATTGTACTACCACTATAAAACAAAGCATATTAACTAAAAAAACACAAGCTATATGTATCAAAGCAAACAAAAGTAAAATAGATCGGCGTCGGTTGCATTCATTGTAAAAAATTTTTGATAGATCTAGGGTCATTAGTGATAAATCTGAAATCGCTAGTGACAAATCTAAAGGTTACGGAGATTGTCATAACCCGAACCCGCCCCCATGGGTTAAGGACAAAACCGGCCAGTAATCATGACATTACCTACGGCCTCAAATCAAATAAGACATAACTCATCAGACTAAAGGGGCCAAACGAAAGTAAATTTAAAACTTTGTTCTTAGAGCTGTGCTTATATAGCACGTCATAACAAACCATACGTATACACGTTAATAACTCAGATCAAAACATGTGCTGACACAAAGTTCTGTACATACATGATCATTCAAGTCTAGGTCAGTCAATCAAAACTATATACAATCGTAATCCAAAGTTCTCGCCAACATGACAAAATATAACATAATAGCAAAAGGGCAAAGACGAGTCTCGTGCATGAGACGTATGGGCTGACTCTTCAAAACCTTGGTTGTTCCACACAAACTTCACTGAGGCTAGGTTTGGACCTCCCTTGGCTCAC
This sequence comes from Camellia granthamiana, assembly GCA_036172215.1. Taxonomy (NCBI): domain Eukaryota; kingdom Viridiplantae; phylum Streptophyta; class Magnoliopsida; order Ericales; family Theaceae; genus Camellia; species Camellia granthamiana. The sequence continues at coordinate 92,052,514 of CM069903.1, read as the reverse complement.
CTACAGACACATGAATGAGCGTGAGCGAAAACCCAGTGAATAATATCAAATAAGGAAGTTACACGAACGGTACTTAGAACAATATACACTGAACGACCTTGGGCCCAATTCATATTTCTATCAGGCATATATATATAGATATAAGTATATGTAGGTCAGGTGACTGCGATTTCAAACACATCAAACGGCCTCGGGCCCAATTCGTTCATATCCGACGGCCTTTGGCCGAATCATTCCTGTCCGACGGCCTTTGGCCCAATCATTTGTATCATACGGCCTGTGGCCCATTCATTTGTGTCATACGACCTCTGGCCCATTCATTCATGTCATACGGCCTCTAGCTCATCCATTCATGTCATACGGCCTCTGGCCCATTCATTGGCTCATTCATTCCTATCCAACGGCCTATGGCCCATTCATTCATGTCAGACTATCATTCGAGTCAAATTATCATCCATATCAGACTATCATTCGAGTCAGACTATCATTCATATCAGACTATCATTCATGTCAAACGGTCTCCGGCCCATTCATTCATGGCAAACGGCCTTAGGCCCAATTCATATGGCATAGCAAGCATTTGTCCACAATTCAAATTAACAGACTCATAAAGCTTATAGAGGAATAAGTAATTAGACAAATAACATATTTCAAAATATCTATATTAAGATATTACTCACAGTGATCGGCTGGGTGATTTGTCCTGGACCTTGACCCTACACATTCAATAACACATATGGGTCACAAACGATTCAATCTGTTCTTAATTCATACATCCCTCTTAGGCTTCTTTCTTATTCTTTTAATTCATTCATAATGCTCAATGCATACTTAAGAGTACTTAGAAGTGAAAGAAAATGGAAAATGAAACATAGAACATCTTTACAAAATTTCTGAAACAGGGGTCCCTGCTCGAGCGTGGACTTTCCCGCTCGAGCGGACCCATTAGGTCTGCAAAAGTACTGGTTGCCTCATTTTTACGCTCGAGCATGAGCATGAACTTGGACGCTCGAGCTGAAAGTCACTCTACATAGCTCCCCGCTCGAGCGTGAATACCCCCGCTCGAGCGGACATCAATGTCTGCAAAATATTCTGGGAGCTCATATTTTACGCTTGAGCGGCGGTTCCCCCGCTCGAGCGGATGCCAAGAATTCTGAGTTTTCCAGAACTTGTTCTTGAGCTCAAATTCGACCTCCAAAGGTCCAAAACCCACAATTTTGGTTTCAAAACATGTAAATACAATATATATCATGAGTAAACAAGCAAGATGAGGTCAATTGCTCAAAATCATGGCCAAATTCTTCAAAATAAATCAACATTCCTTTAGTATAATTAAGGCTCATGCATTCAACCCTCATATAAGCTTCATATCTTCCATAATCAAACATGCATGTTAATTTTTGACCTCATTTTCATTTCAAATAGCACCAATGATGCTCATAAACATGAAAATCAACAAAACCATGCTTGCATGTATGCTTCAATGCTCAATTTTTCATAATTCACATATCACATGCTAGATTATATAATTTCATAGGAATTCTCTACATGCATGCACACATGGACTTCAATCTTAACTTAATCAACTCAACTCATGATCTAACTCACTATTTAATCTTCAATTCACAAAATTACAACTCAAACTCATGAGTTAAGGGTTGATTACTCACCTAGAAGCTTTAATCCTCACAATTGAAGTTAATCCTTGAGCCTAGCTTCCAAATCTCACAAACCTTAAGCCAAACTATACAATTCCTCATCTTTCTCTCTGTAGCCGACCCTCTCTCTTTTTTTCCTTAAGGTAATCTCAGCCAAATGAATACCAAAAAAAGGTATTGAGTGGAAATGACCCATTTAAATAAGCTCCTCTAATCACACTTCTTTAATATTAAATAATTGAGCACAATTTCATTAATTTAATCTATTTAATCTGATCCGAATCAATTTTCAATTCAATTTCACCGTAGGCTCTAAAAATTATGCTAATCACAATGACGTAGTCAATTTCGATTTTTGTGACCGATAGGGCCTTCAATTTAAATTTCAAAGTAGAAAATCAAACAGATATTCCTACGGTGAACAGATAGAAATTCAAAACCACATATATTCATATAAATGGCACACCAAACATATCAAACACATAATCACAATCACAATTACGATTATTTAGCATAATATGGAACATGGTTATCACAGAGATGGTGACGCTTCGGTGGTGGTAGATCCAACAAGAATAAACAAACGTAGAGTTTGTGAGAACGCTGGTGGCAGTCTTTATTGCGTATGAGAGAGAGAGAGAGAGAGAGAGAGAGATTTGATTCAAATCTGTACCATATATATCGACAGGCAAGATCGTCTATAAAAAAATGAAAACAAATTGTTTTGTTCTTCAAGAAGGAAATGTACCTCTTGAAGGGATTTTCAAATTAAAAAAAAGGACACTTATTAGTAAGTCCTATACACAAAGTTTAAAATTCATCTAATCTCAAAACAAAATACTTGCACCAATTAGTCCTACATATTTTTAATTGTTACCATTTTTTTATTTATTTTTTATTTTTTTTATTTGTATTTTTTAACTTTAGAAACGCTGCTACATCCTACTACTGTCGGACTTCCGTCAAACGGTCATCGAAGACTCGCCGGAATATTTAACATCACAAGGAAGTTGTCAAAGTTATCACCGGAAGTTCGCCAAAGTATCGCTGGAGTGTTCTGAATGTTACTGGAAGTCGCCAGAATGTCTAGAATTTTTGTTGAACGTCAAAAATATTGTTGGAGACTCACCAGAATATTGTCGGAAAAAAAAAAAGAATAAATGGAGTCATTATAGTTGAAAAACATAGCAAAATGTGCTAAATATTGATAAACTGGAAGGT